>JAJAGP010000315.1:427041-486195 GCA_025084515.1 Ancistrus triradiatus
AGCAGAAACTGCTTGAATTGTTTTCAGGATTTCCTTGTGAGAACACAAAAGGTGATGTACCTATTCCAAAACCTCATTTGATGTTGTATGTCTAATTTTATTCTTTGTCAAATATTTGTAGTAACTGTTCAATATGGCCTGAGGAAACCCTACAAATATGGATTAGTGTGGGACAGCGTGAGCTCAGATGTTTTAAACATGGGCCATTTGAGCAGATGGCTATTAAAGTGTATCAAAAGCATAGGGTGCAGGCTTGTTTACAGATGAGACAACCCGTGACAGCCCTACCAAATCTCCCAACGTGGGACAGTCAGTAATACCCTTCACTGTTTCCCTTAACCAAGCAGTACATGATTTCACCCACTCCATTTAGGTCACATCAACAATACATGGTTTAGAAATGCTTAGTGTGGTGTATGTGCCTAAAGTGATCAGAGTTAATATTCATCTATTATTTTCCTCATACTTACCACATTCCACAAAATGAGATTCTGGCAGAAAAGCACCACAAAGCCAGCAGCCAATATAAATGTCTCAATTTATCTTTTATTCTAATGCTGATATGCACAGGCTGCAATTACTATACATATTCAGAGGGTTTCCCCATCATTCCCCGTCAATACCTTAGAATAGATAAATGACATAATTACTTGGATAATGAACATGGCAAAGGAGCACAGATGTTTTCGTTTGAATGGTAGTAATATTGAAAGGTTACAAAAGAAATTAGCAACACCCAGTAAAAATGAAGGTGGCACAGGTTCGCTGGCACAAATGACAGATTTGGAAAACAATGGGGTTTTAATGGGGTTTAACTTTTTAATCTAGTTGCTTTCAACCATCAACCATAGAATATAACGGTGTTGAATATTTTAATCAGATTTAAAGCACAGGCTGAGGAAGTGCTTTAACAAGCAACATTTAGCAACAAATGCCAATCAGAAAAACACAATGTTTCAAGAGCATTAGCTTCACACATCACTGCAGTGTGACACTTAACCTGCTTCACTGCTTATGTCGATACATGTGTGAGGTGCAGAGAGACAAACAGCCAAATAACAGCATCAGCATGGGGTCTAGAAGGCTTTGGTGCTCAAACCTACAGTAACAGAGCTGCATGCTTTCACGCCTGATGTCAAAACCTCATTCTTATTCACTGCAGAGTCTTATGCTAAACCTCAGAGCTGTGGCTTCTCTTCCAGGTCAGCTATACACAGCCCCTGTTTTATGAAACAGACACACATCTCCCAAGGGAGCCCTGAGATTGTCCCCGTGTTGACAAGCGCGTTAATATTTCATGATTCTGCTTTGATAAGTTGCAAGCTGGCTCCATATATTACCTCCATCTCCCCATAACTCTTCAAATGCATATACATAACCTGTTCATTCCTCTTCACCACACATACACAAATAACACCTGTGGTAGCCAATTACATAGGAATCCAGTGGGGAATTGGACTGGGTCTGTAAGGTTCATACCACACCCCACCTTTAGCAACCTCAGTTCAATTCATGAGAAGCTGCACAGAGCAGGAAAACAAAAGCAAGAAACCACACCAAGCTAGAATAAAAGCCCTGGGTCAGGTTAAAGTTCAAGCTCCTTTTAACATTGGTCCATCCTCTTACTTCCACTGAATTACCATTTTTCAGGCAAAGGCATTTTTCTCAAACCTATTAGATGTTTTGTCTCAGAGGTCTGTGTCTGTTTACAACGGAAGCTACAAAACAAACATGCTTAGCATATACAGTGGTGCTTGAAAGTTTGTGAACACTTTAGAATTTTCTACATTTCTGCATAAATATGATCTGCAGTTATTGCTGCACAGGGGGGGTCACACCAGATACTGAAAGCAAAGGTTCACATACTTTTGCCACTCACTAATATGTAATATTGGATCATTTTCCTCAATAAATAAATAACCGAGTATAATATTTTTGTCTCATTTGTTTAACTGGGTTCTCTTTATCTACTTTTAGGTCACATTTATGCAGAAATATAGAAAATTCTAAAGGGTTCACAAACTTTCAAGCACCACTGTAATATACATGTGCCATGTGTTCTCCAAATATAGGCACCACAGTCTCCACAACCCTGACCTGGAAATATGTGGTTATAACATGACAAAAATATATAATATATACTTAGTGACAAAAATGTCGGATTGTTGCAAAGCTCGGCGTGCAGTTATGTTGATATTTAAATAATTACAGGTGTGGTCTGAGTAGACACTGGTACTTGCCATAAGATGGCGTAAAAGTGCTTCCCCCGCTGCCCCATAAAAAGGGTCTCAGAGGATACTTTTGGGTAGTGTACCTCTTGGTGAGAGATCATTGCCTCTACGATGCACTCTAAGACATTTTGCCCAGTTGACAGTCTTTGAGAGGGGGAGCATCTCAAATGAGAGAAGCATGAGTCAAGTCAAGTCAGATTTATTTATATAGCGCTTTTTACAATGGAGCATTGTCTCAAAGCAACTTTACAAGTTTAGATTATCTCCTAATAACTACGTCCAATCCCATATCGAGCAAGCCTAGGGTGACAGTGGCAAGGAAAATCTCCCTAAGTGTTATAGGAAGAAACCTTGGGAGGACCAAGACTCAAAAAGGGACCCAACCTCCTTGGGCGGCGTAGATGATAAATCTAAGAGCGAAACTAAAGTCATGGAGTCAAAGTTCGAATAAAATCTGAAGTATGCACATCGACATTAAGTGGCCCGGGTATGGTGGGGCTGGAGCTGATGACGGAAGCAGCTTGAGTGGAGCTACAGCAGATGAACATCATGTTTGGGGCTGGAACTGGTACCGGAACACAGCTCTGAGAGAAAACAGAAAATGTAGTTAGTTATTGATTAAGAGCACAGTGTCTATTAACAATCACTGATGCCATGTGTAGCATGAGACCACCCCCCCCGGCAGCATTAAGCTATAGCAGCATAGCTAGAAAGAGGAGAACTGGTAGGAAACACAGCCAAAGGGATCACATGAGACATTGGCAACCCCACGGGAGGCCAAAAGAAGACAGCAACCCAACGTCTCTGATCACCATAAGACTCTTTGACTATGAACCCCCAGCTCTGCCCTTAGTCTAAGGGAAGGAATGCATGAGTCAAAGATCACGAGGACCGAAGCCCAGTTTCGGCCAGACCGCCCACTCGACACTCCCGCTAGCGGACAAGGCAGGCAGGCCAGACATGACTCCAGACTCCGGCCCCAGTGACCCAAGCCATGCATCCTGGTCCAAATCTAGTCAAAAGCCTGTGTAAATAGGTATGTCTTTAGCCTAGACTTAAAATTTTGGAGAGTGCCTGAGTCTCGAACGAAATGAGAGAAGCAGGATGGTCGTTTTGACAAACTGCCCACCATCTATGTCGTTCTGACCTATCTGTTAGGAGGTGTTGGGAGCAGTGTTTCTGTGAGGGCAAAGACACACGGCAAACGTGGTAGTAGAGAGAATTCTTTGATCCACCAACAAGCACGAGCAGCTCCCACAGATTTATTGTCCAACATCCAGGCACAGGTATACTTTCAATACACACCCCTGTCTGAGCCTACAACTATAACTGTATTCTTGTATCCAGGCTAGAGGAACCTAAAAAGGTAACTAGAGCCTCCTTTCAATTGTACAGTTTTTCCTAATGAATTTATCCTTTCAGTTTAATGTTTTACTCACTTGCCTATGCAATCATTACATTCATACTGATATAGTTTCATTTAATTCCAACAACGTCTTGATGAGGTCTTTTTGTTGTAAAAGGGTATAATTCTGTCACATCAAAAAACCTTTTCAAAAATACAGTATCAAACTGTCCATTTTAAAAATATCTTGCGGCTGTCCTGGTGGTTTAGCACACATAATTATTAACTATTCTAGTAACCACCATGTTGCTGGATATAGTATATTGTAAATATTGTAAATCCACATTTTGTCTCCACTTTTCATGGTGGGTTCACTTCATCTATCTTGTAAATGCCATCTTTCTCTATTTGGGACTTGTTAGAAACATTTTTAGAAAATGTGTGTGTGTGTGTGTGTGTGTGTGTATGTGTGTGTAGAAGTGAAAATAGGCTAATAAAGGTTTATGACTAGCATGCCTGGTGGTAAAATTTGAAGGCAGTGGATTGAAATGTCTCTCTGTCTATTGCCTGTAGTAGTGCCCGTAGCCTGTAGTGTGTAATCTCTCAGTCTCAATCAGCAGTGTAACCAACCATTTTAACTGAATTGATTTTAATTCACATCCATGACAGCTCATCAGCCAGAATAATACACCAATGCAACAGGAGGCCAGTGATATGCAGAACACCCTATGATGATTTCCAATGTATCTTACCTAGAAAGCAGACATGAAAGGAGCTTTCCTGGCACTGCCTTAAGCAATATATAGTAGGCTAAAAGATCTGTCACAGGTTCAGCTGCCCATGTGTCACAAAGTAAACACACAATCAAAATTAAACAATATTGTTTCATTAAGAGCCACAAATAATGCAGAAAAAGAACACTGTTGCTGGAGTCGCAGCACTGCACTGACACCAATGGTGTGCTAGTGTGTGTGTTGAGCTGGTATGATTGGCACAGCAGTGCCGCTAGAGCTCATCTTTTTGAAGAAGAGCTGCTTTCTTTCCTGTCTTCTTGCATCCTTGGTACTGTTTTTATTTCTTTACGACTAGTCGACCTCAGCATCCCATTGTGACTAGTGGATGTGCTTGTCTATGCAACCCATAATACATACTTGAGATTTTCTTTACATGGGTACATAATAGGTAAAAAAAATCAGAATTCCTGAACTGTACCTTTTTGTTCAAGCTCAATGTCACTGAATTTTCTAGAAGTATTTGCATATCATGCATGGGGTTAACTAGAACTAATTATAGTGCAGGCAATCCCATTCAATATTCTTTTTGTTCATTAACCTTGTGCTCACCTCTGTAAATGTGGTTGGTTTGGCTGATAGATGGCAATATGGAGAGACTGCATTTTCCTGGTTTGCTGAGTTGTGCTATCCAAGACAGCTTTGACAAATGGGCCAATGCAGCATGATCCACAGAGACTCTGGTACAGCACTGCAAAGTGCAAACAAATTTACCACAAACATGTGCTAGGATGCTATCACTGCAGCCTGATCACTGAACTGCAATCTCTACAACGTTAGCACAAACCAAACATGACAGCTTCTGCATTTGTTACATGCCTTTTAACATATAGTATCTTGAATGTCACAGTTCAATTCTCTTTATGCCAAGAAACCACTAACAACACCCTACATTATGCTAGCATACGTCATGTTAGGGCTTATGTCATAATACACAACTGCAGTGATATAACTGTTACAGAGGGGGGGAAAACTAGTTTTTTAAGTCTCTTTTTCACATTATACTACATCATACACAATACTCCTGGAACTTTTGTTTCTCACAGTAACAAGGTACTGATTAAAGCATAAACTGTCATGAAAACACGGGTTTTAAAACCTCTTGAAAAGTTTCTGTAATATAAATTTGCATATGGGTAAAAAATTAACATCAAAATTTTCAGTTTTTTACTCACTTTCTGGGACTTTCAATTCTGTTTATATTTACATGGGTTACATATAAGACACTTGTGAGAATATATAAGAGTTTAACTCCTCTTGGTTGGGTGACTCTGACTATATTATTATCTTAAATATATTGCTTTTTCAATCAAATTTCTAGATTTAGAGCATTTAGCAGATGTTCTTACCCAGAGTGACTTACAGTGGATACAGTTCCAAATAATTGTGGGTTAAGGGCCTTGCTCAAGGACCCAACAGTCGTAGCTCGGCAGAGGTGGAATTTTAACCCTAAAACTTCTGGTCCAAAGTCCAGTACTTTAACCGCTAAGCCATTATAGTCCCAAATTCCTAGTTATTAGCCCCATTTTCCCAAACAAAAACTTCTGATATTTTTTATATGGGGGACCTGATGTTTTTAGTAAAAGTGACATCGCAAATTAGACTATAAACCAAGGATATGCAATTTTCAAATTACTAAGTTTAGAATTCAAATTATAGACGATGCAAGAGTTTTGTTTTACACAGGCCATATAAGATTAAATTGATGAGCCAAAACATTGAATCCACCTCCTTGTTTCTATACTTATTGTCCATTTTATCAACTCCACTACCATATACAGTGGAACAAAAAAGTATTTAGTCAGCCACTGATTGTGCAAGTTCTCCTACTTAGAAAGATGAGAGAGGTCTGTAATTTTCATCACAGGTACACTTCAAGTATAAGAGACAAAATAAGAAAAAAATCTAGCAAATCACATTGTAGGATTTTAAAAGAATTTAACTGTAATTCATGGTAGAAAATAAGTATTTGATCACCCACAAACAAGCAAGATTTCTGGCTCTCACAGACCTGTAACTTCTTTAAAAAGCTCCTCTGTCCTCCACTCGTTACCTGTATTAATGACACCAGTTTGACCTTGTTATCTGTATAAAAGACACCTGTCCACAGCCTCAAACAGTCAGACTCCAAACTCAACCATGGCCAAGATCAAAGAGCTGTCAAAGGACACCAGGAATAAAATTGTAGACCTGCAGCAGGCTGGGAAGAGTGAATCTACAATGGGCAAGCAGGTTGGTATGAATAAATCAACTGTGGGAGCAATTGTAAGAAACTGGAAACAAAGGAAGACCCATAGCAAGGACCAATGATAATCTCCCTCGATCTGGGGTCCCACGCAAGATCTCATCTCATGGGGTCAAAATGATCACGTGAGCGGAGGGCAAAAATCCCAGAACTACATGTAGGGACCTGATGAATGACCTGCAGAGAGCTGGGACCAAAGTAACAAGGCTACCATCAGTAACACACTACACCGAGAGGGACTCAGATCCTGCAGTGCCAGGCGTGTCCCCCTGCTTAAGCCAGTACATGTCCAGGCCCAGAAGTTTGCCAGAGAGCATATGGATGATCCAGAAGAGGATTGGGAGAATATCATGTGGTCAGATGAAACCAAAATAGAACTTTTTGGTAAAAACTCAACTCGTTGTGTTTGGAGGAAGAAAAATGCCGAGTTGCATCCCAAAAACACCATACCCACTGTGAAGCATGGGGGCGGAAACACCTTTTTCTGCAAAGGGGACAGTACAACTGATCCGTGTTAAGGGAAGAATGAACGGGGCCATGTATCGTGAGATTTCAAAACCTCATTCCATCAGTGAGAGCATTGAAGATGGAACGTGGCTGGGTCTTCCAGCACGACAATGATCCCAAACACACCGCCCAGGCAATGAAGGAGTGGCTTCGTAAAAAGCATTTCAAGGTCCTGGAGTGGCCTAGCCAGTCTCCAGACCTCAACCCCATAGGAAATTTGTGTAGGGAGTTGAAAGTCCATGTTGCCCAGCGAAAAGTCCACATTTTGCTCTGCATGCATTGTTAGCTCATTTTCACCCTGTTCTTCACTGGTCAGGAGCTCCACAGGACCACCACAGAGCAGGAATTATTTGGGTGGTGGATCAGTCTCGGCACTGACAGACTGATGTGTTGGTGGCATGTTAGATTGTGTTGTGCGGGTATTAGTGGTTGAGACACAGAAGAGCTGCTAGAGTTTAAACACCTCTGGGTCACTGCTAGACTGAGAATAGTTCAACAGCCTAAAATATCCAGCCATCAGTATCGTGTGGGCAGCGTCCTGTAACCACTGATGAAAGACTAGATGATGACTAACACATACTGTGCAGCAAAACATGAAAAGGTGATGTACAAGGTGGATCAATAAGTCCACAGTGTACCTGTCTGATCCCACTGAATTCCGGGTTAGGCTCCAGACCTTCGCCCACAACCCTGAACAGTACAGGTAAAACAGGATGCTTTACCATTTGCTTCTCTCTGTAGAATACTAAATTGTTTAGAATTTTTATATTTATTTTAAATGATGGAACTGTTCCTATGCCATGTGTGTCCAGTCTTATCACAAAGGGCCATTGTGTCTTCAAGTAAGAGGCATCAGCTATCGGTCTTGCTGGACCAGTGCAAATGAGATTGGACACTGCTGGCTTAGGAACATCTCTGCATTTTAAGTGTTATTAAATATACCAGAAGCTATGAATATCTGCAAACAGGCACTATCAGAATATAACTGAAATAAGCCACAATTTTTCCAGTTTAGACATAGCCCAATGTGGATTCAACTATAGTAAATTGTATATAAAATTACTGCACTTCCAACGGTGTCCTAACTATTCTCACACTATGTAGTACACATTATGCATCAAAATTAGATAGTCTGCTATCTAACTGCCAGTAAACTAGCTTACATCAGTCTCATGGGACTTTGGAATCAGAGTATACTTTTACCTCATTATATTCTAAGTGATGTACTGTACGTAACAAGATGAGCAGACTCTAGGCACAATGAAAAAGGCAGCAAAATGCAGAGAAGTGCTCTGCCTGGGTAATTCCTTCCTCCTTCTTTACCCCAATATTCAGACCATCTTCCATGCAAACCAACTATCTACAGGTGTTCAGTACTTGCATTCCTGCTCATTGCTGTCAGTTTATCTGGCTGAATATAAATAGGTTCTTAATCTTTACCTTCTTGCTACATGACCAAAAAAATATGAACACCCATTCTAATTTAGTCAGGTCAACTACTTGACACTCAGTCAAACTTGCAGGCGTGTAATCTCCATATAAAATCACTGGCAGTAGTGCAGTTTATACAAAAAAAATGTCTTTCAACATGTCCCTGTCATAGGATGGCAATATTCTACAACACAGCTGACCGTTCAGGATCAAGAGCAGAAGTAAATAAGTAAACATAGCGTACACCTAGCATAAAAAAACATCTGTACTTGGTTGTAACACTGCCTCTGAAAAACAACTGTACAACAACAACTATTGAATGGAAGCTTCATTGATTGGTTTTTCATGGCTAGGCAGGCCTACATGGAGCAAAAATCACCGTGTGAAGGGAATCATGATCTAGATTTGTATTTTCTTTTTTGTTTTTGCTGTTTTGTAGCTATTTTGTATGTTTTCTCTACACAGTTAACAGATCAGTTGGAATAACATTAAAGGCTACAGAATTCTCAAAAGGAATCGTTCAAGATTCCTTAACTGTCATGCAGTTATACACTCATAAAAAGAGCATATAGTAGAAAGAAATTGCATTGCATTTGGCTTTTAACACGCTAGTAAAAGTCGGAAATTATAATTATAATTAAAATATCTATATACAAACACGAATGTACATGGTGCTTGAAAGTTTGGTGAACCTTTTAGAATTTTCTATATTCTGCATAAAAACATCATCAGATTTTCACACAAGTCCTAAAAGTAGATAAGAGAACTCACGTTAAACAAATGGACAAAAATGTTATACTGGTCATTATTTATTGAGGAAAAATGATCCAATATTAGTGAGTGGAAAAGTATGTGAAACCCCTCTAGTATTAGCAGTTAATTGAGGTGAAATTAGAGTCAGTCAGGTGTTTTCAATCAATGGGATGACATCAGGTGTGAGTGGGACCCTGTTTTATTTAAGAACAGGGATCTATCAAGTCTGCATTTCATAAAACGTTTCTGGAAGTGTATCATGGCCAATGAACAACCGGAGATTTCGAAGACCTTCAGAAGAGAATTGAGGATGCTCTCAGGCTGGAGAAAAAGGTTAACACACTCACTCTAAAGAGTTTGGAACTCCCCAATAAACAGTCAGACAGACTGTGTTACAAATGGAGAGAAGAAAATTCAAAGACCACTGTACCCTCCCTAGGGAGTGGTCAATAACAAAGATTCACTCCAAGAGCAGCAAAAGGGTTGTATAGTTGGTGAGGTCACGAAGGACCTCAGTGTAACTGCGAAGCAAACTGAAGGCCTCCCTCACATTGGCTAATGTTAAGTTCATGAGGTTCACCATTCAGAAAGAACACTGAACAAACCCATGGTGTGAATAGGCAGGGTTGCAAGGAGAACCACTGCTCTCCAAAAGACATTGCTGCTCATCTGCAGTTTGACTAAAGATCACATGGGGGACAAGCAGAAGGCTACTGGAAGGAATGTTTCTTTGTGTATGGAAGAGAACAAAATATGTTTGAAGAAACCGGAAGCACATTAAAGGCTATATGCCAAAGGTAAAACTGCATTCCAGCATTAAGTAAGAAAACCATGTTTGGCCTGTTTTGATGCATCTGGGGACCAGGACGACTTGCCATCATGAGGAGTGAACAAGTTTAAATTTATCAGGAATGCTAAAGAAAATATCCAGGACATCTGTCCATGAACTGAATCTCAGAGAAGGTGGGTTCATGCAGCAAAACAAGACCAAAAGCACACAAGTCGTTTAACACAGAATGTTTAAAGAAGAATAAGTTAATGTATTGAAAGGCCAAGCCAAAGTCCTGACCTTAATCCAATTCACATGTTTGTGGAAGGACTGACAGGAGCAGTTCATGTGAGGAAACCCACCAACATCAAGGGCTGATGAAGCTGTTCTGTATAGAGGGCGCGGCTAAACTTCCTCCAAGCCGGTGTGCAGGACTGATCAGCAGTTACAGGAAAGTTTAGTTACAGTTATTGTGCACAGGGGGGTCACCCACCAGATACTGAACAGCAAAGGTTCACATACTTTTGCCACTCACTAATATGTAATATTGATATCATGTTCCTCAATAAAAAAAAGACCAGTATAATTTTTTTCTCTCATTGGTTTAATTGGTTCTCTTTATCTACTTTTAAGACTGTGTGAACATCTGCCGATGTTTAGGTCAAATTTATGCAGAGAAATATCGAATATTCTAAAAGGGTCACACATTTCAAGCACCACTGTTGTACACCCACACGTGAGTATGTATGTATGTGTGTGTATATATATAATATATAATATATATATATCATATATATTCTATATATATTATTATATAATATTATATTATATATATATTACACAACATACCACACCTACACACACACACACCACACATACATAGATACATACATACGATTTATGTTTTTTTGAATGGTTGTCACACTTGAGTGTTTCCAGAAAATCAAACCAGATTTAATATTAGTGAAAGAAAATGCAGTAAACACAAATGAGTTTTTTAAATGACCATGAGTTGGTTATTAAGGAAGTAAAAAATTCAAACCTACATGGACCCTGTGTGAAAAGTGATTGCCGCCTAAACCTAATAACTGGTGGGCCACCCTAGCAGCAAACAACTGCAACGAAGCATTTGCGAATAACTGCCACTGAGTCTTTCACAGATTGGGCGAGGAATTTTGGCCCTCATCTTTGCAGGAATGTTGTAATTTCAGCCACATTGGGGTTTTCGAGCAGAACGGCCTTTTAAAGTATGGCCACAGCATTCAATAGGATTCAGGTCAGGAACTTTGACTAGGCCACTCCAAAGTCTTCATTTTGTTTTCTTCCGCCATTCAGAGGCGGACTTTGCTGGTGGGTTTGGATCATTGTCTGCTGCAGGAACCCAAGATCGTTTCAGCTTGAATCACCAAAAAGATCGGCCGGACATTCCTCCTTCAAGGATTTTTGGTAGAAGCAGAATTCATAGTTCATTTATCACAGAAAGTCTTTTCCAGGTTTCCTGTGAAGCAGCAAAACAGACCAGGACAATTCACATACCCCACCATATTTTAATGTTGGTTATTTATAATGTTTCTTTTTCTGAATTTTGTTACTTTTTAACCAGATGTAATGGGAACACATCTCCAAAGAGTACCAACTTTGTCTCTGTCCAGTCCACAGAATGTTTTCCCAAACGTTTTGGGGATATCAAGATTGTTCTGGAAAAACTGAGGATGGCTTTAATGTTTCTTTTGCTCAGCAGTGGTGTTGTTTTGGAAACTCTGCCATGCGGCCATTTTTGCCCAGTTCTGTTTATGGTGGAGGCATGCGATGAACACTGACCTTAACGAGGCAACTGAGGGCCTGCAGTTTTTGGATGTTTTTGTAGGTATTTTTGTCTTGGATGAGTCGTCGATGAGCTCTTGGGGTAATTTTGGTCGGACGGCCACTCTGGGGAAGTTCACCTCTGTTCATTGTCTTTGCCATTTGTGGATAATGGCTCTCACTGTGGTTCGGCTGGAGTCCCAAAAACCTTTAGAAATGCTGTATAACCCCTTCCAGGATGATAAATCTCAATACTTTCTTTCTCAATTGTTTGAATTTCTTTGGATTCAGCAGATGGTACTTTTTTAAGGATGTCTTTGGTGTACTTCACTTTGTCAGTTGATCAGGTCATTAAGTGATGTCCTGAGTGAGAACAGGTTTGTTGACAATAATTATGCCTGGGGAGTGGCTAGAGACAATCAAACCTTTCGGGGTGATAAAACCATAGTTAAGTCATGTTTTAAACAGGGAGGAAAGGGAAATCACTTTTTTCATGTTAGGTCGGATTTTTTCCTCCCTTAATAATCAAGACCTTCATTTAAAAAACTGGCGTTTGGTTACTTGTGTGTGTCGTTGGACTAATATTTAAATGGGAAGAGATGTTCTGAAAATGCTTCTATGTGTGACAAAACCTACAAAAAAATAGGAAATCATAAAGGGAAAATATAATATAAAAATTAGGTGAAGTAAAAGAGGGGTATTAAGAAAGGTATGTTGCACTGGGGTAATCTGGGCTCAAAAGATTTGAAAATAATTTGTGCAAGGGGTTCTGTTGAACTATTTGGTTCAGGTTATGTATGTTTTATTTGCAATTTCCCACTGTAATGTCTCTGTCCCCTCATCCAGCAAAACCCTTTAATCTTAATTTATATCAACCTAACCTAATCTCCACAGGCTCCTGGTGCCCATAACTACCAAGTAAGTGTGCAAAACGTAACCTATTCCACATGACTTAAAATCATGACTCACGGAGCAGATGGCTTTCTCCAATAATCAAATGCATTATCAAGCGTGTCAAGTCACTGAGGTCGAAACGCCTCTCCCATTTTTCATCCACATCAACTACAAGGACAGACTGCTTACTTAAAGTAATATACCACAGAACTTAGTTGTGACACGTCACATCAGCCCATTATTCGTATTTGATCGCAAGTAGTCAGGTTTGTCTCATCTGTGTATAACATTAGTGATTCAAATCAACAGTTATTCTGAGATGTACTGCACAAGTAACTTTCATGAATTCCTCGGCCCACTATAATCAGTATATTAAGCTTTAAAGATGTATACATTGTCATATCAAGAAACCTACAGTTCAGTTTAGTTTTGTGTACAATTGTAGGTTTTTCATTACAGAAAAGCCTTAGGGAGTGTCATGAAAACAACCCTTGTCTGTCTTTACTAGGCCTTATAATGTAAATGTATGGCTGTTGGTAACTATGAATCTTGAATAACAGTTTTCCTTAAAAATGCCCCTAGGCGATCATTATAAATGTATTTTGATTTCATATTTCAGATACAGAGAAAGTGAAATTGTTGAACATCATACCCCATGCTACGAATGACAGTGGATAGAGATAGGGATGCAGGGTTGTATCTTAAAAGAAGTGCTGTACAATACACAGGTTCAATTCAAGTCAAACACATAATCAATTAATTTACTGTAGATGTATAATGTGTACTATCACAGGGGACATAAACAAACTTACAAATTTGGTTCCAATGGACATAAACTACTGGTTCTTATTAATTCCAATAACCTAACCTTAACCTCTATACCCTAAAGCAAATGTTAGGTGTGTTGATTTAACGTTGGAATCGCCCATCAATGGATATTCACATAGGAGCGCAGGCTACCTCGATACTTAGTCGGGAAACATTTCAGGCCAGTTTAAGGTCTAGAACAAACAGTAAACCTAAACGGTCTTTTGGAATGTGGGGAGGAACCCAGAGCAACCAAGAGAAAACCCACACAGACATAAGGATGGAATGCAAACTCCACACATGCCCTGACACGGTTTAAAAAAAAAAAATCTTTAATTTTTTGTGGGACCATTTGTCCCAGACTATTTTCCCCAGAATGATGATCTATAGTTGGATCCCACCCCCACCCCACACACACACACACACACAACCACACACACACACACACAATCCTCCTGCATCCAGCCTATCTATAAACACAAAAGCAGGCCACAGGGGGAAGTTCATCCGTGATTGTTGCTGTCGTTCCTATTCATCTCTCAAATGGAGGGAAGTCGGCATGACAGCCAGCAGAGCCTCCATTTAGTGACAGCTCTGACCTTCTTCGATTAGACATCTCTATTTCCTCTTTCCTTGCTCAGGGCAGTCCCTGGGTATAATGCCAGTGTTGACAGTGAAGAATGACAGTTGAGTGTTCGACCTTGGTCCACCATTTACAGCCAATGCCGAACACATTCAGAGCCACTGATGTGCCGATGACCTTGCTATCAGGTTTCAGACCTCCAGCACTTCAAATTTGAGTGAGAAAGCCGATCTCGGTTTTAGTGCACCATCCATTTGGATCAACACTGCTACCAGACCACAACTCCTTACACAGATACCGTGACAACTCATGTTACATCTGGGACCTTTCTATTGAATGCATTATGGTTGCAGCATAGTAAATGACTTGGGAATACTTGACAGACATTTTTCTAGCTTTGGTCTCTGTGTGGTCTCTCTTTTCCCAAAGTGAGATGGAGAATGTGTGTATGTGTTTGCAGACATAAAAGAAATGTTTGCCTCCTGCACTCCAGGGGAAATGTTTATCTTGCTCAAAAGTTCTTGGCAGAAGGAGACTGAAGCTGCTCAGGTTTCTAAGAAAGTTGGCTTTCCGTTTTTTTTTTTTTGTTTTTTTTTTACTTTCCCCCCTCCTGTCTGTTTGCATCTCATTGCTCTCGCCACTTGTTTTCTCCTAGCAAGGTGACAGCAGAGATTCAGAGATTCTAATTAGGGTCTTCTCACTGTGTACTTGAACTTCATGTGGTCCTCCCACAGGGGGCCATCAGTGCAATAAGAGTAGAGGGGACGACAGAGGAGCCTCTGAATGACAGCCAAGGCCAGTCACAGGGGAGAGGAGCATTCTCCATCCAAACCTGTTAATGTGGCCTGTCAATGTAACTCCTTACAAATAGATCACTGGCCCTGGGGAAAGGTCAAGTCTGAGTTCTTGTTTACCAAACTGCCCAAGACAATAGAGGCAATAAATATTGATGTAATAAATAAAGACTGGTGTAGTTATGTCATGTTTATTATTACAACCCTAAATGAGAAAATGTTGGGGCGGTATGGAAAATGCAAATCCAAAAAAAAGAACAAAAAAAAAAACACAGTACCGCTTACTTTGACTTTTATACCATTGCAGACAGTATGATCAACTTCATTTTATTTGTTCATCAACATGCAATCCTGCATTTCAGGCCTGCAACACATATCAGCAAACTTGGGACAGGGACAGTTTATGGCTTATTTAAGTTCATGATGTGATTTCTAACACTTCATTTCTAACACGTGAAGTGATTATAATCATGATTTGGTACAAAAGCAGTATCCACAAAAGGCTGAGTTTTTGAGGAGCAAAGATAGGATAGGATCTCCAGTGGTCAACAAATGTGAGAGAAAATTATTGAAATGTTTAAAAACAATGTTCCTCAAAGAAACTGGAAGGGATTTACATATTTCAGTCCTAACCTTTTCTGATTTTCCTTGTTTTGTGTTGTCCTGTTGATAAATGCATGGATATCCCTGGAAAAGACGTCAACTTAATGGAATTAATGTTGCTCTAAAATTTCAATGTACTTTTCTGCATTAATGCTGACATCACAAAACTGAAAATGAAGTTTGCCAAGGGAACTGACCCAACCACATACCATGACATACCATGAGTCTGGCTTTTACATTTGTTGCTGATAAAAGTCTGGACAAGTTTTTGTCTTATTTCTTCCAAAAAACATCTGGAATACTGATTTGTCTGCCTCTGAGTCAAGATAAGTCGATGCCACTTCTAGACATGGTTAACACAAGGCTTCCACAAGTTTTAAGTGGCATTTGTGAATGTAACTCACAATTGTATTGTAGTGCTTGATAAAGGTTTAATAAAGCTTGACCACGTGTTTATATTGAGCGCTGCCAGTATGGCAGCTCTACCCCAATAGTTACAGATCCACAGAAAAAGTAGGTAAAAAGATTCAGCAATAATTGAAAATAAATGTAAATCCTCATCGTTCTCTGAAGATAATTAATATCTAACTAAGAGTGCTATGTTTAATTCATAGAAAGACAGTTCTTCTTCTACATTTTGTTTCTTGGAAAAGAAAGAAATCTTCACCAGACACAAAGCAGAGAAAGCAGATAAAGAAAAGCCGGCATGTGCCCTGGGTAAGAAGAAAAGCCACACAAGAGCCGTGTGATTTCCACTGCCCTAATCAATTCAGCATCTCTTCTACCTTCCTCTCCCCTTCAAACTGTAGCTGCCTCACACACTCAATTAAGGAGATTAGCATCAGGTGAGAATGGAGGTGTGTGTGAGTGCGTGTGTGTACATGAGCCACTCTGTTGCTGTCTAAGAAGAAGAGCTCAGCTCACCATCCAGAAGCAAGTCAATACAGCCATGCTCTACCCAACAGAGCTACTGAATTTCTGACTGGATCCTGAAATGGATGCAGAATGATGATACTGACCTTTGGTTGCTAATTGGTGCAGGTGGTACTTCGAGAATCAGATACTGTCAGTAACTAGAAATACAGGCCTGAATCATTCTTGTATTGTTCTTGCAAACCCATCTGAAAAAGTATACTGCAAAATGCAAAAGTATACCGGGTCGTCGTCGTTGCATTTTGCATTTCAAAATTTTCCACACATTCTCTACTGAGAATAGGTCAGGACTGCAGGCAGGCCAGTCCAGTACCCATACCCTCTTCTTCCGCAGCCATGCCTTTGTAATGTGTGGAGCGTGTGGTTTTGTATTGTTTAAGAATGCATGGACGTCCCAGGGAAAGAATGCTGTTTTAAAGGCAGACAAATGTACATTTCTCCATTAATGCTGCCATCACAGAAGAGTAAATTATGTTTGCCATGGGTGTGTACAACCACATACCTGACAGGGCCTTTGCTTCGGACGTTGGTGATGGTAACAGGTCAGGTTGGTCTTTGGTCCAGGCACATGGCATTCATTTCTTCCAAAAAAGATCTGGAATACTGATTCATCTCACCACAATGCATGTTTACAGTCATTCATCACTAGCATTCATCACTAGTAGTGTCTCCATATTGTAAGGTATGCTAAACTAATCCCTTGCCCATGTGTTTATATCAGCTAGTGATGAATGACGATTCTTGATGCAGGGTCGCCCGAGGGAATGTTCAGTTTAGACTGGCACCCTTGCCCTTTACGTACAAAAACTCTTCCAGATTCCTTGAATCATTTAATTAAATTATGCACTGTGGAGGAAGAAATATGCAAATCCCTGCCAATTTTTCTTTGAGAAACATTGTATTTTAAACATTTCAGCAATTTTCAGCAATTTTCTCACACATTTATTATAGATCCTCTGTCCACTTTGCTCCTCAAAGATTCCTGTCACGGCTATTGCCTTTGCACCAAATCATGATTACAATCACCTATTGACATGATGTGTTTGAAATCAAGCCATTGTGTAGCTTTTAACCCCATTACTTGCCCTAAATTGTTTTTATTAATGTGTTACATATTAGCGGTCATGCTAAGCCTGGCTTGTGACACTGGTGGTCAGCGTTCTCTCTTGTCTCGGCATGTGTGCGACCTTGTTTGGCGCCATGCGAGCAAGTGGTCATACTGGGACTTTCTTGGCCCTCACACGGCTTTGTTCGCATTACACTTGCTTTTGCTATCCTCGGCTGTTGGTTCCAGCATTTTATCTGGAACCACATTTTGACCCCGCTAAAGCCCCCGACCCTCCCAGGTTGGAGCTACCCATGCTGCCCCATGTTTTCAATTTCACTCAGGGCAGCAGATCTGTTGCTGAGTATGTTGAGGAGTTCTGTATTACGACCAAAGAGAGCAGTTTGGATGACCTGCTGCTCATGGGCATGTTTGAGAGAGGCCTTGACGATAGGCTGGAGAATGAGCTATGGCCATTCCTTCCCGCCTCCTCCCTGGCGGCTCTGTGCGATCTGGTCATTCGCACAGACACGCTGTGTAAGTCCACAGTCAGGAAGCTGGAGGTGTGGACTTTCTCCCAGTCATCACTCTCTTTCATAACCCCTCTTAGCTTCGTACCTGAGCACACTGTGCCTCTTAGCTCCGTACCTGAGTCGTTAGCACGTCTTAGCATTATACTTTAGCACATAGCGCCTCTTAGCTCCGTATCTGAGCACATTAGCTCCGTACTTGAGCAGTTAGCACTGCCCAGCTCCATACCTGAGCATGCCAGGCCCCTCAACTCCATACCCGAGCATGCCACGCCTCTTAGCTCCATTCCCGAGCACGTTAGCTTCGTACCCGAGCTTCTAGCACCGTCCAGCTCTGCACCTGAGCACGCCGCGCCCTTAGCTCCGTTCCTGAGCAGTTACCCTCTTTTATCTCCGTACCTGAGCACGTTGGCTCCATATCTGAGCCATTAACAGCACCTAGCTCCTTGACTCCGTTCCTGAGCACACTGGCTCCATAACTGAGCTATTTGTGGTAATTCGCGCTGACCCCTGCGCCACGGTCGCTACCACCGACCCTTGTGCCATGGTCTTTTGCGCTGACCTCTGCACCACGGTCGTTTGCGCCGACCCCTGCGCCGCGGTCACTTTCATTGACCTTAGCGTCAAGGTGCTTGCCGTCTGTTCGCCCAGCCAGGCAACTCGCGCCGACCTTTTTCATTGGCCTTGTCAGGTCTAGTGCCGTTCCTGAGCCACCAGTGCCGAGCCCCACCCCTGAGCCGCCACCGCCAAGCCCTGCCCCTAAGCCACTTGTGGCTAGTCTCGAGCTCAAGTCAATTAATCTGAGTCCTGCTTTGGACTTGTCATGCCCTACCCTTCCATTTAGCCCCTTTTTGAAGGCGCGTTCTGCCTACTGGCACCTCCCCGGATGTGATACGCAAACCTGAGCATGTTAGACAGGCTAGAGGAGTTTGTGGTTGTGCTTAGGGGCGATCGTGCATGCGCCAGCCATCGTTTGATGCCATGTGCGCAAATGACAACACCTGTTGGTTGGGCTATTTAAGCACACCTTTCAGCCCACCTTCTTGCATCCTGGGACTTTGTTGGCCTTCACACGGCTTTTCTCGCATGTGCTTGCTTTTGTCAGGGAAAGGTAGCTGGCGATCTACAAACGGGCAGTCAGGAGGCTGTCCAGTAACCATAAGGGCTTAGTTGATAGAGTAGAGCAAGCTCTGAACTAGCACCCACAGTTGCCGTTCTTCCTTGACGGTTTTGGCGGTTTTGGGCACGCCCCGCCTCCTCCCTCTTTCGCCTCCCTCTCGCAAATTCTCAGCCACTGAAATTGGCTTCTTTGATGTTTTATTTACTTTCTTTTTATTGTGTTTTTAGTTTCTTTCTTTTGGTTATATTTTGGTTCACCTATTCCATCTGGAGCTAACTACATTTGGGTCCTACAAAAAAACTTTCACTTTTGTTTTATACGGTTTGCCTGTGTTTTATTATGGCAAACTGTAACATTACAGGCCTGAAATGCAAGAATGGAGGTTTATTTAAAAATTAAATTAAGTTGACCAGAAAAATGAAATATCAAAAATGAAATATCTTGGATTCATATGTGGGTTCAAATATAAAACATTCTTGAGTTTTTTAATGCATTTTCCATACTTTTCCACCTTTCTGATTTGGGGTTATAACAATCATCTTCCAAAATACTCAGAAGCATGAAATAAAGGTGTCAGACTTGATTCATGGTCACTCCGGATGCATTTCCAGAAAAGCTATCAGTCCCTGTTCCATAATTAAACCAAAGTGCTAAAGAGTAGCCAGGAATGATGGATGTCATATGGTAAATCTCTGCCACTACAAGATATGCATTTTATATTTCACACTTCTCATAACAGCAGATTGTTGGACCTGGTTTGTTAAATGTCCAGAGCATCTCTGTGAGATTATGAAGTATGACACACAAATCAACTTGTCAGATAGTAGAAAATTAGTTAAATAAACTGCACAATATTTCCACAACAGATGCCAGGGCATCCACAGAAAGCCCCTCAGGAATACATTGGCTCCTTCACTCCGTTGCTCTAAAGCTGAATTAGTCCTTGCTGCCTAAAATGCACAAATACACACACTTTCCTTAGCAGCAAGAATTAAATACTGGCAAATACATTTACCCATATTCTGGCAGCTGCCAATAAATTACATCCTCAGAGGAAAACTCTACTCTCTGGTTTGCCCCAGGTTGTGTAACCAGGAGAAAAATATAATGATATGGACTACCAACATTCAATCAATCTCGACAAGGAGGTGTATATTTGTCAATTCTGAAAGCTTATACTGTTTATACTACTGTACTAGCCCTTAGGTAGTAGCTAATAATATTGTATTAGCATTCAGGCATTCTCATAAACTGCACAGATGAGCAGAAACAGTGTTCACTTGCAAATTTATTTTGTATCTTGACCCAATAACATTAGAAATTCCACTATAGAGGATTCAACACTTGACATGCTGGAAAGGTTTGTCTTTCCAGGATGGTCTTCTATACTACTGTACTTTATATTCTTCACTCAGAGCAAGTAGAGCAGGATGGCTGTGATATTTCAACCTTTGGTCAGACACTGATTTACAATAGGAGGGTTGAATCACATTGACCAGAGCTACTTTTGGGTGGTTGGCTCCAAAATTGTTGGCTAAAAGTAATACTACACTTTGATGCGTTTACACTTAACACCACTTACACTGGATTGTATACGGATATGATTTTGATCACTTGAATTATGACCCCGTTTACACTTATTTGTCAAATATGTCTCCAGTCACACAGGTATACAGATTCAATTCACAGATCAATTTGGGCATGAGAGAGTAAACTGTTGGGAGATGATTGTATTACAGTTTGTTTTGGACAGAGTTATCATTACAAATTGCTAACACAAAATTGGTTTCTTGGTATGACCAGCTCTGCGTGTCCTCCATGACTGTCTGCTGGTCCATGCAGGAAAAGATGTCATCGATGATGTGTGCTCTATCATAAAGTAGTAGGTGGGTTTTGCCATTGAGATGCATCTCTGCAGAGACGGATCAATTTATATGTGTTTAATATGTGGCTACAATGTGTCTTTAGCCACCTCCTGAAGTGATTGAACAATCATATTCAAATTGGATATCAATGCTTCTTGGAGTGCATTTCTACACACATTTTGATGTGGTGTCGCTCTATCCAGATAAAATCCTTGTACTCAGCATGCATGAAACGACCTAGTGTAAACAGGGTATTTGAAATAAAACTTTTAAAGATTCCTCAAATATGTGTATTTGTTTATTTTGAATGAACTTGGAAATTAACACTCAGAGTACTTCAGGATAGCATAAACCACTGCTCATTTCTCTGCTAATATGGTTATTTTCTCTTTTAGTAGCCCCCAGGAACCGACTGACAGCTTCCAATTAACTTCCTAGGCAGCTAATTACTTTATTTTGGTGCTAATCTGAACTTAATCGAGAGTATCACAAATGTCCAAGTCCAGTGCAAATTACAGGCAAATTGTAAATAATTATCCAGTTGCTTTTTTGATTGTAGATGGGGAAAACCACATTTTGCTCCCCGAGCACCAGACGTCTAGTCTAGAAAAGAGTACTAATCAGCTCCACCATCAGCACTTAAGCCTTAGCCCACAGAGTGAGCCCATCATCCACAGACAGTCTGGATCATCAGGCAAGGGCAGGCACATGTCGAAGGAAATTCGATATTAAGCAGTGGATGCCTTCATTTCCTCACTGCTGATTACAATGAGACCTCATCTGACCTAGTACCATTCCTGCTAATGTCAGTCATTAATAAGTATTGGCTTAGACACATATGTACTGGTAGACATGTAATCTGGAGGTCTTAGAGTCACCTTTTCATTTTTTTGTTTTGGAGCTTACAGTCCATTCCAGGAAGACTGGACAGAACACAGAATATATATCCTTGAAGATACGATGAATGTATGGAAGATATGGAGACCAACATCCTAGAGTTCAAATCTAAAACCTAAACTTGTTCAAAGCTATTTTATTGGTCACAGAATGCAATGACAACACATAATGCAGAGTTATACCAGATATTGCACGGCAGAGGGAATTTGAGGATACTGGAAAACAGCACATGGCCAGTGGTGCATCACAATAGTTGACATTCACATACGTAGTAAGAGACTTGGAAATACACAGTAGAGTAAACCCATTATACACTTTGGCTTGTTACTGAAACTACATAAAGCATGAAACCATAAAATAATGTAGAAGTGATTGCATATAAAAAAAAACTACAAGTTGCAAAAAAAATGTTAATTAAAAAAAAACAAAAAAAACAATGAACACCTTAATTATAGTTAATGTGTTTTTCAATAAGCTTAAGTACAACCCCAAATCAGAAAAATGTTAGGACGGTATGGAAATTGCAAATTAAAAAATCCAGTGTCTCATATATTTACAGTACTTTGAGTTTTATTTCATTGCAGACAGTCTGAAACAAATATATTTCATGTTTTCTCTGGTCAACTCTCGACATGGTTAACCTAAGGCTTCTTTTTTGCACACTAAAGTTTTAAGTGGCATTTGTGAATGTAATTCCATATTGTAGTGCTTGATAAAGGTTAGCAAAAGTTATCCCTTGTCCATGTTGTTTTATCAGCTGTTGATGAATGACAGTTCTTGATACAGTGTCATCTGAGGGATCGGAGTTCATGAGTCTTCAGTTTAGACTTGCGCCCTTGCCCTTTTACGTGTTGAAAAGCCTCCAGATTTCTTGAATAATTGAATGAAATTATTACTTTAGAGGGAGAAATGAGAAAATAACTCTGCCCATGTTTGTTCCTTTCGTGGATACTGACTTTGTACCAAATCATGATTGCAATCACCTGTTGACATCACCTGTTTGAAAACACATCATTATTTTTATTATTTTTATTGACCTCATTGCTAGCCCTAAATTGCCCTGTCACGACTGTTCTTGGAATGTATTGCATACTTGAAAGCAATGGATATATAGTAACAAATAAAGTTAATCAGAAAATAAAAACATGAAACATCTTGGGTTCATACTGTCTGCAATAAAATACAAGTCAAAGTAAATGCAAGACACACTGCATTTTTTTTTTATTTGCATTTGCACCATGCCAACTTTTTGCTGATGTACATGCACAACCCAGTGTTTGAGCCCAGGTCCTCTAGAGAGGCTATTTCCAGCCAATGGCTCTTACCTCCAAGTCAAAGGAGCTGCAAAATTTAACTGTAATGAGTAATATTTTCCCATTATCTGTGTAGGTACAATGTGCGCTGTCATATAAGCTGTAAATGGACACATTTTCAACATTCAAATACACATCATTCTGTATGTAATCCAACATACAGCATACAACGTGCATGATAATTAAATGATGTCATTATATTCAGTCAGTTGAGCTAATGTTGCAATAAATTCTTCCTTACATTTATTATCTCAAATTCATTCATCTTTATAGAATCCCTGTTCAGCTGCTACCATGCCATCAAGAAAGACAGGTTGAGAGATATCCCTGTACACAGCACATTTTGGTGGTCCCTACATGTCACTAATGGAGGCCTGGGTGAATGCTGTACCTTTGCATTAGTGATTGATTAATTTATGGTTCCAATGTTCAGAATCTTTAGTCTTCAGTACCCCTGCACTGATCACATTTCTGTTTAAATGATGGTTGCTTGAGTTGTTGTCACGGTGATGAAATCACACTGAACAACAGTCCAGCCATGTGGTAGTACCTAAACTGGATCAATTTTGCCAGTCAAAAGTCGGCTTTTATGTAATGAAAAAAATAAGGAGGTCTGAGCTCCAGACCCATCACTGGTATCTTATCTGTGGAAAAGATCTAAGGGTGATGCAACAGCGGTATGTGAATAAGCCAGCCATACACAGAGGGTTGGCCAAAAGTGTAAGACCAGTAGTGAAAAGGCATGTTTGGATCTTTGTGAAGAAGGATTCACACTACAGCAGGATAATGACTCAAAACACACATCAAAACTTCACAACAACTACTTGAAGAAAATCAGCGAGTGCTGACTGTAATGAACTTTCCTCTACAATCACTTGGCCTAAGCCCCACTTAACTTTTATGGGGATGCTTAAACACAGAGAAAGCAAAGCATTCAATAACATCACAAGATACTACAGTGGGGCAAAACGGTATTTAGTCAGCCACTGATTGTGCAAGTTCTCCGACTTAGAAAGATGAGAGAGGTCTGTAATTTTCATCATAGGTACACTTCAACTATGAGAGACAAAATGAGAAAAAAAATCCAGGAAATCACATTGTAGAATTTTTAAAGAATTTAATAGTAAATTATGGTGGATAATAAGTATTTGGTCAATAACAAAAGTTCAACTCAATACTTTGTAACATAACCTTTGTTGGCAATGACAGAGGTCAAAGGTTTCCTGTAAGTCTTCACCAGGTTTGCACACACTGTAGCTGGTATTTTGGCCCATTCCTCCATGCAGATCTCCTCTAGAGAAGCAGAGGGGCAACACGGACTTTCAACTCCCTCCACAAATTTTCTATGGAGTTGAGGTCTGGAGACTGGCTAGGCCACTCCAGGACCTTGAAATGCTTTTTACGGAGCCACTCCTTCATTGCCAAGCGTTGTGTTTGGGATCATTGTCATGCTGGAAGCTCTCACTGATGGAAGGACGTTTTGGCTTAAAATCTCATGATACCTGGCCCCGTCCCCTTTATGCCCCTATATGATTTGTAATGAAAAACACTGCATTAAATTGGAGACAAATATCAAATGCAAACAATTTCACTAGTGGTTTCATAATTTTGGCCTCCACTGTACGTCTTACACAGTCATAACCCTGAAGGAGCTGAATCTAAAATGCTCGACTGAATAAAGATATCCAGTTCCAAGGCAACACACCATGGGTCTCTTTATGAAAGCCTAGATCATCCATCTTTATTGTCTAAATATGACACATTGTGACAGATGCTCCCCTAATCACAATATGTTAGCATGTATTATCATTTAGTTCTGGAGTATTCACAGAGCTGCACAAACAGCATGGATTTCTTGACTTATTCTGCTTCACATAGAAGAAATGTGCTAAGTAGGTGTGAGTTTAACTACATCCAGTTGTTGTACAGCTTGTTGTTTAAATTCTGTATCAAAAGTATGCATGTGTGTCGTAGTTCTTTATTATTCGAACAAAAAATCAATAGCATACACTTTAAATCATGGCATTATTCTGGGAAATGGCTCGCTTCTTTTTTCTTAACTCATTTCATTATGAAAGCAATCCAATATAGTAGTCTGGCAAGAGCAAATCGTCACTGAGCCAAGTGGCCAAACAATTACATCAGCTAACAATATCAGTAAAGCCTAAAGCCTTCCGGGACGCCAGATGATTACAAATTGAGGAGCTGCTAAACTAATATGAGAAACTACATGACGTAATTCAGTATCTGCTACCGAGCCGTGCCCTATCTGCTACATCCGATATTGACATGATGAACTATAGGTCAGAGTAACACCATCTAAATAAATTTGTATCCATACCACAGAGGATCCAGCAGCAGCGTGATTAGAGGAGTGTGCTTGACTTCTGCACTTCGCACTCCTCCCTGTGAGCTGCATGCTTGAATGCTTTGTCACAACCAGGCGCTTTCCCACCCAGCGATCAATACATGAATTTTTTATTCGCCTTGTGAAGTAACAGAGATTAATAATGCAAAGGCATTGATGTTTCACTCAAAAATCAGGGATTGTTGATAGAACTTTGTTTTCCTCTCTTCAAATTAGGCACCATTTTTCTTTAAAAGTCAGTAATGATGATACTTGCATGACTTTGATGAAAATGCATGATTCCGGGAACAAATATTACCAAATAATTGGATTTTTAGCATGTGAAGGCCATGTAGCACTAAAATGTTGAAGACATACACATCAGCTTTTTCAGTTTTATCAGAACCATTGTACAGATACTTTTATACTGGACACTAACAATTGTGTTGTTTTCTCAGTAGCAGGCTTTGATCTGAATATTGTAAACCTCTGTAATCTATTTACAATACAGCAATGTATTTTTCATGGCTTGACTCTAATGTTATGGTAATTGCATGCATGATGAATAGTTAATCACTGTGAAAAGTCTTTGCATCATTGCACTGTAGTACTCAAACAATAATAATGTAAAAGGGTTTCACTACAGTTTAAAGCCATAAAATCCCATTACAGCAGAACACTGTGACATGTATTTAATGATCCATAGCAGGAGCTTTTTATATACAAGTTGTAATAAAACAGAGCTGAGAGATGTTCAAATGTGTTTCTTCAGTTTCATTCTTTAGCTTTATACTGAATTAAACACCAATAAATTAGATAAACCTAGATTAAGGATCTGTGGACATCATGAATATTTCCAGTATGCCAACGGCAACATACTACTCCATTTCTCAGTATGATGAAAAAGCATCCTACATGGCATCTCAGAGAGCAAACCAGAAAGTAAATGGAAAAAAAAAGTAATTGGAGTGACATCCAACTAAAGTCCATAAAGTATTTATACAGTATATACTCCAGTCTCACCCAGCATACACAAATAAATTTAACTACCGTATTTTTCGGACCATAAGGCGCACTTAAAATCCTTTAATTTTCTCAAAAATCGACAGTGCACCTTAAAATGCGGTGCGTCTAATGTATGAATTAATTCTGGTTGTGCTTTCTGACCTAGAACCGATTGTAGATGGTACACGGCGCTCATAAATCTGTCAGAATGTTTTAGCACGGTCTTGGTAAGTTATGAAGCTTCGGCAACCGTAGTGCACGCATCGCGGAGTAATACGGGTATGTGCTTCAGCTTAGGGTACGTGCATTCATTCATTTAATTCGAAGCGGATTTCAAACACAACGCTATCAGTCACGCAGTACAACATGGACATAGAGCAGCTGCGAGAGAATTCAACATTAACGAATCAATGGTACGGGAGTGGAGGAAGCAAGAAGACGCCCTGCGCCAGGTAAAGACCAAACTGAGCTTCCGACGGAACTTATGAGTTTTGTTTCATTTAATGCGCCTTATAACCCGGTGCGCTTTATGTATGAAAATATATCCGTTAGCAGTCGATCGTTGATATTGCGTCTTATAATCCGGTGCGCTTTATAGCCCGAAAAATACGGTACAGCCTTATGAGTTTTATTATGGAATGTGAGCTGAACACACAATGCAGTAAGCTTTATAGTCACAGATAGTGTATTACATCAAATTATATACACATTGCATACTATAGCGCATGGATAGTATGCAGAGCGATATCAAAGTTACTGTGCCTATAGGAACAGCCTATATTTCTAGTACTTGCATCCTGCAGATACAGCCTTAAGAAAATTTGATCTCAGCAGTCACTCTTTCATACCTCTGAAGACTTAATGGTGAGTCTCATTTATGTTTCATTTACACATCAAATTTGTCACAGATGTTTGTCCCGAAATTCCATAGAAGAAATTGAATTAGACAAAAACGAAACAGAAATTAGAAATGAAAGAAGCCGAAACTTGTTACATTATTGGTAAGTCCAGTCCAGCTGGGTTTGGACCCAGAATCTCAACAAATTCCTGCTCCCAGCAATCAGCTCTTAAGTCTGAGCCACAGTAGCCACCTAAGATGAATGAAACATATACAAAAAGATAACTCTCAACTTCAACGTCTGGCAAAGACTGAAGATAAAAATAAGAACAATGAATGCACAATGAATTAATGTGCCTATGTTAGGTGTGTAATCTGAAAAGCACTGTAATGGGCATCTGTTCCAATAAGAAAATGTTTTGGAGGTGAAAGATGAGTACAGAGAAATAAAATAATGGCCTAGCACATGCATAATTTGACAAATTATCGTTTTTGTAAAAGTACTTCAGATAACCAAACTGTCAGAATGAAATGAGAAATGTTGAGTTCATTTTAAAACCTCACTTTTTTCTGAGCAGCAGATAAACAAGAGAATCGAGAAACTGGCAGGTCAAGTGCAGAATGTGTGTCTTTACTGAGATATCTGCTAAACTCCTAGAGGAGACACGTGAAATTACTGGAGTCTTTTTGCTTGGGAAACAAAATCTGAGAGAGAAGACTTAGTAACTGTTAATTTTTCTTTCCATTTGATCTCACTGTTGCCTAGGAGAAACTATAGAGATTATAAAGATATCTTGTTTGTGATTTCTTTTCCTATGGGCATATCTTAACTGTTTTTTGGCAAAGTATCACACTGTCTGGCTGTGGTTTGCTAGTGGTTTATCATTTAGTTTGGTCTTCTATTTTCCTCTGATGTTTAATCCTGGCCTGTCTATATGAATTCTTGAATATTCTGTTTTCATCAGGCTTTGGACCTTAGACATGCACTCTTGTGGTTTGTGGTTACTGGATGTGAGATGACACTTTTTGTAGTGTACAGTGTATCTTAAACAGAATAAAGTATATGTATGACTTAACATTTTCTGGTTTTAAATAAATAAATACTAAAATAATAAAGTGTCTGTTGAAATTGTTTTTTTGTTTGTTTTTTTCCTGAAAGAAACCTACTTCTAGATCAGAGAGACCTAGATTGGGATCAGTTGTGTGCATCCAAATTCAATGCAGATTGCGAATGCTGAAGAACTGCATATTAAAGTCAGGAAACTTTGTATATTACAGAGAGGAAATTAAAAGCTGGACAGATTTCCCCAAATCCCCTTTGAAGAGAGTTACTGTTTGTCTTTAACAGCAGAACTCTCTTAACTCTATTGAAAATGGATCATCCGTGACTTGAGTAGTATTTACACAGCATACATTTTTAAGAAAAAGACGGATTTCCATTTCCATAAATTTCAGACAATTAATTTGCTGGCTTATTTAGGAATGCTTACAAAATATAAAGCTCGTTGTACATACCGTATTAATTAATTTAATGGGAAAGAGAAAGTACAGTCAGCTTTGTTGTAGGTTTGATTTACAAATGCCGAGGGGTGATTCTAGGTTCAGAGCTTTAGGGGTGCTGAGCACCCAAACAAAAAACTGCACATTTAAAGGTAATTTTGGACAGAACAACATCTGACTTTTTTTGGGCAGGGCAAACACTGTGACTGAAAAGACACCAACAAATCTGAGAAAACTTCCTTTTAACGCTGAGCTTTTAAAAAAGCCTTTTTTATACACATTGCTATTAAATGATGAAATGGTGTAAAAAAACAAAAAAAAAAAACTAGTTTGCAGTTAGTTGGAACTAATATTTGTACATCATGTTACAGTGCTGTGAATTTCAGTCTGTT
Organism: Ancistrus triradiatus; assembly: GCA_025084515.1. Lineage (NCBI taxonomy): Eukaryota > Metazoa > Chordata > Actinopteri > Siluriformes > Loricariidae > Ancistrus > Ancistrus triradiatus. The sequence goes on from JAJAGP010000315.1 coordinate 456,383, forward strand.
TTCATTCACTTTCTTACCCACTTAATAAAATTCCAAGTTGTATGGGTGCAACTTGGGAACCAACCCTAGACAGAACACCATCGCAGGGCACATGCCACACACACACACACACACACACACACACACACACACACACACACACACACACAAAAGAACACTTTTGAAACACCAACTGACCCTAACCTATATCATTGGAATGTGGGAGGAATTGGAATACCCAGCGAAAACCCATGCAGACTCCACATATGCATATTTCGAGAATCAAACCAGGGATCTTTGGATGAGGTAGCTTGATGACGTTGAAGATTTACATGATTTCAACATAGTAGCATTTGAGGTCATTAGATGCCAACTCCTTGCCAGCAAACTCTGTAGATCTGCCGGATGAAAGCACTTTCTTTCAACTAACTACCAACATAAATGCTTGAATTTTGTCAGAAGCGACAGAAAATTTGATTGGAACCAGGTTCTGGAGTCAGATTAGACAAGTAAGCTTACAGGCAACATTTATTTTAGTGTCAGAAGACATGATGATTTAAGGCTGATTCCTCCATGAACATTATGGACTCCGTAAAGAACGTAGTGATTTAATTGGAAATCTGCTACAACTTGTTTGTGCCTTGATCTTCCAAAACAACCCAAAATTAGCCTCCAAAGACGCAGCAAAATTATGAAATGACCAATGAGTGAAGCTTCAGATTGCATCTCAGTAGCCAGACCTGATCTGGATTAAGTATTGTTTTAGATTTCTTGGTCTGTATTCTTCAATCTCATCAAGTATAACAGTACATTTCTATGTTTTCAATGGCAGTTCAACAAAGTGCTAAATGTATGAATACTAATAATGCTTTTTTTTCCTTTTTTTTCTTTACTTCTCAGAATAACTTTACTTCAGCTAATGGTTCAGTTTTAGTCATATTTTCAGATCCCATGGTTCAGTAACCACAAAGTAACTGTTAGACTGTGTTATTCACCAGTATTCTGTCTTGTTGTTTTGACTGCGTGGGCTCTTCTCCATGTGTCTCTCACACCACATGCAATGACATCTGGCAGTCCTCATAGTTCAGAAGCTGAGCTGCATCTCCCAAGCCATCAGCAGCTCAATTTTCAGCTCTGGTGCGTTTTTCTGTCTCCAGCTTTTCTTACCCTGAGGCCTCCCAGCCACTCGATTAGTCCAGCCATCAGTCTCTCCCTCAGGACCACCTGAACCCACAGCAAAGTTCTCGACCCAGCACCACCTCATGCGCCACACCACACACACTGCATAGTCACATAGACATAGTGTAGGTTAACAGCAGACAGTCCTGATTTCTATCTGCCAGACCTGTTTCATAAGGGTCATTAATACAAAGCTGCTTAGGTGTTTGTATGTGTGTGTGTGTGTGTGTGTGTGTGTGTGTATATATATATATATATATATATATATATATATATAATAAATAATGTGTTTTTTACTTCACTTAAATTCTAACAGATGCCATAGATTTCACAGACTCATTTATTTTAATTCACGTTTATCCAATTTCACGTAATGCTTTCAGAATGCAGGATGCTTAAACACGATGGGTTTCTTTTGTTTTTTATTCCTGCTGAGGTTTTCTTCGTTTAGGGTTTACAAAGTTTACCTTGCCACTTTCCCAATACGCCGCCTAAATACTTCTACTTTCTTCTGACAACCTGGCATTTACTATATCTAAACTGTGTCTTTCAGATATTGTTTCCAGGGCAGTATGATGGGACAGTGCTTAGAGTTGTTGCCACACAGCTATAGAGACTTGGTTTGAGTCCCAGACTGGCCATTCCCTGTATGGAGTTGCATGTTCTCCCTGTGCCGGTGTGGGTTTCCAGTGAGTACTCTGGTTTTCTCCCACATTCCTGCATCTGTAAAGTGGTCCATTGTGATTGTGTGTGTTTGTGTGAATGTGACCTGCAATGGACTGATGCCCTGTTGGTTCCAGGGTAGGTACAACCTTGCACTGTATGCTGTCAGGTAAGCCCTGGTCCTCCATAACCCTGAATTGGGTTAAGCAGGAATGGAACATGAGTGAGGGTTTGCCAGTTAGTTTCACAACTAAATTAGTTGTAACAAGCAGTTGTTGTGCTGGTCAATAAATGTCAGTGCAAATATCATCTATAGGGATGCTTAATGAATTTGTACATAAAACACAGTTATAAATTAAGCTTCAAATCTATATAAGAAATATAGTGCAAAAATATTTTTAAAAAGAGTAAAATATTTGCATGGATACCACAAAAGAAGCATTCCTTGCCTTATCCCTGCCTCAACCTAAGATCTTTCAAAACAAATTGTTAGTGCTATGGTTTTGTATATTCATTATATAACTACATATTTTATACATAATTTTAATTTTTACCAAGTGTCCTTAAGCTTCCACAAAAAACTAAAATAAGCTTCCTGAACAAAATGTTTTTCTTTAAAAGTACAGGGAAATGTTAAAAAACAACAACAACCAATGTCACATGCCTTCATGCGACACATGCAGGCAGCTTCAGTTAACTTTTGCCAGATTGTTTGCTACACCTTTAATGTGGACAACAATCATATCTTTCAATTTAATTTCTACTGCCCACCCACATAGATTTCAAACCTTATGATTTCAACCATCTGTGAAATAGTGACAGATCATTCCTGGTGCCAGTAAGTGGCTTTGACCATACAGAGGAGGATAAGGGGGAAGTAGATAACTTTTTGTCATGGTGAGGGTTGATCTGATCAGAATGGAAGGCAGTTCAAGAGGAACCAGTGGCTTTATGAGATACACACCTGGGAGACGGATTATCCACCACTGCAGGACTGTATGTCTTTTGGAAAAGGAAGTACTGTCCATTTTAGGGAGGGGCAGGAAGAAATAAGAGAACTGGCCATGTGTTCTTTACTAATGAAGAAAGAGGGACAATAAAGGATCTTGCACTTCATATGCCATGCAGAATATCCTCTACAGGATGCAACAACTAAATCACTGCAACATGCAGACAAGCTTTTAGCTACAAGAACCATCTGCCCTAGATTTGAAATACTGTAGATCTGTTTTTTTGACAATGCTGCACATTATTTAGGATGGGGCTTTATGGATAAAGATATAATAGCAAATGGAAGATGTTTCAAAACTACACTTATAGTTCATTTCATTAGAACAGGGAGCCTTATCTGAAATAGCATCTGCTTCTTCCTGATCCTCACATTCTCTGTGCCCCAGTTACTTCAGAATTTGATACAGCCTGGAACTTTGCCAAGACTATGAGCCAGTTTGTTTATTCATGTAGATAAAATCAAAGTGAAATTAAATTTCCAAGGGATACAAATGGAGGCTACTCTTGTCCCTTATATAATATTCTTGTTTTGTCTACGCACTACACATTTCACTGACATATCATTACATTTAATAATGTATTACTTACTGTAAACTACTCAGTAATAGTGAAGTGTAGTAATTGTGTGTGGAAAATCTTGAAACGTAACATGTTGCACATCATAAAACGACTTTGCAGGAAGAATGAGAAGAACAATCCATAAATTCAGGAATGGATGTCCATTAACAAATGAAATTAAGTTGACCAGACAAAATACAAAATATTTAGGGTTCATTCACGATTCAAAAGTAAAAAGTTGTTTTTTGGCTACAGAGAATCAAAAAGAAATCAGTCAAAAAGAAATAACAGCTAAAATTAAAATACAATAGTAATATTTGTAATATTATTATTAGTAATAGTTATAAAATAAAAAGGTTGGAATAAGATATTGTTTTAAAGAGCTATTAAAGTAAGTAAAAATACAATAGAATAAAATAAAGTGAGAAGTGACAGCCAAATAAAAATGTAAAATAAAATAAAATGTGAAAGTGTTTGTGTGTGTGTGTATCTGTGTGGTCACTCACTGCTCCTCATCAGATGACAGGTGTGTATGTACTGTGCTGCTAGTGTACAGCTCTCTCTAGACTCCCCCGGTGGGTTCATACTGCCTGTCTTGCAATTTCCGTACTGTACCGGCTCTTTCTGATTGGAGATGTATTTTACAGCCTTCCATGTGTATAATTAAATTCAATTTGATTTGTACAGCTCTTAACAGCTGAATGTAATAGCACACATCCAAGCCTATAGTGCCAAGAAAATACTCTGACACAGGATAAGTGAAAACTCTCAAGAGGAAATCTCGTGTTCTCTAGACATATTTTGATATTAAGCTCATGATTGTAAGAAAGTTATAGATAGATAGATAGATAGATAGATAGATAGATAGAGTGGGGCAAAAAAAGTATTTAGTCAGCCACTGATTGGGGCTGTCGCTGGGCAACACGGACTTTCAACTCCCTCCACAAATTTTCTATGAGGTTGAGGTCTGAAGACTGGCTAGGCCACTCCAGGACCTTGAAATGCCTTTATGGAGCCACTCCTTTGTTGCCCATGCGGTGTGTTTGGGATCATTGTCATGCTGGCTTATTGATGTTTTGGCTTAAAATCTCACGATACATGGCCCCGTTCATTCACCACTTAACACGGATCAGTCGTTCTGTCCCCTTTGCAGAAAAACATCTCCAAAGCATGATGTTTCCACCCCCATGCTTCACAGTAGGTATGATGTTCTTGGGATGCATCTCAGCATTCTTCTTCCTCCAAACACGACGAGTTCTATTTTGGTTTCATCTGACCACATGACATTCTCCCAATCCTCTTCTGGATCATCCATATGCTCTCTGGCAGACTTCAGACGAACATGGACATGTACTGGCTTAAGCAGGGGGACACACCTGGCACTGCAGGATCTGAGTCCCTCTTAGCGTAGTGTGTTACTGATAGTAGCCTTTGTTACTTTGGTCCCAGCTCTCTGCAGGATATTCATCAGGTCCCTCAGTGTAGTTCTGGGATTTTTGCTCACTGTTCTCATGATCTTTTTGACCCCATGGAATAAGATCTTGCGTGGATCCCCAGATCGAGGGAGATTATCAATGGTCTTGTATGTCTTCCATTTTCTTACAATTGCTTCCACAGTTGATTTATTCACACCAACCTGCTTGCCTATTGTAGATTCACTCTTCCCAGCCTGCTGCAGGGCTACAATTTTCTTCCTGGTGTCCTTCGACAGCTCTTTGGTCTTGGCCAAGGTTGAGTTTGGAGTCTGACTGTTTGAGGCTGTGGACAGGTGTTGTTTATGCAGGTAACGAGGTCAAACATGTGCCATTAATACAGGTAAGGAGTGGAGGACAGAAGAGTTTCTTAAAGAAGTTGTTACAGGTCTGAGAGCGCCAGAAATCTTGCTTGTTTGTGGGTGACCAAATACTTATTTTCCACCATGATTTACAATTAAATTCTTTAAACATCCTACAATGTGACTGTTTTTTTTTCTCATTTTGTCTCTTATAGTTGAAGTGTACCTATGATGAAAATTACAGACCTCTCATCTTTCTAAGTAGGAGAACTTGCACAATCAGTGGCTGACTAAATACTTTTTTGCCCCACTGTGTGTACATCATCCATTACAGTCTTAGTACGAGACTGTCATATGTAAAGCCAAATTTTCATATAATTTAGCTCAATCCAGCATCTGATTTCACATTTCCATTGCTGACACACCATGTCAAAGATAGCCTTGGACTGTGATACTCTACAAATTACAGAATATGTACTACAGACAGATTTTGCAAATGGCACATGTGATTTTTTTTTTCCATAATAGTCACATGCAAATCTATTAAAGATGTTACACTAATCCTTACATTATTACCATCTCTATCACTTCATGCATGGCCAAAGATAAAGTTTAGCACTGTTGTTCATTCATACATTTTCATGAATGCTGAATCCAATTCAGGCTTAATCCAATTTGGGAAAGGGGGCCTAACCAGCAACACAGGGTGAAAGGCATTAACCAGTTACCCTAAGGCATGTCTTTGGGATGTGGGAGGAAACTTAAGTACCTGGAGATAACCCACGCATACCTGGGAGAACATACAAACTCCACACATACAGAGTCCTAGCCAAGAACCAAACCAGGGACCTTTGGAGCTGTATGGAAACAGCGCTAACCACTAAGCGACTGTGCCACATTCAGTTTGTTGTGTCAGAATTGCAATTTAAAATGTATTTACTAATCAGCTAAAGCAGACTGTTAATCCCTAGGTTCGGTTGCAATGCGTCTGGTTCTAATATTGCTTCTTAGTTCTGGAATAGTAATAGACTATTAGGAATACATGCTGCATGGATGTTTTTAATCCAGCATTTAATTTTTTAAAATGCCATTTCTGTTGCTGTTGAGTCATTTGATTATATTTCATGATTATTCAACAATAGTCAAGGATAATTTGTTTATCATTATAATGTCCCTGTGAATAAAAAACATTATTGGAAAGATCATTTTAATTATGTAGCACAAAAGTCACTTTTTCCTCATTTAAATCTGTTTCAGTAAGATCTGAGCCAATTATAGCCGCCACTAAAATTGTTAGCGGATATTTAGATCTGTGGAAATAGTATTATGTATTAGCATTATTTAGCATGTATTAGCACTGTTAGCAGAGTACTACCACTACTGACAGAAAATCTACATAGCCATGTTACAATCAGTTTGGATTCTATTAAATAAATTGCTGAGATTTACGCAAATAAAGACTCGGATACTAAAGTCTCAATGCAAGCAACCAATGAACGGTAGTTCTGTAGCAGCTCTATATCCACCACTTCTCTGCTAACATGACTCCCATATTATACTGTACATTAGTGTCTGAATATTAACAGTATTGAAAATGCACCAATTGGACATACTACTTAGTATGTTCATTCATTTATTCATTCATTTTCAAAATTTAATGCAATTCAGAGTCACTGAAACTGGGGGCATAACCCACAGCACAATATGCAAGGCAGGACCCAACCCTAGATGCCAATTCATTGCAGGGAAGACAGCAAACCTTAAGTGACAATTTATCTCAGGACACATACATACACACTCACCCACACTGGGGCACTGTAGAGAAACCAACAAGCCTAACTCATATCTTTGGAATATTGAGCGAAACAAGAGTACCCGGTGAAAACCCACAAGGACAGGGGAAAGGCATGCAGTTGCCACACATGGTGTCCAGACTGAGAAGAGAACTCACCCTACCCCGATTTTGTGTGTGCCACAAAATCATGCCACGGTCAAAATCACGGAGAACACGTTATTCCCGATTCAGATTCTTGATGTGAATCTGAAGCGGCTGTCCATGTATCTCCATGATTTTATGTGTGGCACTGCTGCCACACGAATGGCTGATTGTATAACTGCATAAATTGGTAGGTTGTTGTCTCATTGGAAGGTGTTCCTAATAAAGTGATCTACGTTCACATAGCAGGTAAAAGTAGCCAAAATCTGATCCTTTTCGTCATGTGTGACACAGGAGCAGAGTGAACAACTTTGAATCGGACATTTTCATTTCCAATTTTGACCACTTTCAGATGTGGTATTGAAACGTGTGTGACGTGGTACGATAGGTCCCCGAAAGTCCAGGGTTCAAATCCCACCTCTGCCAAGCAGCCACTGTTGGGTCCTTGAGCAAGACCCTTAACCCACACTTGCTGGGATTGTAAGATTGTATAGCCACCCTGGATAAGGGCGTCTGCTAAATAACATAAATGTAAATATAAATGAAATCCAATACATATGCTTCAATGCGACTCAATCTGAACAGCCAAATCAGAATTAATGCAACTTCTACACCATTCCAACTCGACATTCATCATAAATGGCCGCTGATGAGAATGGGAAATGAATGGAAGCAGTGAGTGAGGTGTTCAGTGGCAGGTTAGTGAAGTAACAGAACTCATAAATATTTGGGGTGATGTCTCTGTGCAAACAAAATTAAAAGGCACATTTAAATTTAATTGAGGAAATTTCTATAGAAAAGGCTGAAGTATTAAAATGAAAATAAAAAGCTTGTAAGCGAAGTTACAAGAAACCAAAAACACAAACCAAAACAGTACCTATGGACGAATAACATGCCCTTTTTTATATAACCATTAAAGAACAGTAAAGTGCCTGTTATTGTTGATTACATTTTGATTGTTGCCATGATACACCTCCACAAACATGTGTTGTGAAGAGCAGACTTTGATAGCTCCCTGTTCTTTATAAAACAGGGTGCCCACTCACACCTGATTGTCATTACATTGATTGAAACACCTGACTCTAATTTCACCTTCAAATTACCTGCTAATCCTAGAGGTTCACATACTTTTGCCACTCACTAATATTAGTGTAATATTAGATCATTTTCCTCAACAAATAAATAAATGACCAAGTATAATATTTTTGTCTCATTTGTTTAACTGGGTTGTCTTTATCTACTTTTAGGACTTGTGTGAAAATCTGATGATGTTTTAGGTCATATTTATGCAGATATATAGAAAATTCTAAAGGGTTCACAAACTTTCAAACACCACTGTAGGTCATATTAAAAACGGTGTGAACAGCCTAAAAAAATCAGATTGGTGAGATAATCAGATTTGGCCCATTTTGCTGTGTGAACATAGCATTAGTTAGCTTATGGTAGATTGGCAAGGGGACATTTCCTAATTTAATGTTCATGAGCATTCATAAATCCCAATATTTTACAGATAGTAAGAATAAAGCATGTATTTTAGTGTTTTATTGAGCTTTTGCAGTAACAATATATGTAATAGCACTTGCTGAATGCTATGGTAGGATTATATAAATTGAGATCTGATACAAAATATTTCCTTTAATGACTTAAAGTAAGGTTATTCACTCTGGCATTTATACATTGGAGCTTGGGTGGATTTACCTTAGCCAATGCTCATCTCCTTACACTTAATTTGTATTCACAGATTGTAACACACTGCACTGTGGGAAATAAAAAGATCTGTGGGATACACATCTTGCAGTTTCAGCAGAAGTGACTACCCTATAGGTCTAATCATAAACTGTCTTGGAAGGGTAGAGAAACCCTGCGGAGCAAGGTCTTGGACAGAACACAACATAAAAGGGAAGCCAATACACAGAAAATAACTCACAATAGCTGTTACATCCCATAGTGTACTCGAAACTTGTGCTTTTACAACTGCATATTGTGCATTTGATTTTTTAAAACATGAACTGAAGCATGACATCACCAGTGAAAGGGGACACTAATCAGTACTTTGCAGTTCCCTTGAATCAATGGCTCCTCACTTCCTTCTCCTGGGGATCTGGAGGAAAGAGGGAAGGGAAGGGAAGAGGTTGAGTGGAGGCGGCAGGAGGCTCTGGGAAAATCCAGGCTTTAGCATGGCAGCCTCTCACCAGGCCCCATGCCCGAAAGCGACCCAATATTGCTTTCTGGCAGTGACTCCAGAGCAGACGGTAGCACGCAAACACATTTGCTCCTCAATTCAAAGCAGACAGATGTCTGTATTATCATGAGGAATAATACTGAAGGATATGGATTATGATCTGGCAAAACTTGGGGGAAAATACAGAAGGGTTTTAAGTGGGGAAACTCTCAGAAATACACAATAGAAATACACATGGCAGCCTATGCGCTGCTTTGGGGCTATTTCATGATCCACTGCTTTTTGTATGAAAAGTCACAGTCATGCAAGTTTTACTCTAACTGATGACAAAGCCTGGATGTCTACTCCGATTAATAGTTAATCATATTTAAAGCTTTTATGTTTTATATCTTACTGATCTCCTAAAGAGCTTGGGCTTTATTTTATTTAACGTCGCTTTCGGCAACAATGGCTCTACACGAAAGGAACAACGTTACTTCGATAGTAGTCAGTCACATTCACACCAGGCCAATTTAGAGTGACTAATTAACCTAACGCATGTGTTTGGGATGTCGGAGGGAACTGGAGCACCCATACTATACCCACGCTGACATGGGGAGGACATACAAACTTAAACATGCAGAGTCCAAGGTCGTTTTCAGCTTTAGTTTAATGAAATGGTTACACTGTGGGACGCAACATGCCATATACAGTGGGGTAAAAAAGTATTTAGTCAGCCACTGATTGTGCAAGTTCTCCTACTTAGAAACATGAGAGAGGTCTGTAATTTTCATCATAGGTACACTTCAACTATGAGAGACAAAATGAGAAAACAAAATAAGTATTTGGTCACCCACAAGCAAGCAAGATTTCTGGCTCTCACAGACCTGTAACTTCTTTAAGAAGCTCTTCTGTCCTCCACTTGTTACCTGTATTAATGGCACCTGTTTGACCTCGTTGTGGCCTAGCCAGTCTCCAGACCTTAACCCCATAGAAAATTTCTGGAGGGAGTTGAAAGTCTGTAGCCCCAAAACATCACTGCTCTAGAGGAGATCTGCATGGAGGAATGGGCCAAAATACCAGCTATAGTGTGTGCAAACCTGGTGAAGATGTTTGACCACTGTCATTGCCAACAAAGGTTATGTTTTATTGAGAATGGAGTTGAACTTTTGTTATTGACCAAATACTTATTTTCCACCACGATTTACAATTAAATTCTTTAAAAATCCTACAATGTGATTTCCTGGATTTTTTCATAGTTGAAGTGTACCTATGATGACAATTACAGACCTCTCTCATCTTTCTAAGAAGGAGAACTTGCACAATCAGTGGCTGACTAAATACATATGTTTTTAATAGGGTATTTTCCCAAGAAAACTGCATGAAAATGATAGAGATACCGCTGAAAACATGAGAGGAATGCTACCATCAACACAGACAAACAAATGATTACCATTTACAACAGGACAGGCACGTACACTTATGAATGCCATTTACAGATATAAATTAGCAGCAGATTGTTATACACAAGCATGAGCAACTTACAAAAAAAGCCTCACACACACACACCTTACTATAGTTGTGAGGTCTTTCCATTGACGTGAATGACAGTGAAGGATTACTGCAGCTAGTGTTGCACGGTATACCGAAACTAGAAAAGTATCACGATACCTTGCCATTAAAAATGATACGATACCTTCATTTATGAGTACCGGTACTTTTAAAAATGACTGTTTTGAAATCAGGGCTTTATGTCTGTAGTTGCGTCGATGTGCCACACGGTGGCAGTATGTGCACGCAACGCTCTGCTTCCCCTCCCTGTTGGTAAACACGCAGAAGCAGAAGCGAAAACAAGGCTGTTAACACCTGAGATTTTTCAGACCGTTCATGGCTTGTAGAGAAAGTACACTAAATATGGAATTAATTGAAGCCCATGAACACAACAAAATATGCAAAATATGTTTTAAATCTTCAAAGACCAAGGGAGACAAAACGTCCAACTTCTTGTACCAAGAGCTCACAGAGCAGCAGGTTAGCGAATATGATTGATGACATAATTACATCATGCTCATGAACTCAAATAGAAATCAGACTCATTATTCATTATGTAACAAGCGATCTTTTTAACCATCTGACTTTGACAAGGGAGTTAAGGACAAAACTGTTTAACTGGCTTCATCTTTATAATTAACTTACCAACGTGGTAAACATCTTTATATACATAATCACATTGGTAACGTTAAGTTTAATCATAACTTCCTGCTGCTAAAATCAAGTGTTCACAATCACAAGTAGATCATCAATACCAATTATAAATATGACCAGATTTATATTTATTCAACTCAGCAGTGCTGGTAATGGTAATTATGGCATGTACATTTTTTGTCCGTAATAACCAGTGAGATCTGGCTGCAAATACAACGGTAACTAACCTGTCAAAGAAATCCCACAAATTCAAGAATACAGAGGGACGTCAGATTACTGCTCACTGTGTAAAAGCCTTAATAACAATGTGACCTTTCCAATCAAATTATTTTCTTTCAATAATCAAATTATTAATGTTAAAAATGTACCTATTAATTGTCAACAATTCTTTCTGTTACATAAAAAACAAGATGTTTAAGTTCCCTGTCTATCTTCTATTATTCCATTACTTTTCCTGATGTTTTAGGTCTTTCCGTGGAATCGTTTCAGTATCAGTATCGCGATCCTTTAGGCAGGTATCCGTACCGAAGTCATAATTTTGGGCGACTGCAGCTAATAAGGCTATGCTTTAACCCCTTAACCCCTCACCTCAGTAAAATGAAGCAAGACTTTTGACTCTTTTGGTTTTTCAAATAAATGTGGCGATGTTTGGAAAAAAGCACTAAAGATGTTAGGACCGGAAAAACAGTCCTCACTAGTCAAAATTCCAGGTTTTGCTATCATTGTACACACACAGAGTGAGAAGCCAGATTTTTATTTCCTTTTATAATTCATTACAATTTTTAAGACCTCAGTTGTTAAAGTGAACAGACGTTGACTGGATGGTCATTAAATGCCGTATGCCTGCATTTTTGCACTATTCCAGAGAAATGCAGTAATTGAAAGCAATTAATCACAAGTTTATGTACGAAACTTGTACTTGTTTTTTACACTGCAGGTGCAAACGTGTTTTGGGGAATGACAGAATGTCAAAAACATCATTTTCGTGTCAGTCAATCAGGATGAATGTGACAGGTTAACATGCCAAAGCCCTTACAAGGTTTAAAAGTTGTGCAATATATACAAAGCCCACAATAAGAGCGCTATGTGCAGAGTGGACTGGTAAATTCTGCGTGAGGCACAAGAACATTAAAAATAAGACCAAATTTCTATCATGAAATAGCATAGACCAAGCCAAAAGAACAGAAAAATTTTAATTGACCAACATGGGAAAATCTGACCCCTTTATCTGTCAACCAAAGCTGTTTTACACCGTTTATTTAACTCACAAATAATGAGAAATGTCAACCCCAATATTCTTTCCTCCAGGAAAATTAGACTCATTTATCACACTAAATCGGCGGATCACACAAATGCAGGAAGCAATTGGCACGTACGTGTGATTGTGTATATGTAATAAACATGCTCCCCTGCTACCCATTGATTTGTCCTGATATCATTCACCATGCACCTGGGTTGCCGTCTCCCAGGTGACAGAGCAATCAGACCTTGAGGAGAGCAGCACAAAACAAATCAACCTATCTGACAGGTCACCTCCTGAAGAGAAAATGCCTTTCTGTTCACCTCTCAATGCCCACCTGTTCACAGGTTGGTCTTTCTATGCCAATGAATTCCCATTCTACAACGTGTGGGATAGCAGGGCTGCAATGACAGCACTGCAGGGGAGAGACCATCTGTTGCGGCTGTCCTCTAGCAGTCTCAATTAATCGTTTACTGACAATACAGGCAGCCAATGAAATCTAAAAACACTGACCCTAACAGTGATGCAGTTCAGCACAATTACAGATGTCAGTCAGCCTGTCACTTTGTGCACAATGTGAATAAATGAGGCTCAGATTCTGCCAGGAGACACGCATTAACTAGATACTAGAATGACCTTCCTGGTCCTATACATTCACATTCCACACTAATTATGGCTGTAGCCATATGAATAACCATCTAGACCAGGGGTTTTAGACCAGTCTAAGACTGTGGGCCCCACCAGAGAGCATAAAAGCTACTGTGCCCCCTGCAATTATTGTTTTTTTTTATGATGTATGCGTCATTTATTGTGATAGTATAAAACAACAAATATCAGAAATTGTTGGAAGATCATGAACATGTTCGTCTGCTGTCAACGACCCATTTTAAATCCATGTGCTGACATTAAACGGGACTCGTCATTTTTAAGATCTTATTTAACGGTTTAAAGACGCTTAAATGTAGGTCTTTTTTTTTAAGATTTTAGTATCGTTTTTAACCTTGAACACACTCATCTGTATTTAATGTTTAAACACAAATTAGATATGTTTTTGGAATATTTTGCTCACCCCTACTTTGTGTCTTTGATGCAAAAAGGCAGCTGATGCAGAGATGCACTGCAGACAGGAACAAGTGCACATCATCCTCCATTTACATTTACAGCATTTAGCAGACGCCCTTATCCAGAGCGACTTACAATTGATACAGTTGTGGGTTAAGAGCCTTGCTCAAGGACCCAACAGTGGCAGCTTGGCAGAGGTGGGATTTGAACCCTGGACTTCTGGTCCAGAGTCCAGTACCTTAACCGCTAGGCTACCACAGTCCTCCACCTATAGTCTTGAGCGGTACTTGCTTTTAATCACATTCTTCCTAATTTTTCTGTGTTCATGCCTCTGCAGTTGCCAAAGCCTGCAGGTAATGAGTGTTTTCACTAGTTTATGCCCCTGTTTTGACAAGTCTGCTACTGGGCAGCCCTGTACTCAGCAGGGGGTGCTGCCCTGTGTGTCGTGAAACATTCCTGCTATAACCAGCATTAAATATTTCTGTGACTCACACTGCATTAAGCCCCTCTGTACATTTGTACCAGGTGGGATTGAATTCTCGTGCAGAGAAGACCCTTGGGTACCACCAACCCTACTGGCCAGGGACACCCTACAAACATTGTTTAGGAGATGCTCAGACGCAGTCATCTAGCCATAATGATTTGTCCCTTGATAAAGTTGCTCAGGATCTTAAGTCCTGAACATTTTTCCCCACACCTAACACATCAACTAGGTGTGTATGAATACACTCATCTATCACTTTACTAGGGGCACCTTGTTCCTACTGTCATTGTCCAGTTTATCAGTTCCACTCACTTTTCAAGAAATGATTTAAGTGACTGTTAGAGTAAACACGTTGCATTATTACCCATGTCTTTATTTACCGAGTACTTGCGAGTACTTGTAATACATAATAGTACAAAGGATGTTTCTTCCACGAGCAACTGATCCAAGTTTTAAAAAGACATTGTTCTGCTAAAACAACAAACCAGCAGGTCTGAGCCGATCTTGCTAGTCAGAAAATAACACTTTAGTTTTGGGAAAATGCAGAATGGATTCAAATGAGGCCTCTGCCAGTGCTGGAAGAAAAGCACCATCGTACTTTAAGCCTATTTTAAAATTTTGTTTTTTCTTGTGTGAACATGTGATCTTTTTCTCCATCTTATTCTCTGCTTGTGGTGCTCATTAGCCAGATGGTGGTTGAAAATACTGAGCTGAAGTGCTGGAGGCAAAAACGAGGCTGTATCTGACAAGGACAGTTTCATAAGTTCCTGCGAAAACTGGAACTCTGATATTTGTGTGACATGGAATCAGATCAATAAATAACTTATATGCACATATACAGCATATACACTATATAGACAAATATTTGTGGACACCCCTTGTAATCATTAAGCTCTGCTATTTCAGCAACACTCACTTCTAACACATTCATAATATAAAGCATACATTTCTGAATTCTCCATAGACAAACAGTGGCAATAGAATGGATTGTACACCCCAGTGACTGAATATGACACATTTATAGGTTATTGCTTCCAACCAGTTTGTTCATCAACTTCATCTGTTCATCTGCCCTGCTGTCCTTAAAGTCCAATAAGAATTGGTTTGCCAACTTTGATTGAGAACTTGGCTAAATTGCACATAACCTTGACCTCCATTAGACACCTTGACAATTAACTGGAATGCCGAAACTAAGCCAGGGTTTATTGTCTAACATCAGAAGCCATGTTCCAAAACATCAGTCATGTTCCTAAATCTAGTGGAAAGCCCTTTTAGAACAACAAAGGCTGTTGTAACAGCAAAGGTAGGGGAAAACTCCATACTAATATCAATGGCAACAGTTTTTGTATATATAGTGTATATCACATGACTGGATGCATCTGGAGACAAACTTGACATACATAAGTCCTTGTTGAATTGTTTATTCCAAAATAAAGAGCTGGTTCCACCACTGCTGCTACAACAGTCTCCACTTTTCAGAAATGACTTTACAAGTGACAACTGCATTTAGTGATGTCACAGCAGCTGACAAATCCATTAATATAAACTAGAATAGTAGGTAGGTAGTTGCTATGGTGTTGCTACGGTGTTGCTAGGTGGTTGCTATTGTGTCCCAGGTGGTTCCTTTGGTTTTGCTAAGTGGTTGGTGTGATTTCCCATTTAGTTGGTATGTTGTTGCTAAGTGGTTGCTATGGTTTCCCTAGTGGTTGCTATGATTTTGATATGTGGTTGCTAAGGTGTTGGTAAGTGGTTGCTATGGTGTTACTAGGTGGTTGTTAGGTGGTTTATATGGTATTCCAGGTTGTTGCTATGGTGTTGGTATCTGGCCAGTATGTGGTTGCTGTGGTCTCCCAGGAAATTGCTATGGTGTTGCTATGTGGTTGGAAGATGGTGGTTATGGTGTTGCTTAGTGGTCACTACGGCATCCCCTTGTAGTGGCTAAGGTGTTCCTAAGTGGTTTCTAGGTGGCACTATGGTGTTGCGAGATCGTTGCTATGGTATCCCAGGTGTTTGCTAAGTGTTTACTATGGAATCCCAGGTGGTTGCTATGGTGTTGCTAAGTGGTTGCGTGTTGGCTGCTATGGTGGAGCTAAGTGGTTGCTATGGTGTCCCAGGTAGTTGTTATGGTGTTGCTAGGTGGTGGCTATGGTATCTCAGGTGGTTGCTGTTATGTTGCTACATGGTTTCTATGGTGTTCCAGGTGGTTGCTATGGCAACACCATACCTACTGTGGAGCATGGGGGTGGAAATATCTTGCTTTGGGGCAGTTTTTCTGTAAAGGGGACAGGACGACATATCCGTGTTAAGGGAAGGAAGAACGGGGCCATGTATCGTGAGATTTTAAGACAAAACCTCCTTCCATCAGTGAGAGCACTGAAGATGGAACGTGGCTGGGTCTTCCAGCATGACAATGATCCCAAACACACCTCTCGGCCAACGAAGGAGTGGCTCTGTAAAAATCATTTCAAGGTCCTGGAGTGGCCTAGCAAGTCTCCAGACCTCAACTCCATAGAAAATTTGTGGAGGGAGTTGAAAGTCCGTGTTGCCCAGTGACAGACCCAAAACATCACTGCTCTACAGGAGATCTGCATGGAGGAATGGGCCAAAATACCAGCTACAGTGTGTGCAAACCTGGTGAAGACCTCTGTCATTGCCAACAAAGGTTATGTTACAAAGTATTGAGTTGAACTTTTGTTATTGACCAAATACTTATTTTCCACCATGATTTACAATTAAATTCTTTAAAAATCCTACAATGTGATTTCCTGGATTTTGTTTTCTCTGTTTGTCTCTCACAGTTGAAGTGTACCTATGATGAAAATTACAGACCTCTCTCATCTGTCTAAGTAGGAGAACTTGCACAATCAGTGGCAGACTGCGAAAGTTCCCAAGAACACAGTTGCCTTCATAATTCTTAAATGGAATAAGTTTGGAACAACTTTCTAGAGCTGGCAACCCCACCAAACTAAGTAATCGTTGAGAGGAGCCTTGGTAAGACAGGTGATCAAGAACCCAAATGGTCACTCTGGCTGAGCTATAAAGATCCAGATGGGAGAAACTTCCAGAAGATCAACCATCACTTCAGCACTCCACCAATCTGGGGTTTATTTCAGATAGAAGTCAGACAGAAGCCTCTCCTCAGAAAAACAAACAAACATGTAAACCAGACTGGAGTTATCAAAAAAGCACCTAAAAGGACTAACAGTGAGAAACAAGATTCTTTTGTATGATGAAACCAAGACTGAACTTTATGGCCTCAATTCTAAGCATCATGTCTGGAGGAAACCAGGCACTGCTCATCACCTGCCCAATACCATCTCTAAAGAGAAGCATGTTGTTGGCAACATCATGATGCAAGGGTGTTTTTCAGTGGCTGGGACAGGGAGACTTGTCAGGGTTGAAGAAAGTTGGATGGAGCAAAGTGCAGAGATATTCTTAATGACAAAATGACCTAGAGCACTCGGGACCTCGACTGGACTGGAGATTCACCTTCCAACAAGACAATGACCTAATCACACATGACCTAAGACAACACAGGAGACCTGAAAATGGCTGTCCACTGAAGATCCCCATCCAACCTGACAGAGCTTTGAGAGGATCTGCAGAGAAGAATGGCAGAAAATCCCCACATCCAGCTGTGTAAACATTGTGGCATCATATCCAAGAAGGCTGTAATCGCTGCTAAAGGTTCTTCAACTAAGAACTGAGTAACACATCTGAATACTTATGTCAATGCAATATTAAAGTTTTTCATTTTCAATAAATTTGCAAATATTTCAAAAATTATGTTTTCGCTTTCTCATTATGGTACATAAAGTGTGAAAAACTAAAAGGGTCTGAAGACTTTCCGAATGCATTGTATTTTGTATTAAAATCTCTACACGTTTCCAATATATGTTGGTTTTTGTTGTTCTTTTTTCTTTCCAAATTGCCCAGGCATGATCAGACATGAGTACACTGATCAGAAAGCAGCAGTGCATACAACAAAGATCCGCTGTACCATTCCAGCGTCTAGTTTGAAAAGACTTCACAGAAAAAAAGTGATGCAATTCTTCAAATGCACACATGTAGCGGCAGATAAAATACAGGTCCTCAATGTTCAACAAAAAGGCCAACAACAAGCAAACCCACAAAGCTATTGTACCAAAGTCACATTTCTGTACGTCTACACAAATCAAATACTCCAGTCAATGCCCATCCACAGTACAGCTTATCTACAGCATACAACGAGACGCAAAAACAAACTTCTGCAGTCTTTTATGGATCATCATCCAGGTGCAGAAAAATTCTGCAGTGCTTACAAACACATCCTGACGTGTCTGATTGCTCTGCATCTTACCCTACACACCTGCAAAGTCCTCTGCAATCAAAACACTTAAATACTAGCGTTCACTGTACCCAATTACTCTGAGACATGCAGACCTAACCACAGAGCAGCAAATACCAGCATAAAGTGTGACACTAAACTCATTACAAAACTGCCTAGAGCAGCTTTGCTTTTTCTTGTATTACTGAATTTTGGAATTTTATATTTAACTTTTGTAATAACTAACATTAATTTAAACATCAATCAATGTGCACTAAAGGTAGCCATAGCAATGCTACTTCTAGTACTGTATAGTTTCAAATAACGAGGGTCTGATGAAATGTAGTACATGTAGGCCTCATTCTCTCTGACCGATATGGGTTAAACCCTATTATCATATTTTTAGTTGTACCAATATGGTAAACAAAGGCGAAACATTTTGTGTGATCAAGTCAAAGTCAAGTCAAGTCAAATTTATTTTATAGCGCTTTTTTCAATGGAGCCATTGTCTCAAAGCAACTTTACAAGTTTAGAAAGATCTTCCTAATAGACTACGTCCAATCCCAAATTAGCAAAAGGGCCCCCCCTAGGGCGACAGTGGCAGGAAAACCTCCCGAGTTCTAGGAAGAACCTGGAGGACCAAGACTCAAGGACCCACCTCCTTGGGCGCGGTAGAGGAGAAATCTACGAGGGCAACTAAGTCAATGGAGTCCAAAGTAAAATAAAATGTGAAATAAATTCACCTCGCATTAAGTGCCCGGGTATGATGGGGCTGGGAGCTGATGTACGGAAGCAAGCTTGAGTGGAGCTCAGCAGATGAACACATGTGTGGGGCTGGACTGCCCGGGAACACAGCTCGGAGAGAAACCATAAATTAATTAGTTTATTGATTAAGAGGACACAGTGTCTATTAACAATCACTGATGCCAAGTGTGCATAGACCCCGGCAGCATTAGCTATAGCAGCCCCCAACAAATAAACAAGCCTTTTTTAGAAGAGGAGAACCTGGTAGGAAACACAGCCAGGGGATCAATAGACAATTGGTAACCCCACGGGAGGGCAGAAGACAGCAACACCAACGTCTCGGAGCATTATAGACTCGTTGGACTATGAACCCCCAGCTCTGCCCTTATTCTAGGCAAGGATGTGATACATAATTAGGTGTTGTAAGATAACTAATGAAACACTAGGTCCATAGAGTTATTACATTTGGTTGTGTAACCTGATTTTCTACAGTGTACACAGGATCCTTCATGTAGCAAATATCGTCGTTTCTCCTGCTTTCTCTTAAGGGACATCAATTTATCGGGTTCCTACTAAATATCCAACATGAAGTAATTGTTTAATGCCACAGGTTCATTGAGCCCCTGCAGTGTTGTTATGAAACCGGACCTTTGAAGAAGGGAGATTGGTGTTAATGCTACCGGAAGGGGGTATAGATATTGATCTGAAGCATATTTTGTAGACCATGCTGCGTTACTGGAATAGAACAAAATAAGTGGAGTAAAAAGGCCAGAGGTTTTGGGATTAACGCCGTAGATCAGGATGTTTTATTCAGCAGCTTGCTAACGAGCCCTTAATAAACACTTTATAACCATACACATCTATAGATAGAGCACAATCTCGAATATCAAGTTATCTTATGTAAAACTCAGAAGAACATCCCGCAGTACCCCCCCGGCCCCCGGGTTTGACCCCCTTTTTGAACGGGACTGTAATAAAAAAGTGTTTCAGTTTTTGATTGTGGGCAAACCCTGGACTGGAACTTTCAAATTTATAATGACAAACTGTTAACCAGTATTTGTGATTTATAGTTAACCATGGAATTTCCATATAGTCATAAATATTGGGACAGCTACATAATATGTAGCCATAAATATCTGGACAACTAATGATCCTTAGCCATTTACTGTACATCTAGATAGCTAAAAGATTATTTACCATAAATATCTTGACAGATAATGACCATTAGCCATAACCATGTACACATCTAAATGGCCTTAAACCGTAAATATCTGGATAACTTATGAAACTTAGCCTGGCAGATCAGGATTTTGGTTGGGGAAACCCTGGATTCAACTCTTAAAAAGCTAGTCTGGATTTTGGGTTGGTAAAACCTGGACTGGATTCTTTTTTAAAAAAGCAGATCAAGACTTCTGGACTGGACTTTTACAAAAACTTATTACTACAGGGTTAACCAGTATTAGTAATTTACAGTTAACCATGGAATTTCCATATAGCCATAAATATTGGGACAACTACATGATCTTTATCTATAAATATCTGGACAGCTAATGGTCCTTAGCCATAACTATCTACACATCTAAATGACCTTAAACAATAAATATCTGGACAATTTATGAAACTTAGCCTGGATTTTACAAAAAGCAGATCAGGACTTCGGGTTCGGTAAACCGTTTGCTCAACTCTTAAAAAGCGAGTCTAGATTTTGGTTCGGTAAAACTTGGACAGGATTTTTTTTAAAGCAGATCAGGATTTTGGTTGGGCAAAACATGTACAAGACTTATTTTTTTAAAAAGGATCAGGATTTTAATTGTCAAAACCTGGTCTGGACTTTTACAATCAACGGATCAGGATTTTGGTTGTGTAGCAACTAGACTGAACTTTTACACAAAGTTATCATGACAGATTCTTAAGCAGTATTAGTAATCTACAGATAACAGTGAAATTACCATACAGCCATAAATACTAGGACAGCTAGATGATATTTAGCCATACATGACTAGACAGCTAAATGATCATTTACCATAAATATCAAGAGTTATTGACCCTTAGTCATAACTATCTAAACACTGAAATTACGTTTAACCATAAGCATCAGAACAACTTATGAAACATATCCAGAATTATTCAGATAGGTAAATGACCCTTAAACATATATATCTAGATGCTGAAAGACACAAATATATTGACAGCTCAATGTCTTGCAAATTGAAATATCTTACAACACCTTAGCATCCACCAAGAAACACCATAGCAACCACACTGGACACCTTAGCATCTGCATGGAAACACTTTAGCAACCCTCCAGTATACCATAGCAACAAATTAATAACATCTCAGCAACCACCTTAAATACATTACCAACCATATAGCAACACCCTAGCAACCACTTAACAACCATGTATTAACTGGCTTTGACTCACAAAATTAAAGACTGTTCACAAACTTTCCCTTTGTGGTTACTATTAATATCTTACTAATGCGGTTCTTGGGGTTTAGGTTATGCTGGGACAACAGAATGTGGCAGCATTGGCACGGGGGTTTGAGGGGGCACATACTCGGGTGGGGGGCATGTGGTGGGGTTGCAAGTGACGCGGCGGTTGGGGGGAGCAATGAGGACGTCCTAGAGGGACCACGTAGCGGGGCGTTGTCAGCAGATGAAGGGCAGCGAGGGAGACCCTGCTCGATACTAACGGGGACAGCGATGGGCTGTTGGGGGGGTTCGCGGGGCGGCCCAGCTCCCGGGGAAGGGCCGGGGAGGGCAAAAGTGCGGGGGGGGGGGTGGGGCGCGGGGCGTCGCCAAAAAAGGGGCAGAGAACAAAACAGTCGTGATACAGTATTGAGTAAACTATTTACATGAACTGAAATTTATTAGATTGAACGTTATACACTCATTTTAGGCTGATTATATGATTTGTAATGAACAACACTGTAAGCATTTCGGACAAACGTTTTTACGAGTTAAATAAAAATGAATGGTATGCATTGTGTTGTATTCATAAGTCATATTCCCATGGTATGATATTGCATTTGTGTAGCTTCAACGGCATCTATAGGGGGTGTGATTCATTTTATTAATAACCCCTGTAGCCTATGAATATTGAAAAGCCATTAATAGGGAAATATTTATACCAGATGCAATGGGGATGAGATAACTGTGATGATTATTTTCCTCACGCAAATGTCCATTCTTTGGCAAACCTATTCCCATGCAGAATTAAACCCGATCGTTTTCTACATTGGCCGCAATTTTCCTTTAATAAAGAACTCTGTTCAACATTGGCTAAAGATAAATATTATCCATTAACAGTGATCATTTGGTCTTTACACCGGTGGCGCAGGGACTTCTCCTTGCTCCTTCCCCTTCCCCGTACCATGGATTCGTAATGTTGATTCGGCGGTCAAACTGGAGGCTATGAACAGGTGTTGTACTGCGTGCCGATATAGCGTTGGGTTTATATCAAAATAAAATGAATGACATGCACATACCCTAATCTGAAGCCTACCTAATACTGGGGTGGGCCTCAGCGGCTGCGCACTTGGTTGCCGTAGCGTCGCTACTCTTAGGCCGAAGGAGGGCCTGGGTCAAAACATTTCCAACAGATTATGAAGCACGCGTGTACCATCTACAATCGTTCTGTCCAAAGCGCAACCAGAATTAATTCATACATTAGATGCACCGCATTTTAAGCACACTGGTCTATTTTTGGAGAAATAAAGGGAGTTATGCGCTTAAATGGTCCGAAAAATACGGTAGTCAGATGAAGGAAGGCACAAATAGATTATAACCACATGGCAAATCAAGAACAACGTACGAGATGAAATATCATAGTATGGTATAATGCAGGGTCCTGTTTTTGAAAAAAAAATTTATGATGGTATGTTACGACCCAAGGAAATACACTTTAAATGTTATATGCAGTGACTTATTTAAAAATAAAGCACAAAACAGCAACAATATGCAGACCCATTCGGTTTCACCATTACCATGACCAACCAAAATCAGCATAACCATTTGAATCAACGTTGAACTCGATCTAATTTGAACCAGCACAAACACATTTCATAATAAGATCTTCAGGATACCTATTAGGGTAACACTTCTTCACTAGTTGGCCTTGCTGTCCAGTTAACATATTCCTGATTGTCCCCTTGTCTTTGACTGAGGCCATCTTCTCGTCCAGCCCTCTCCTACCCACCACCCTTCCTACTACTCCCTGATGTGCTTGCCTTTTGATTAAGGGGGGGCGCATCCTCTCCACCACTTCATAAAGCAAGTGAAATGATTTGTTTAGCCCACTTATGCAACACATTCGGTCTCTACAAGGCAAAGGTCCAACCTCTTCGTGGTTGTCTGTGCTGCGCGGACAAGTGTTGAACAGGCCCCCACACGGTGTTGCGCATTGAACTAGACATGAAGATCAGAAAGCCAGAGACGGAGTAAGGCTAGACAAAAGCTCTGGAAAACCCAGGGAGGAGTAGGGGTTTTCATCATCATAGGATCCGGGACAAAGAGCTAGCGTGGTAGCCACCCTGCCCCTTATCATTTAATAACTCCAATTAATCACATACTGTCCTCTGGCACATAAAGGATCCGGCATGCCCAAGGTGACAAGACTGTTGTGGGTCCAAAACAAGAAGAAACATCAGCATCCCCCAGCCCACTGAAAACCTTCAGGATACACAAGGTCAGGGATGTATCGATACTAAAGCTATAAGGTACCCGTTTTAAAAAAACGAACTACCCGTAAAAAGGGGGTGTGTGGTGGGGTGTGTGTGGGTGTGTTTGTGTGTAATATATATATAAGGTATATAGATAAACCGCTATAATGTTGTAATGGGAGGTTTTTTGAAAACATGAGGACAAATATCAAAAAGAAAATCCAAAAAGCACAATTATAGGAGCCCTACGTAGAACATATATATCACACATATACAGATATATTCTATATAAATATAATATATATATTATATATATATTATCTCTAATACAACTACTACATCTACATACATACATACACACACACACACACACACACACATCATACCCCCCATATATCTTACATATATATATATATTATATATATATAATATATATATATTATTAATATATATATATATATACCCACACACATAATAACACATATATACACACACCCAATATAACATATATCTATATATCTATAGATAATATATATAGATATATATAGATATATTATATAATATTCTTGTGTGTGTATATAGTGTATATAGTATGTGTGTATATTTATATATATCTAGTATCTATACTCTCTATCTCTATCTCTATATCAAATATCTATATGATTTGCCAATTTCATTGAGTAAATAAGTATTTTGATCCCTAGCAAACACAAGACTTAGTAACTTGGTGCACAACCCTTGTTGGCAGCACAGAGGTCAACGTTTTTTTGTGTACTGATACCAGGTTTTGTGCACATATCAAAGGAATTTTGGTCCTCTCCTCTTTGCCAACCATCTCGAAGTCATTATGTGGTTGAGGCTGTCGCTTGCAACTCGAAGCTTTCAGCTCCCCCACAGTTTTCTATGGATTAAGTCTGGGACTGGGCTAGGCCACCACACTGACCCTAATGTGATTCTCTTGCACTCCTTTGTTTGCCTGTTCTGTAGGTTTTGGTCATTGTCTGCTGGAATACCCATCCACGGACCCATTTTCAGTGTCCTGGCGGAAGAAGGGTGGTTTTTCACTCAGGAGTTTATGGCACATAGCCCCGTCCATCCCCTGTCGATGCAGTGAAGTTGTCCTGTGCCCTTAGCAGAGTAACAGCCCGAAAGCATAATGTTTCCACCTCCATGCTTGATGGTGGGGGATGGTGTTTTTGGGGTCATAGTCAGCATTTCTCTTCCTCCAAACACAGCGAGTTGAGTTGGTTCGAAAGAGCTCGATTTTGGTCTCGTCTGACCACAGCACCTTCTCCCAAGCAATCTCTGAATCATTCAGGTGTTCATTGGCAAACTTCAGACGGGCCTGCACATGTGCCTTCTTGAGCAGGGGGACCTTGCAGGATTTCAATCCATTACGGCGTAGTGTGTTACCAATGGTTTTCTTGGTGACTGTGGTTCCAGCTGCCTTGATATCATAAACAAGCTTTTCATATGATCCTTGAAAGCCCACAAGGTGAGATCTTGCGTGGAGCCCCAGACCCAGGCCGATTGATGGTCATTTTGTGTTTCTACCATTTTCGAACAATTGCACCAACAGTTGTTTCCTTATCAGCCAGCTTCTAGCCTTGTGCAGGTCTACAATCTTGTCCCTGACATCCTTAGACAGCTCTTTGGTCTTGTCCATGGTGGAGAGGATGGAGTCTGATAGTCTGATTGATTGATTGATTGATTGATTCTGTGGACAGGTGTCTTTTATACAGGTGACAAGTCGAGACACATGTCTTTAATGCGGGTGACGAGTTGAAATTAGGAGCATCTAACCGGTCTGTGAGAGCCAGAACTCTTAATGGTTGCTAGGGGATCAAATACTTATTTCACTCAATGAAATGCAAATCAATTTTTATATTTTATTTAAATGTGATTTTCTGGATTTTATTTTCGATATTTTGTCTCTCACTGTTAAAAAAACCTACCATTAAAATTATAGACTGTTCATTTCTCTGTCAGTGGGCAAACAAACAAAATCAGCGAGGGGATCAAATTATTTCCTCCACTGCGCGCACACACACAGACACACACACACACACACACACACACACAGCCCATTCAGGTCTGTCCTGCTCATAGATCTTCACCCTGTCGTTAAACATACAGTACTGTGCAAAATTATTAAGACACCATTAGAGTTGGTGTTTTAGCAATACTATAATGATCATATATAATTATGTCTCAATCTCTATTAACATAAAAACAGACAATACAGGAAATATGTACACAAAATCAAAAAATTTTTAATTTTCTGAGCAAACGGCTTCTGAAAGTAAATGTAAAAGTATTTAGTGTGACCTCCTCAAAAATGTTTCTTGGCTGCTACCGGGCATTATTATAAAGCTGCCAGATGCTGTTATTGCTATTGCACACTAAATACTTGCCACTATAGCCTACATAAGCTGTTCTTGTTTGATTGGTTGGGTTTTTCATATTCCATTCAAATTTCCTGTATTTTCTGTTTATATTTGAATACAGAGACTGAGAAATAATTATCTATGGTCAACTAATCTAATGGTGGCATGGTGGCCTAAGACTTTTGCACAGCACTGTACCTCTATGAATAGTAGTAATATTAATAGAAATTGCCTGCAATTATTGAGGATTGCAATGTGGTGTTACCGATCATCTCTACATGAACTATATAAAATATCATCATAGGACCTGGATACCAAAAACTCACAGCAGTCACATTAACTGAAGTCAGTGTTAACCGGAGTCTCACCCTGCGGGTTATTTATATCTGAAAAAAACAGATATTCCGAGTCCTTACAACAGATTACATCACATATAGGGAGTTATTTGGAGGCATGCATCTAGTGAACAGATGGGAGCTGGATGTTTGAGGAATTTAGTGCCAATCACATCTTGGGATTTCTGATGAAACTAAGGAAGCCAGCAAAAGTCTGGTCTTGGTGTCACAAATTGTGTGTGCAACCCAATGAAACTTTAAACCCAATATGGGCACCACAAGTCCTGCGAAGGTCAGTGTACTGAAGAAATACACACCACCTTCAAATCTGACTCGCCAGGTTTAGAGTGGCGTTAAGAAAGCGAGTGCTGAGAGATGGATGAGTGCTGATACCTGGGGAAATGGATAGTCTCTGGTTCCGAAGGGGAGAATCTGATTTATGGCACTCTGTGCCGCTCAGAGGAGTTGACTCTAACCTCTACCTTGAGTCACATCTCAAATTCTTCTCCTGACTGAGACTACACAGAGCAGACGTCAAGAGAGGACTGTGAGCTTTTCTGCTTTCAATGGTGCAAACTTTAATAATCCTGATACACACAATCAAACACACACATACATTTCTTCAGTTTGTAAGTACAACATTAAGTAGCTTTTCAGGGCAGGTTTGAGTTCCTACAACAGGTGCAAAACTTCAGAAAAGAGTACTGAAAATGTAGTAGTAGTAGTAGTAGTAGTAATGAAATATTCATTCTTTTGAATGTCTCTCTTGAAGCTCTTTTTACATTAGAAATTGTGAGAGACAGAATGTTATGTAAGACGGAAATGCAGAACAGCCTACGCTCTAAAATTCATCCCAGTTCCACTATGAATGCATTGCCATGCTGAAAAAAAGAATGAACACCATTATCACTATCAGTTTCTGGTGGTTATGTGATGAGTTGTAATGCTTTTGAGGTTTGAGCTAATATCACAAGGGATTTAAAGAAGTCCTACAGGAGTCCGTTAAAGCTTTTGCACATGACATTCTCAAACCAGCGCAAAACACTAACATGCGAGTGCTACTGCTGGGAATAGTCCACCAATGCTCAAATAACCCCTGATCAGTGATTAAAGAAGGAAAGGGGGTGTAACATTTTGAGGGGACTACAATAAATGTACACCTATAAAATACCTCTACATTGCAGGAATACTTACAAAAGTGGCCATTTGGTTTAAACTAATAAACTGGCTGGTTCCCTGAACATACAGTATATATGAATAAGTAAGACACAATAAATACATTTGATATTTCCAACCTAAATAAATCCTGGCATTGCATCAGGCCTGTAATCCTGACTGCATCAGGAATTAGTGGACTCTTGAAAGCATTATATTCTAAATTATTTTATGTTTAACAGAAACCACAGAGTTTTTTTAACAGGGATCCATTAGCTCCACCATTCATCATCCCCATTCTGCCTGCCACTTTTGACATGACTAACCATATAGTTTTGACCTTGGTTTTCATAAACCATAAACTTCACTTAGGTATATCATTCTCACAGCCATCCTAACCTGAAGTATCAGAGAGATTCAAAAGTTCAGAACAGTGGATGCTTGGATTGTGACACTTCTCTACAGCAAGGTTTCTAATGTACAATTTAAGCCTGTTTTTGTTCCAATTTGATTGTAGCCATTCAGATTTAAGAAATGTGCCCAACATAACCTGTTACATTATACAGTACTGTGCAAAAGTATTAGGGCACCAATAGATCTGTTATTTCATCAATGGTACAATGACCATATATTATGTGTTGTTGATGACTGAACCCAAAAATTTCAAACTTTGATTCATCACTACATAATACTCTGATAATCCACTGATTTTCATTCCAATTCTGTGCTTCAGCACATCTTAGACTTTTCACCCTGTTGTTCTTCAGAAAATGTTGTTTCTTGGCTGCTACCCTTCCAAAAAGACCATTCCTGATCAAGCTTCTTCAGATTGTAGAAGGGTCAACTTGGCATCCCAATGAAGCTGCCAGATACTGCAATTGATCAAGGGAACACACTAAATACTTGCCACTGTAGCCTATAGATGATGGGTTTTTTATTTCCTGTATTATCTGGCTGTATTCGAATAAAGAGACTGGAAAATAATTACATATAATCATTAGACCATTACTTAAACAATGGTATATATAATCTAACGATGGCCTAAGACTTTTGCACAGTACTGTATTTCTGCAGTATACCTCACACAGCTTTTGAGGTCCAGTGAAGCGCAATATTTTGCTCGTTAGGTGATTGGATGAATTTCTGATATCAGAAATGAAGTCTTGCATTGTGTCACTGATTGAATCTCATTTGACAAAATGAATCCTGAAGGCATCTCCTGTGTAGCAAAGGGAGTGTACTGTGTGGATGGAGACTATGAATGCCAAATTGGGAAATCTGAGAAAATCAAACTCAGAGAAATCTGTAGAATAGTTCATCAGATTTATACCTCTATTATTTTGATTGGAATAACTGTAAATTTTCAAAAGACAAAACTCCCTACGGGGATCATCTGACCTGTACAGAGAATATAAATGCCAGGATTTAGCCATACCTAACAGGCAATAGAAGGGTAGCACGTAATGTGCTCTATGCCAGTCCTCAAGTGCAGCTTTACATGGCTACTTTTACAGAAAATGCTCAAACCTAAGCATCCATTCGCCCAGCACAGTCCATTGTCTCGGCTTGGTGGCTGTCATGCCACGCTCCATCATCTGAGCGTGAAAAAGCCGATCTGCGGTAAAATGTGCCAGAATGAGCCATCACAAAAGGGCTATTTGCACTCATCACAACATATTTGAACAGACAGACATAAAAGTCATTAAAGCCCGGCATGCGGTGGCTGTTACGGATGCCTTTTGCGGAAGCCTAAATTGAAATAGGCCATAAGTGATTTGTTCCAGCATGATCAGGCTCCTCAGGGACAGAGAGGGGGGTAATGAATAGCTATGATGGAGAAAGGTATTAATCATGTGTAATCACGTCTAAAAGGTCCCCTGACAGGTAAAAATGGCACCCTTATGGCCCACACTTACAACCTTCTATCAGCATTTGATCCCCTTGTGTTTATGAGTGCAAGCTTGTGTGTGTG
>JAJAGP010000316.1:0-339819 GCA_025084515.1 Ancistrus triradiatus
AGAAAGGAAAACACTGCATTCCAGCATAAGAACCTTATCCCATCTGTGAAACATGGTGGTGGTAGTATCATGGTTTGGGCCTGTTTTGCTGCATCTGGGCCAGGACGGCTTGCCCTCATTGATGGAACAATGGATTCTGAATGATATCAGAGAATCCTAAAGGAAAATGTCAGGACATCTGTCCATGAACTGAATCTCAAGAGAAGGTGGGTCATGCAGCAAGACAGCGACCCTAAGCACACAAGTCGTTCTACCAAAGAATGGTTAAAGAAGAATAAAGTTCATGTTTTGGAATGGCCAAGTCAAAGTCCTGATCTTAATCCAACGGAAATATTGTGGAAGGACCTGAAGCGAGCAGCTAATGTGAGGAAACCCACCAACATCCCAGAGCTGAAGCTGTTCTGTACAGAGGAATGGGCTAAAGCTCCTCCAAGCCGATGTGCAGGACTGATCAACAGCTACAGGAAATCCAAGAAGTTGAATCAGTTCATCTGGACATAGATGAGTGACAAAATGTTTCTCCAACAAAATCTAAGTGACTTCTTGAGTCTGAAGAAGTCACTTAGATTTTGTTGGAGAAATGTTTCGTCACTCATCTATGTCCAGATGAACTGATTCAACTTCTTGGATTTTCTTACCTGGATCATTGAGCATTCATCAAGAAGTTACAGGACATGTTTAGCTGCAGTTATTTCTGCACAGGGGGGTCACACCAGATACTGAAAGCAAAGGTTCTACTTTTAGGACTTGTGTGAAAATCTGATGATGTTTTAGGTCATATTTATGCAGAAATATAGAAAATTCTAAAGGATTTGCAAACTTTCAAGCACCACTGTAGTCAACCAATCCCCCAAACACAATAATACCAAATCCCCTCTTTCTGTGGTCCTAAAATTATCCAACGATGAGAGAATAATTATGCCCGCGTAGCCGCGTTTCGACATCTGCGCATGTAAAACATGAGGCTCGGTTACTCTGAGAAGTAAATAAATGACATTTATACCCCAGTGACAGAAAACAGAAAGCCTGTGGCTGAACAGTGCACAGGTTTATCACTACAGCTGCAGGAGACTGATTATTCTGTCAAATACTCCAATATCAAGTAACTGTTTAAAAATCTTGTCTAAATACGAGGTGACACAGAGGCCAAAATGCCTTAATCCTTCAGCACGGGACAGAATACAGAACAATAGAACGAGACAAAAAACAGAACTTCATATAATCAGGCAACGGCTATAAAAATATAGCGCTCATATTTCGTGTTCGAGCTATAAATAAGGCTTGTTAAACAAGTGGAGCTGTATCGAAACTGCACGCGTTGTTTGTTCCCACACACGGCGAGGCAGAAGGATGGAGATCGGATTCAATGGTTGTCGAATCGTGAACTTAAAACATCTCCACGAGCTGCTTTAAAGAGAGCTGGCACGCTAAACACCATTATCCGTGCTCGTAACGCTGACCCCAAAATATTATGCGATTCCGGACTGTCAGTCCGTCCAGATTGGACACCACACTCCTCACACAATTCACTTTATGTCCTTTGGGTGTTCTGTTCTGTGTAGGCTATTCTCATGACCTTCCTTCCATAGCTGTGAACTTCACGTGTTGAGCTTCGTTTCTGATGGATCAGGTTATGGTTATGCTGCATTGCTTTGTTCTTTGTCTGGAAGGGGCATCTATTGCTGGTTGTTGGTTGTGGTTTGTCCAAGCATGGACTTCACTATATAAGCAAAAGTTTGTGTCTTCAAAATTTTGGCTCTGGACTTCTTTCTTTCAGCCACACAGGAATTTCTTTTGAAGAGTCGCCTTCTTTGCCTGCACACTTAAGGCATTTAGGGCTCTCTCGGCAGTTTACTTCATGGCCTTTGTCTCCACAGTTGTAGCAGATGGTCTTTGTGCTGATCCGTGCCCATATTTCTGGCAGCTGAAGCATCTTAATGGAGTTTGAATATACAAGTCAACTGATACTCCTATGATGTATCCTGAGGATCTCTGGTGGTTAAGGCCTGTTGAAAGTCAATTGGTTTTGATGACTCGATCTCTCGTTTCCTCATCGTTATTCGCTTGGCGTCCGTCACACCCTGTCGCATTAGTTCTGAGACCATTTTCTGCCTCAATGTCCTCCAGCTCTCTGGTACAGATTAGTCCTCGGCTGCTATTGAGACATGGGCGAGGACAGACCTTTAGACTAGTGCATGCTCTTTGGAGCATTCCACAAGCAGCCTATTCTCATATTCTAAGGGGAATGAGAAGTCCATTATTTCAGGATCTAGATCATCTTCCATCATGTTTCTTTGGTGGGTTTGTTTGGTAGCCATGGTTGTAAGATTTACAGCACATCATCTCTTCTCCCCACAGACCTCAGAGCCCAACAAAAAGAATGGACGGACCTGTGGAAATCCAGCAGATGTGCACCAGGGATAGAGACATGATATACTCGAGTGGAGACAAAAGATTTACACTGCTCTTAGACAATGCCTTCAGGGAAACGAACAAATAGCAGCTGTTCAGGACAAATCGTGCAACCCAGGGCATGCCTTGACCAGACAATGGGTTGGACCCAGCCGTTCCAATCTCTATTTGAAGCAGGAGCCAAAGTGCCATGTTGGACGTATGGAGGACCAAGTCAAATTCAAGCTCATCAAAATGATTTCTATCCAGATTTTTACAACGAAGCATCATCTCAAAGCAGCTTCACAAAAATCTAGGCCCAAAGTCATAACTGAGCAAGGTTGGGGTGACGATAAACGATAAGGAAGGACCCTGGGAGGACCAAGACTCAAAACGGATGGGATGATTCATGTAAGAACTAAAAGTCACATAACTTTTACCAGAGTTAAACTTTTGTCTCGTCAGTCCACAGAATGTTTTCCCAAAAGTCCTTGGGGATCATCAAGATGTGTTCTGGACAAATTGAGATGAGCTTTAATGTTCTTTTTGCTCAGCAGTGGTTTTCGTCTTGGAACTCTGCCATGCAGGCCATTTTTGCCCCAGTCTCTTTCTTATGTGGAGGCATGAAAATGAACAGCGTCCTTAACTGAGGCAAGTGAGGCCTGCAGTTTCTTTGGATGTTGTTGTGGGGTCTTTTGTGACCTCTTGGATGAGTCGTCGCTGCCGCCCTGGGGTAATTTTTTGGTCGGCCGGCCCATCCTGGGAAGGTTCACCACTGTTCCATGTCTTCACCATTTGTGGATAATGGGGGGCTCTCACTGTGGTTCGCTGGAGTCCCAAAGCTTTAGAAATGGCTTTATAACCCTTTCCAGACTGATAGATCTCAATGACTTTCTTTCTCAATTGTTCCTGAATTTCTTTGGATCTGAGCATGATGTGTAGCTTTTAAAGATCTTTTGGTGTACTTCACTTTGTCAGGCAGGTCCTATTTAAGTGGTGTCCTGATTGAGAACAGGTGTGGCAATAATCAGGCCTGGGTGTGGCTAGAGACAGTGACCTCAGGTGTGATAAACCATAGATAAGTTATGTTTAAACAAAGAAATCACTTTTTCCACACAGGGCCATGTAGTTTTGGAATCTACAACGTGCCTGGATCTTCCAGTCCAAAAAGGATCGACAAGTAAGGATCTTGGATTTTGGATTGCCGAGCATCTCAGATTCTTTGCCCTGCATCTTCAGCCTCGTCCAGCTTTACCGGAGATGATGTTAAACCTATAATCATGACCCACGGTTCACTCTCTCACAATAAATTTGCTTCAGCTCTCTCATTTTCGGTGCGAGACTGAGCTAATCAAGCGCACTGACACTTCCATGCCATTGTTTACCCTTCTTTCCTGGGGCTGCCTGTATAAGAGCAGCAAGCCAAGTTGATAAATAGGATGCGCAGACAAGTTCTTTTGCAGGTTCCAAAATAAACCTTGGGTTGCGCGGTAATTACAAAATGACAGCCATTCTGCGGACACGGTAGTCTGTAATTCCTGATTGTGCCGCAGAAGAACAGCCAACCATAACAAGAGATCCACATGAGAGAACTGCGTTCCGATAACACGAAGTCGTTTAGAGAGCCTGGCTTCTCTCTGCAGGTCCGGGGAAGACGGAACGTGTCTGCCAGTTCAATCAAGGTCACATTACACCTTTAGCCTCGAATAAA
Organism: Ancistrus triradiatus; assembly: GCA_025084515.1. Taxonomy (NCBI): domain Eukaryota; kingdom Metazoa; phylum Chordata; class Actinopteri; order Siluriformes; family Loricariidae; genus Ancistrus; species Ancistrus triradiatus. The sequence goes on from JAJAGP010000316.1 coordinate 4,103, forward strand.
CTAGACAAATCCTAAACAGCAAACAACCAAAATTATATGTACAACCTGATCGCTTTCTCCAAAACTGGACTTGTCTGGCGAGACAAAGCTGGGAAATGACAGGTTGCCCTGTAATGCATTATACAGCGCTTAGAGAAAACCATCATATAATTATTTCCAGCTGCATTTATGCAATAAGCCTTAATATTAAGTAATGAGGAAACAAGAAACAGTCATGACAATGAATAAAATAGGATTTAACAATTCGTAGAGACGCTTTCTGCTTCATGACAGGATCAGCCTGCTTGGATTCATCTCTTATAGATTGGGGTATATCAGATTATCTACCAGATTTACAGTACTGCACAAAAGTCTTCAGCCACCATTAGATTCGGTGTGTTAGCAATGGTATAACATTGCTGAGGAAAGGACCTAAAAATGTCAAACTTGGACTCGTCAAACTTGGACCATAATCCTCTTTTCCACTGATCTTCACTCCAATCTTTGTGAGCTTTAGCACATCCTAACCTTTTCACTCCGTTCCCTTTCCGGAAAAGTGGTTTCTTCTGTAGAAGGGTCAACTTGGCATCCTGATGAAGCTGCCAGATGCTGCTGCTGTTCAAGCGTAAGGGGAGGGAACACTAAATACTCCCCAAGGTCGCCTATAGAAGCCGTTTTGTTCAGGTTTTTAATAGTGCACACGAATCTCATGTGTTTTCTGGTTGTATTCTAATAAAGAGACTGAGAAATAATTATAAATGGTCATTATGCCATCACTAAAACAACAGTACATCTAATCGAATGGTGGCCTAAGACTTTTGCAGGGTACTGTAGGTCAGGGCTCTGGCTTGGCCCCTCGAGGACAGAATTGGCTGCATCCACATAACCCTGATCTATTATTTTATTCGAAGCGACTTTGTGCAAATGTTCTATAAAGTCGCCTTACAAATATTGGTAGTTGTGATTGAATTTTTTATAGCTGTTTCTAAAGTGTCTGTCTCCGTCTGTCTCTTTTTTGCATCTGTCTCTCTCTCCCCTTTTCTTTCTTTCTCTCCCTTTATTTTTCTCTCTCTCTTTCTTTTTCTCGCCCCCCCACCTTTCTTTCTTTCTCTGTCTGTCTCTTTTTTTAATGTTTCTCTCTCTCTCTCTTTTTCTTTCTTTCTCTCCCTTTCTTTTTCTCTCTCTCGCTCTTTTTCTTTCACTCCTTTCCTTTTATCCCCCCCTCTCTCTTTTTCTCTCCTCCCCCACCCCATTTCATTCTCTCCCTTTTTATTCTCTCTCCATCTCTCTCTTTTTCTTTTTTTTCTCTCTCTTTCTCGGTCTCTCTCCATCTCTCTCTTTCTTTTGCTCCCTTTTTTTTCCCTCCCTGTCTCTCTCTCTCTCTCTCTCTCTCTCTCCCCTTCTTTTGTTTCTCTCTCCCACGCTTTTCTTTTTCTTTCTTTCTCTCCCTTTCCTTCTCTCTCCCTCTCTTTATCCTCCTTTTTCTCTCCCTCTCTCGCTCCCCTTTTCTTTCTCACTCTCTTTTTCTTTCACTCTTTCTTTTTTTTTCCTTTCCTCTCTCTCTTTTTCTCTTTCTCTCCCCCCTCCCTTTTCTTTCTTTCTCTCCCTCTCCCTCTCTCTTTTTCTTTTGCTCCCTTTCGTTTTCGCTCTCTCCCTCTGTCTTTCTTTCTCTCTGTCTCCCTCTCCCCTTCTTTTGTCTCTCCCTCTCTCTCCACCCCTTTTCTTTTTTTTGCTCCCTTTCTTTTTCTTTCTCTCCCTCTTTTTCCTTTTTTCCCTCTCCCTTTTTCTTTCTCTCTCCTTTCTTCTTTTGCTCTCTATCCATCTTTTTTTCTTTCTTTCTTTCTCCCTCTCCCTCTCCCTTTATCTGTCTTCTCCCTCTCTCACTTCAATATCTCTGCAAGTTTTGTTTAACGTGAGTAAAGTTAAAATGAAAATATAAATATTACAATACAACATTATTCTTTTAAAAAAAAAAAAAAAAAAAAAAAAAAACCTGATCAAGTGGTCACTCTCTCACACTGTAGTAGGTCAGCTGTTTGTTTCTGTGGTTTTTTTTTTTTTGGTTTTTTTTAATCAATTCGCTTCTTTTGAGCTCGTTTCCATAGACCTGGTTGCTCGTTTCTCTCGTGGGATCTGGCAACCCTGGAATTAAATGCAGCACCTGTGGAAGGTCTTATTTGAAAAACAAACAGAAAAGCACTTGTCTCCATCTTTTCAGGAACATACAGAAAGCTGTAAGAGGGGCAGACCGGGTCCATGTTTCCAAAAAAAGGCACGGCCGGACGTTTGAAGCGTAGGTCCCAGCCTTCTGTGAGATTACTGGCTGCAGACCATGCAGTCCACAGATACCGCTTATTTGTTTGTGGTTTCTTAAAGCCATACTAACCTGGGGCTGTAGGCACAACAGACCGAGTGGTGGGTTTTTTTCATAAGAGGGAGTGTTGCATCTGGACACACACTGTCGATATAAACCATTAAGGCTCAGTTCTCTGGCAAGTTGATACAATTAGGCCGTTTCTCAGTTTTATGACTTTTCTTTGACCAACTTTCATTTAGAACATGAATTCACCTCTGTAGAAGGCGTTCATGAATTCTGGCTATAATTACACAATAAACATCTACTGCTCGGTTCTGGTAAAGTCTTAAGAGACTGGAACACTGTTCTTAAACTGGCATTACCTTATTAGAACAGTAAATTAGTAAGAAGCGAGGGGCGACAAACCTTCCAGAAACACTTCACGGGTGTAATTAAGCTCACCGAAAGTCCACCAGGAGTCCTTTAAACAAATCGTAATCTACTGGAAAACAAAACACAAAGCACCCAACTGGGCGCGACCCGCTCCGAGTCGGGAGCATTAGCGCGGGCCACGGTGGCACAGACGATTTATTAGCGCTCATAAAACGGAAAGGCCTTCAACTTGATCCACTCTGACGTTTAGGAGCTTAAACTCCGGTGCCAAAACACAGGCTGCATTTTTCAGAAAATCCAAAGAAAGGGAAAGAGTGGCTGCTTTGTAGAAGAAAGAACGAATTTAAAGCTCCTCTAACTTTTTAGGTCTTTATTCCCAAAGTGATTTGTCTGATTGCTAGACGTCGGCTAGACAGAAAAGCAACGAGACACGTCACAGGAGAAATTAGCCTTCTGAAAGGGGGTACAATCAAAGACTGATTAGCTCTTCTAATGATCAGCTTCAGCAGGTCATAATGAAGCAGGAGGTTAAGTCTGCAAAGGGCCATACTCAAATGTACGTGAAGTCCAGTAATATCCATAAAATTTATTTGAGGCACTTATTCAGCACGAGGCACAACTGGTACAATCTTACAATAAACAGTACTGTGCAAAAGTCTCAAGCCACCAACAGCTTCGATATACCATAGTTTTATTAAAGGTTTTATGACCATATGTAATTACTTCTCTCTCTCTATTAGAATTCCAAACAATTGGAAAAAATACATTCTTTAAAGGACTTTTTTTACATCGTCTACCAGTGTACATGATTATTTAAACATGGCGGTTGTGTCTGGACCACTGACTATACACCTGCGTCACTACGTCTGGACTAGGGTTGGGGCGGTACGACGGCATTCCGGGATGACACAGCATTAAAAAAAATTTTTAGGTTTTAGGTCACGTGACGGAACGTTACCTGGTCTATGGGGATGTGTTTGACGAGGCCGCTGACCACGGTGCGAGGTGCCGCCTCCCCTACGTCCACCTGCTCCACGTAGAGAGTGTCAGCATCCGGGTGCTTCTGAGCCGAGATGATGCGCCCGACTCGTAGGTCCAAACGAGACACGTCCACCTTCAGGTCCTCCTGAGAGGGCGGGGCTTTCTTCTCTTGCTTCTCTCCTGATGATCACACAAAGAGATGAGGCCTGTTCGCACAGAGTACAATTTTTCGCAGAAAAGAAACTTATGCACTTAGATAAATAATAAATGGGTCCATCCAGTCACTGAGGTTTATCACCATCATTCTCCAGCCTTTCAATGAGATTCCACCAAGTCAGTGAAGCATCGTCTCAAAGAAACTGTAGAATTTTAGATCTTCTAATATCTACAGCCGAACCCAAATTGACAGTGGCAAGGTAAAACTCCCTAAGCATTATGGGGAAGAAAACTTGGGAAGACCAAGACTCAAAAAGGGGTCCGACCTCCTTGGGCGGCCTAGATGTTAAATGTAACCAGAACTTTTCTTTAATATCCCATGTTTTTAGATTCCTATAAGCTCTTGATGAGCTGTTCTGCCCGACAACCGAGCTCTGATTGGTCAGCCTGATTTTAATGCGTCCCAACAACACAGAAATTAGAACAGACTCGGATTAAACATTTTACTCAGCATCGTGGTCCGTCGGTTTATGACTCGGTGTGAAGGACGGCATTCTTTTTTTTTTAGTCCATAAAAAATCGGACTTTACTTAATAGAAATAACATTGCATTAATAGAGCCTTTCACAACACCCAAGGTCACTTTGGCAAACCTCCCTCAGATGGCAAAACACTAATTGTTATGCATTAATACAGTAATGGCTCCTCTTCGGGACCTTACCCAAGCCCCTTAACCCTCATCTGCTGGTCGCTCTGGATAAGGGCCTTTTTGTACACGCGGTCAACGTAATGCAAATGCATAAGCGCCAGACGCTGCGGCTAAAACTGGCACATGCCCCCCTCCACCCACCGTGCCATTTGGGTTCTATAACGCTTCGACCCAAACGGAATTTTATTTCTCGAGGTGTTTCAATCTGACGCCGAATCTTATTTTTAGCCCCTCTGTATTGTTCCCTGGAGATGACTCACGATGCATTCCTGAGTTCGCACGTGGAAACTATGCGCCCCGCCGTCTCCGCTCTGATCCCCCCCCACCCCCGGTCCCATCGCCCCGAGACTGAAAGCAAATCTGACTGCTGCGCCGCACGCCTGAACTGCGTGCCTTTTCATTCTAATCACTCGCAGCGTTTCAGAACAGTACGTCCGTTTAGCTCCGGCTCCAGACGCTCGCCTACAGAGCTGGAACAGCAGCCCTTCCCTCAGGAGTCCTGAAACATGACCTTACTGAACGTTACGAAACGTGGCTCAACGCAGGACGGCCCAGAGACGAATGGTCAGCCTGGAAGGTCTGATAAATAGGAATACATGTATCAATAATATGCTTTTTTAAATATTTAATCTTCTGGGAGGCTCTCCAATAGATTTGTTAACAAGACTGACTGATGTTGAAGAAGCCCTGGTTCTCAGACTCATCTCAAAAGTGCCTGGTGTTCTTCTTTCTACACTTTATCAGTTCCACTTATCATATAGGAGACCTTTGTAGTTCTGTAATTACAGACTGTAGTCCATCTGTTTCTCTACATACTTTGACCCTCTCCTTTAGTCTGTTCTCTAATGGTCAGGACCCCCACAGATCAGGTACCATTTGGGTGGTGGATCAGATACAGCAGTGCTGGTGGTGACACTTCAATGTCACTGCTGGACTGAAAATAGTCTACCAGCCAAAAATATCCAGCCACCAGCATCCTGTGCAGCAACAGATGAGCTCTCTGACTTTACATCTACAAGCTGGAGCAATAAGGTAGATGTGTCTAGAGTGCACAGTGATTGAACTCCAGCAGCACTGCTGTGCCTGCTCCAATTGAACCATGGATTGAAAATATTCTTCGAACCGTCCTGTAGGTGTACCCAACTGTAGCCTCTCAATTTCACAGATCCTCAGTCTCTCTCCAGCGCTGTTTGCCTCCTTTCTCGTTAGAAGTCGACATCTTGTTTTTTGCACAGTAACGTTTTAAGCGGCATTTGTGAACGTAACTCTGTATTGTAATGCTTGATAAAGGTTTGATAAATTAATACGCTGCCCATCTGGTTCTATCAGCTAATGATGAATGACGGTTCTTAATGATCACAGGTCTTCAGTTTAGGTTTGTGCCTTTGCCCTTTATGTACCGAAATTCCTCCAGATTCATCGAATCGTTTAACGATATTAAACATTTCAATTATTGTCTCACGCATTTGTGCTCAAACCGAAGACTCAGAGGCGGCTGTTGTACCAAATCATGATGATAATCACCTGTTTGAAATCACATCTTTATTTCATTTTTTTTAATTCATGGCTAGCCCTAAATTGTCCCCGTCCCAACTGTTTTTGGAATGTGTTGCAGGTCTGAAATGCAGGAATGGTGTTTATTAACAAATCTTCACCAGACAAAACATGAAATACTTTTGGTTCATACTGTCTGCAATGAAAAACAAAACGTAAGACACACCGATTTTTTTTCCCCCTGTTCTTTCCTTTTTTAAATTTTCCATACTGTCCCATCTTTTTCAGATTTGGGTCGTAGGAAGTCAGACGCTATCAGTTTGAGCAAGAGTCAGCTGAGAGCCACAGCCATCAGATAAGCGATCTAGAAATAATCAAATGGCGTGGCATTCAATAAAACCTGAATAAAAACGCACATTAAAGAAAAAAAAAACCCCGGTATCAGATCCAGCCGATATTTTCCTTGTCAGTGCATCCTTACTTTAAACCTGGCAACCTTCAACTTTCTCAACCTGCTTGCAGGGAGTCATAAATGATTCTTATGCAAGTTGAATCACAGACGCCTGAAAATAATTTGTTTAAATCTTCCAACGAAGTCCTGCTGAACTCAAACTGGCCAGAACAAAACAACCATCCAAACAAGTCATTCTTCATTTTGTATGGCGTATTACACTTAATCCAGATGCCTATAATGAGAAGTCATAAAAAGTGTACTTCGGGCTGTTTTATTTAAGGCTCTTCGTTAATCAGGAGCTAGAAATTGGCCGAATGGAAGAAAACTGGAAGGAGATGCAAATGAATATCACAGCAAAGCTTTAAAAAATCAGGTGTGGAAATGAAAAGTACAACTGTAACAGATGCAGTGTATAACAGAGTGTATAAATGATGGAAAACGCACAATTTATGGCCATGACTAACCCTGGCAACTGGACAAAACGTCCTTGGGAAACGTCCCCGGTGCTCAACAGGTTCAGTTTTAGGTTCAAGTACAAAAACACTAAGGCAGAAAGTAAGTAGACACCCCTTTTAATTCATGATCTGTTATTATTATAGGCCGTCAAAAAGGCTGGGTCTCTGAGCCTCGTGTTTCTTAGGTTCAACATTTAATGAGTTTTTCCTTGCCACTGTCACCCTGGGCTTGCACAGTTCTCTATATTTGTAAAACTGCTTTGAGACAACCTCGTAAAAAGCGCTTTATAAAAAAATCGATTAGGCATAACTTGCTATTTTGCAAACTCACTGCTATCAGGTTCCTAATATAAAGAGGACAGGTAAGGAAGCTCCATAGATAAATAGTGGCAGGAGAACAGGCTGTTCGGAACCCCCAGTGACTCATGTTCCACCTTCAACTAGCCAGTGTACCATCTTTCTGCTCTGCCTTCCTGAAGCAATGGTTTGATGGAGAACGTGGAGCCTCCCATAACCTTAAAGTCGTCGGTTTGGGAACATTTCGGATTTCCAATGAACTGCAGTAGCAATGGGCAGTCTGCCAGCACCCTTCATCTAAAGCTGGGCATGTTGCTGGCAAACGCTGAACATGATTACTCACTTACGAGGAAAAAAACTTGAATAGTATGAATCAATTTTTCTGGCTGCAGTTACATTAAGGCGCCTGTAGATGGAGATTCAGCCTCATGACCACTAAGTCTAATGTTTAAAACACTTACATGAACCTACAGTTGGCCAAAATCACTAACCAAGCTTACTTTACAAAAAATGTTCAAAAATCTCATGAACTTTAGTGAGTAACGGATTGAAAGTACAAAGCTACATGCAGCCTGTGCTCTGGAGGATTCAGTTCCTGTTTTGCTTTCGGTTGGCTCTTATAAACTAACCACTTTAGGATCCATGGAGATTTATTTGCATTAAGGACACGGTACTGTAGACGTAAAAATAAAGAAAAACATGATAAACACTTTACTGAGAAACAGCTATTGTGAATCTGAATCACCGAATCACTGTGTATGGAATCATGAATCATGAAATGAAATTTCAGCTCGACTCGCGTTGAGGACTGAATTCAACGAGGTCCGAGGTGGTCGAGAATTGCGCTTTATTATTACTACTTATTATTATTTCTTTTAGTCGATAGCCTTCAGAAGCAATGAGAGCTCAGGTTCGATTCAATTCAGACAATGTAAATACATCCACACTGTAATAAACAAAACCTAACTTTAGCAAATATAAAGGTGTAGAAAATCATCTCGTCTGCTTTTATGAATAACAGTAGCTTGACTTGGATTATCTGTAATAAGAAACAAACCTCTGGTATCAGTTTGAATTCGTAGTGATGTTGTTACTATACATATAGGTACGAGAATTTCATACGTACCTTTCTTCTCCGCTTTAGCCTTCACCTTGGGCTGGCTGTTTGCAGCAGGTGGGGTTTCAGAGACGGAGGACGGGGCAAGAGGGGCAGGAGCACACGCCTCGGGTCCTGATGGCTTAGAAACACAGTTGGCGCTGGAGTGCTCCGAGGGCATGGGTACGACCACTGTGTACACAAAAAACAGGACAGGCCTTAGTTATGGTCATCAGAACATCAGACAGGGAATATTTCACGTTAGAACAGGTTCACCAGAGTGTTTATGCTCTAAAATAACAAACTGGTCATCGATTGAGGAGGTTTTAATGACCCAAAGGCTTTGGGTGTGACGGACTGGAGAGACCAACGGAATAAGCTTGACCCGAGCGCTGATTCTGCAGTGTGGACTGATGGACGTCGCTAAACGTGGCCTGTATTCTTGGCCAATTATCATAACTCCGTGTTTATTTAAGCTAAAGACAGGCCCAGCACATACCGTGCTCCTCAGGAAATTCGGCTCGCGCCCTTCAAAGCGCAGACAGGCAGCTCGGGTGACTCAGCAAACCTGCTTTCTTAGAAAGGAAGAATAAAATGTTTGCTCTTAAAACATTTCCGCTCGCCTTGATTAGTCTGTAATGCTGATTAGGCGACGGAGGAGCCGGACCCAAAACATAAACACTGTATTAAAGCAAATGGAAAAGTCTAATCTGGCATTGTTTAAAAGCACTCACACCAGCGAGCCGGCCAAGAACAATAGGCTTTTGGGAGAAGGCTAATTGGGTGTTTGTGCTCATGTGGCACGTTTCCCACATTGGCACTCTGGAAAGCGTTACTTAAGTGTTAATGACGGCAGGAACGCTTTTAGCTCCAGCTTCAATGTGGAAGGCCCTGGAGCTCGCCTCGGGAGTCGTGAAGCCCGGTCATGGAGCGAGATTAAAGGGCTTACAGGGAACTTTATAGGCTGTCAGCTCAGAACTCATGTTTACATTTTCAGCTTTATGGAGGCGGCTTTCTAAATAATTAACAAATAAAGTTGTGTAAGGTTTTATGCAGAGACGGTAATTCGAGTATCAGCCGGTCCACCCGATGCCCTTGTTGGCGCTTGGCTCGTTCATTTGTGTGGCTCGAAGGCTGTTTGCGCGTTCGTCTGGTCGGTGCCCCAGCTCAAGAGCTCTTGGCCCGTTGGTCTGGTCGGTGCTCCAGCTCGAGGGCTCTTGGCCCCTTGGTCAAGCCGGTGCCCCAGCTCGAGGGCTCTTGGCCCCTTGGTCAAGCCGGTGCCCCAGCTCGAGGGCTCTTGGCCCCTTGGTCAAGCCGGTGCCCCAGCTCGAGGGCTCTTGGCCCCTTGGTCAAGCCGGTGCCCCAGCTCGAGGGCTCTTGGCCAGTTCGTCCAGCCGGTGCCCCAGCTCGAGGGCTCTTGGCTCGTTCAAGGGTTCTTGGCCCATTCATCCAGCCGGTGCCCTAGTTCAAGGGCCCTTGGTTCGGTGGGCCCGACTCCTTTGTCTGTCTTGGCTTATCATTTGTCCAGCCCTAGCTCATGGGCTCTTTGCTCATTTCTCCAGCGGCGCCCTAGCTCGAGGGCCTGATTCGTTTGTCTGTCCAGAGTTTGATTGCTCTTTGCTTGTTCATTTGTCTGGTCCTAGCTGAAGGGCTCTTGGCTAGTCTTGCCCTTGCTCAATGTTTCCCAACCACTGTGTCATGAGAAATCATCAGGTGTGCCATGGAAGATTTGCCAATTTTATCTGATTGGTACTCAAAGCCAGCAGCTTATAGTGACAGGCAGAACAATTACATTCTCTTCCTCTAGAGGGCAGTAAGATATCAGCTTGTGTTCGACTAAACAGGCCCAGTTTTCAACCTGAGTAAGTAAATTGAGACTAGATTTTCGTTATATTTCAATAAATAGACCTTTTGTGACATTTTTGTTTGGTGGTGTGCCTTGTGATTTTTCTACTGTGGGAAACACTGGTTTAGCTTGAGGTTTCTGGGCTCCAAGGTTTGTCCAGCCTTGGCTCTTGCCTGTTGCACATCCTCCCCGTCTACGTGGATTTACTCTGGGTACTCGGGTTTCCTGCCACGCATTCGATTAACTGGCTTAATACCCCAATAGCCATGCATTAGGTTCACTGGTCCCTCTAAACTGGCCCGGTGTGAATGAGTACGACTGGTATCGATGAACCTTCTGCCTTTCGTGAACAGCAACGTTAAATAAAAACAAACAAAAGGTCACAGTAAAGCTTAGAACAACTCCACAGGCTGGTTGCTATAATCACGGGAAGCTCTACCTCCTCTCCGTCTGTCCTTCTCGAGAAGCTGCCTCTTCAGCTCCTCAATCTCCGTCTTCAGCTTTGCGTTCTCCACCATCAGCTTCTTCTCCTCTCTGACAGAGGCCTGCACAACTGCGTCCAAAGCAAACACAGAACAGGTCCCGGTCACAACGGCACATGCACAACAAGCTTGTCGGTTTCACCTCGGCGCGAGCAGCACCCATGCACGGTTAGGCCTCCCACTTACTGGCTTTCTGCTTGAGCAGCTGGACCTGCTGCTTGAGGTAGTCGATGATCTGGTCAGCCTCGGCCGCCCTCTGTTCCAGCCTCGCCAGCGCGGGTGTGTGGCCTGACATCCTGAAGAAGGAACGCGCCAGGAACCTGCAGCAAAAAGAGTCACGAGCGGGGATCAAACGCGGCGGAAAATCTTAGTCAGCTCGGAACGGGGCTGTCGGCGCGACCGAAAATCAGTGAACCCAGTCAGTTATGAGAAGTGACTCGAATGTTTTCGTAACTACCAGTGTCGCAGGTTTTTGTTTGTTTTCCTGATCCAAACAATGTTGAATGTTGTAACAGTGACAGCTTGCAGAACACCACGATCTGCTATGAGCAATAAGGAACATATTCCTACTAAGCGGCCTGTTTAATATTTGTCCATGGCGACTGCACGGCTTTGGGGTCGATTTTATACACCCATTTTATTAATAGGGGTGTCCACACACACTTTCGGTCACACTGCCCAGTTTGACACGGTCAAGTCATTCACAGCTCTAGGTTCAAACCCGTGGCCACGTCTGCCTGGTGGTACATTAGAGCAACTTTTTGGTTTTATAATACTTTAATAATAACTATATAAATAATTCTAACATAAAACACAAATAATTCAGCCTTTATTCCAGTTATATTTTCTGGAACAGACTCAGCGTGGACAGACTCTCATATGAAGTTAGTACTAGTGGAATTAAGACATACAGGAACAGGAATAAATTTCTTTCTTCTCGTTGACATATCTGCTCTCTCTCATAGACAGATAACTTATAGACAAAAGAAAGAGCCAAATATCTAAATTCATAACAGATACCATACATTTCATCGAGTAAAATATGGAGATCCACAGGGTCCGTGTCTTATATCAACCCCATTACTTTTGGCACTTTTAAAACTATTTTCCTGTCGGTTTGTGCTTTGTGATTTGTGTTGCGGTCTTTTTGGATTTTCCCCTTGTGCCTGATGTAAAAAAATAGGGTAAATTTCCACACAGATGTAATACTGGGGTACAGTTTTATGCAAATGTCTTGCACTTAGTTTAGCTTAAGCATTGTCTTTATAATAGATCGATAAAGTAAAGCATATACACTGAGCGGCTACTTTTTTAGGATATTAGGTACAACTGTTCATCTAATCAGCCAATCACATGGCAGCAGGTCAGAGCATTTAGGCATGGTCAAGCCGAGCTGTTGAAGCTCAAACTGGGCATCAGAATGGGGAAGAAAGGTGATTTAAGTGGCTTTGGACGTGACGAGTAGTCAAGTACTGACTCATTTTAGCTACTCAGGCCGTGGCGTGATTAAAACAAACCCCTTTAATCCGTGAGGCCAACATTTCGGCAGCCCTTCTGCTGCTGTTTCGTCGCCCAGACCCCGGACAGTATGAATTAAACGACCCGAGCTCTGCAGCTGTCCAAACACTGGCTCAGTATCTCTCCGGCTAACGCACACCTGGAAAGTCAACTGCTACAGGATAGATGTGCGTGATTAAAGGAGCCAATCCCAGTTCCATATTCCCACTTCAAGGCCTGCGGTCTGAGGAAGGGCCAGCTGCATGTGAAAACCTAAACCGCCCTAACAAGTTCCAGGTCCCGATCCAACTCTGATGGCATGAGGAGAAAAAAAAAAAAAGAAAACAAACAAACGCCTGACACCGAAGTGAACAGCGCTGTCCATCTGCCTGGAATCTCTTCTCTCAGAAATACTAAAAGAGCAACATCTCGACCACCTACAGCCAAACGTGTGAGGGGTTGGGTCGCTTCAAAGGGAGGAACGAGGAGCACTCGAGATGAAGGAGATCGTGACTCTTCACGAGGTCCATGAAAGGAGAAGAAAACATCTCAACACGTCGTGCAGGGCGGTGCTGAAAAACAACAGCTGGCGCTGGCTGGAAATTGGAAACACGAAAGAGGCTGGAGTTGATAATGATCGCGGATCAAAGTCTCGAAAAACCCTTGAATCGATTTAAGCGAGGCCTCAGTGGAGGACTTTTACGAGTGCCGCGGTGGGAGGGTTTTATTTGCCGTGACCCTTGGACGGGAGCCTCGCGTAGCGGGCGCCGAAAAAAGCCTCCGTCCTCTCAGTGTTCATCCAGGGATCAGCGGGACGCTCATAATGTTAGCGTTAGCACGCCGTAAGCCCAGCCAAGGGCCTGACGCAAGGCCAGCAGGTGGGTTCCGACCCTCGGCTGTCAATCGGGGGCTTGTAAAGGGCGACCCCAGTGACCTGGCTCCCTGCTGCATCCCTGGTGCAGGACGCTGATGTAATCACGGGTGGATCAACCAAGCTAAGAGACGCACAGATCGAGTCATTCCTAAATACAGCGCCTCGCCTCGTTCCTTCATCACATGGAGCCTCGCATCAAAGCATCCCACGCCTCTCCAAACAGAGGTGGGAGGAGACCAAAACATCACAACGACATTAGGGTGCAATAGGGTGACACCTCTGGGCAGGTTTAAACACCATTTTGGCTGTTAAGACACTCAGGGTGTAACGATGCTTCTTGACAAAAATGTCATTAAGTGCGTCACGGAGACATCATGGGCATTCTTCGTACACCAGAGGGCGCAATCATCATATACGCCATATCTTTCTCATTATCTTTCTCATTTGGGAATTTTAAAGATACAACCCCAATTCCAATGAAGTTGGGACGTTGTGTAAAACATAAAAACAGAATATTGCAAATCCTTTTCAACCCATATTCAATTGAATACTCTACAAAGACAAGATATTTAATGTTTAAATGGATAGATTTTATTGTTTTTGCAAATATTCACTCGTTTTGAATTTGATGCCTGCAACACATTCCAAAACCATTTGGACAGGAGCAACAAAAGACTGGGAAAGCTGAGGAATGCCCAAAAAACACCTGTTTGGAACATTCCACAGGTGAACAGGTTCATTGGAAACAGGTGAGTGTCATGATTGGGTATAAAGGCTCAGCCGTTCACGAGCAAGGATGGGCCGAGGTCCACCACAAACGTTTCTCAACGTCCAATTGCAAAGAATTAAGAGATTTCATCATCTACAATCCATAATATCATCAGAAGATTCAGAGAATCTGGAGAAGTCTCTGCAATTAAACCAAACAAAAGTATTAGTGGCTTCAATCATTGTATTTTAGCGTTATCTCTGACGCACTTCTGTATCGTTTGCAAGCAGCTTTCTTGTGACAATCCCCTTTATATTTACACTACAGCAGCCTAAACAGATGCCGTGACAATATATCAGAGATCTCATAACAGGCAATTTCACAGGATGGTGGACGTTAAGAGATGTACACTTAAGGAACGCCATGGATTCCACTGGATACTAAACTCCCCAGATGTGCGGTATAAAAGAAATACCTTCTGTGTGGGTCATGGTGGTCCTGGACCAAAGAGAAGCTGCAGTTCAAAGGCATTCATAGGCATTAATGTTCAGACTAACAGGGGCTTCAACCCAACACGGTTTTAATCACCGCAGCGCCGTGTGGGGTTCACGTTGGTGAAGCTGGGGGATTGTGCGATCAGACACACAACAACAAGAACATGCAGCACAGCCCGCACAGGGTAATGCCGAGCTCTGAAGCGATGACTTCATCACTAACCGTGGGGACACGCCATCAGAAAAGCAAAACAGCAACAACAAAAACACTGTTTAATACCCAAACCCAGCCCTGGACAACCACGGACCGCAAGAACTGCAGAGCAGCTGGGAGCGGCTTCAAAAGCTCCACGATCATTAATCAACAAGCAACCCGCCTACACAAGGAACAGAACTCAGCCCTGCTACTGAGCAGCCATCCTGCAAAGATCACACCAACAGCACACCGTGTAGGATGTCCTCAAGATCAAGACAACAAAAGATCTGAAGGATCCGACAGAACTTTCTACTCTAGGTTCATGAGCTCTGTGAAAAATGCACCGAAGCTCAAGAGGGATGTGGTTTTGTGGACAGATGAGACTAAAGCTGAACTCCCTGGCACATGTGTAATGCTTTGGATGGAGAACCAAAGGCATCAAAAGCCTACGAGATGCTAGATGAAGGCAAAGACTGAAAGCACATGACCCATATTCCAACCCGGAGGCAGGTCCTTCAATAATATCAAACACCAATAGTTATTGGTCACGTTTTAACCCCGCTCCTCCTGTTGAAGGTTGTAGGAGATATTTGGTGACTATTCCTTGGATGGGACATCCATGCCTGCCCCCCTGCCACCCTCCCTCGGGCACAGCTGGGACTGCCTGAAGAAAACAATCCAATTTGCATGATATCGTCATGGATTGCAATGATTGGCCAAAAAGCGACTGCTACAGTGGGGCAAAAGTATTAGGTCAGCCACTGATTGTGGAAGTTCTCCTACTTAGAAAGATGAGAGAGGACTGTAATTTTCATCATAGCTACACTTCAACTATGAGAGACAAAATGAGAAAAAAATCCAGGAAATCACATTGTAGGATTTTTAAAGAACTTACTTGTAGATCATGGTGGAAAATAAGTATTTGGTCACCCACAGACAAGCAAGATTTCTGGCTCTCACAGACCTGTAACTTCTTCTTTAAGAAGCTCTTCTGTCCTCCACTCGTTACCTGTATTAATGGCACCTGTTTGACCTTGTTACCTGTATAAAAGACACCTGTCCACAGCCTCAAACAGTCAGACTCCAAACGCAACCATGGCCAAGACCAAAGAGCTGTCGATGGACACCAGGAAGAAAATTGTAGACCTGCAGCAGGCTGGGAAGAGTGAATCTACAATAGGCAAGCAGGTTGGTGTGAATAAATCAGCTGTGGGAGCAATTGGAAGCCATACAAGACCATTGGTAATCTCCCTTGATCTGGGGCTCCACACAAGGTCTCATCCCGTGGAGACTTACAGGCAACGTTTGACCTCTGTCATTGCCAACAAAGGTTATGCTACAGAGTACTGAGTTGAACTTTTGTTATTGACCAAATACTTATTTTCCACCATGATTTACAACTAAATTCTTTAACAATCCTACAATGTGATTTCCTGAATTTTTGTTTCTCATTTTGTCTCTCATAGTTGAAGTGTAGCTATGATGAGAATTACAGACCTCTCTCATCTCTCAGTAGGAGAACTTGCACAATCAGTGGCTGACTAAATACTTTTGCCCCACCGTATCTAGTTGACTAGCTAAGTAGCACTCAAAACACAGCCGAAACGGTTCCTTCTCGTCAGGTCAGCAAACAAACCCTAGAGTGCCTGAAACTTTGAATTACTATAAAGTTTACTTCGCCACATAAAATCCTCACATTATAATGCATGGAACAGTAGCCGAATGTAAACCGGTATTATTGTGCAATCTGCAGCGTCTTAAAGACGATTGAAAGAGACAGGTGTCCATTTCTGGCTGATGTACTTCGATGTAGTTCTACTCGGAGCTCAGCAGCGCTCGTAGCGGCCAAAAATATTATGCAATATGCTGCCCCTTTGTTAAAGCTGTGTTTCTGCTATGGACCGGTATGGAAGGATATGAAAAATGCTAGTATCTAAGAAAATCACAATATAATAAAATAATACTTTACATTTTATATTAATATATAAAAAATACAGGAATATGTAAAACACACACTGGGCTCACTGGTCTATTATTAGTGCCTACTAAATAGAAAGTAGAGCAGGCTGAACCCAAATAGCTACCGCTTCCAAACGAAGTGCACTACGTAGAGTGTAGTGACCATTGCATCATGTAGTCCGTTGTTGTCCAGTTAAGATCAGTAAGTACAGAACCGTGCAAAGGAAACAACGGGGGCGCCGAATAGCAAAAAGACACTGTTCATAGGGCGCCATTTCGGCACACTATGTAGTACAGTAGCACTCCGATTGAGACGCGGCCCTACTTAGGGAAGCTGACGCTTAGCGTGTGTAACTAGCAAGAACAAATCTTTAGTGAGATTTCCGCTGAAATTAAATTAAAACAGACTCATGTGGTAAAAACATTTCTAACTCAAATGAACTCAAATTCGTTAAAAAACTTACATTCAAGTAAAACGGAGCTTCTGAAAGCTGTCAGGCTGAACGCGCCGTGTGGAGCAAGTCCTCCAGCCAGTGCAAGCAACGAAGAGTGCGGGTCACGTTTCAAATCTAGAGTCATTTCCATCACGTTCATACAAATCCCTTAGCGCTCCCAACACAGTATTTACAGAATAAACATATCCCTATTATAATTATTGGTAAAACCAGCCAACTATTCAACATCTTACCGAACACAATGTCAAACGTTTTAGATTTAAATGACGCCAAAACTTGACTTTTATCGTGACAGGAAGCGCGCTGCCTACCAAATCACACTATGTATACTACGTAGTGCACTAGTTAGGTAAAGTTGTCGTTGTAAAAGTTATGTCAGACGGCTTAATGTAGGATTTTTTAGCTTAATAACTATTTAACGTAGATCATTCTTTAACGATGTCCTGCTTTTAAAGTGTTGGGTAGGAGACGAGCACTTTGTAGTGTATAGGGAATATGGTCTAGGGAGCGATTTAGGACACTGAATGACGTCCCTCTCACGAGTCCGGAAAAAACAGTAATTTATTCATCTGGATTGAACTGGCAGATGATATAGAGGGAGCGGATTTCTGATTTAAATCGGTATGTATTTATGTTATTATACTATTATGAGAAAATAATGTTATTTTGCTATTTTCTGGTTGGTTTGCGATGGGACGTAGTGGTCAGGATGCGTGATGTTCATTCATCCGCTGCCACTCTCACTGTTTTGCTCCTGCATTGATCGTATCATCACCCATAAACGAGTTATTGACCCATTTCCCTTTCCACAATCCTGTGTTAAGTATTATAAGTATTAGCGCCTTTGCATTTAGTATTTTGTGCAACTTCCCTAAGTCTAGGAATGCATGGTTGCACAGATTCATCACAGATACAGCCAACAATCCAAGCATTTAAGAGTTAAGTGCCGTGTTTAAGGGCCCACCAGCTTGGCAGTGCTGGGGTTTGAACCCTCAACCTTCTAGTCTGTTGTGTAGTACGTTATGCCCTGATCCACTACAGGCCAGGTGTAATAGTGTGCATATATTTTTCACAAATAACTACAGTAGTTATATTACTTTGAGACCTGAGTTTGATTCTCTACATGTGTGGAGTTTTACCTGCTGAAGTGCTTGGGATGACCGGCTTCCCCTAGGTAGTCGTGCCTGCATGTGACACCCAACCCGGCCCGAAGGCATGGCCAAGAGTAGCCCGGTGGAGGCACTTTATCACCATGTGTTAATTTGAATGGAACCTGCTTTTCATCGATCGTGTTGGTGATTGAAAGTGTTTCTTCTCCAAGCAGTGTGAACCTGTGACGTCTGAGACGCCATGCAGCCTCTGAGAGACGCCCAGCTCGGGGCCTTCACCTTCTTCGCCTCGCCGCTCCCTCATGACGTGTGCGGCAGCAACGGGCTGCCCCTGACCCCCAACTCCATCAAGATCCTGGGGCGCTTCCAGATCCTCAAGACCATCACCCATCCCAGACTGTGCCAGTACATCGACATCTCTCGAGGAAAACATGGTGAGATTCGAAAGTTATCGGAGGAAATTATAAAGGGTTTAATGAAGAATTAACGTATAGTGCTCGTGGACCCATTTTTACCATCATGATCTTTATTATTGTACCGCCCCACACGTTGGTTCCAACCCTTATAGTGACTTTCTAGTGTTGAATATTTGTTTTTTTAGTGTTTAATTAGGATCACGTCTAACTGGATCATAGGAATCAAACCCCACTTACCAACCCTGGTCAGGGTCGTATGGGAGGGTCTGGAGACTGTTCTGGAATTCACTGGGCGCAGGCAGTGGTACACCCTCTTATGGCTTCTGCCTTATTGGTCTCAGGGAGATTTTTCTTGCCGCTGTCATCCAATGTACATGCCAGTTTACACCAGTTTCTGTGGTAGGTGTGTGCTGTGACTTAATTGTTGTCGAGACCAGGCAGGTTCAATGCATCTATCGGAGGTAATGTTTATATATATATATATATATAAAATAATGGTGAATGTAAAGTGAATTACAAACTAATTAAATTGTTTCAGTTTTCTTATTTTTGTATAACAAAAAAAAAATCATAATCTGACCTCAGTTTTGTCCTGGTCTCGGTCTTGACTCGGGCTCTACTCTAGTGGTCTTGACTACAACACTAACCTGCAGAGTATCACATCTGATTACCTGCTGCCTCCAACGGTATTTAAGATGGTGTGTTACTATGCAGCTGTGTGGCATTGTCTCAGCTCTTCGTATTGTAATGGCCGGGTTTTGAGTCTGAGCGTTCTCAGTTCATTGTCTGGTAAAACCTGGTTGTTTTTGTGTCTTTTGTTAATAAATCTTATTTTTATCTCTGTCCTCGTCCTGCCTGTTTACTCGACTTGCAGCCGAATCTCTCAGGTGTCGGTTCTGGCTTTGAGACAACGTCTGATACTCAAAGTGTTTTAGAAATAAATTCTACGTGTGTGTGTGTTTTGTGCAGAACGACTGGTCGTTGTAGCTGAACACCATGAACGCAGCCTCATGGACCTCATCAAGCAAGATAAAGCCATCAGGTAACGCACAGACACATACAGGAATGTACGTCAGGGCCTAACCGGCAGCACAGGGCACAATGCATCAGGGATCAACCCTAGACAGTGTGCCAGTCCATCACAAGGCACATACATACATGCAAAATCCATACAGGAGTCCAGGTCGAGAATCATATTATACAAAAATATTGTCATTATTTCCAAGTTATCTCTCTCTCTCTCTCTGTTGTAGCTCAGAGCAGGTGTTGCAGGTTGCATATGAGGCGTTGGAAGGACTGGCGTTTATTAACACACACAGACTTGTACATCGAGCTCTCAGTCCCCTCAACGTCCTGCTGGATACTAAGGTAAAACACTGTCGACCAGTCACAATGGACAATTATAAAACACCACCCCCATGGTAGAAGGAAATGTACAGTACATACTCTTACTTCTATTACCTTTACTATCAGTACTAACACTAATACTACTGTTTGGACTCCACCAATCCACAGTCAGAGAGATTGTGTACAAATGGAGGAAATTCCAGACCATTGTTACCCTCCCCAGGAGTGGTCGACCAACAAAGATCACTCCAAGAGCAAGGCGTGTAATAGTTGGTGAAGTCACAAAGGTTGAAGTTCCACAAAGGAAGTCACCAAAAGGAGGGCCAGGGGGGTGGGCAGGGTACTTCTAAAGGCAAAACTGAAGGGCCTCTCTCACATTGGGCTAAATTAATGTTAATTGTTTCATGGTCCACCGCATTCAAGGAAGAACACTGAACAAACAATTGGGGTTTGTGCATGGCCGGGTTGCTGGCAAGGAGAAGAAAGCCACTGCTCTCAAAAAAGAAAACCATTGCGGCTATCTGCAGTTGCTAAAAGCTTCCGTGGACGAGACAGTAAGTGGCTATCTGGAAGAATGTTTTTTGTGGGATGGATGAGCCCAAAATAGAACCATTGGTTTTAAAAGAAAAGCGTTATGTTTGGACGGAAAGGGAAAAACACTGCATTCCAACATAAAGAAACCCTTATCCCATCTGTGGAAAAAACATGGTGGGTGGTAGTATCATGGTTTGGGCCTGGTTTGGCTGGCATCTTCTGGGCAGGACGGGCTTAACATTTCATTTGAATTGGGAACAATGAATTTCTGAATTGATATCGAGAATTCTAAAGGGAAAAAATGTCAGGGACATCTGGTCCATGACTGAATCTTCAGAGAAGGTGGGGTCATGGGCAAGCAAGGGACAACGACCCTAAGCAGCACCAACTGTTCTACAAAGATGGCTTAAAATAATATAAAGAAGGAAATAAAAGTTCATGTTGTTGGAAATGGCCAGCCAAAGTCTGGACCCTAATCCAATGGGAAATGTTGTGGAAAGGGGACCTGAAGCGGAGCAGCTAATGTTGAGGAAAGGAAAAAAGAAGGAGGGGAAAAACCACAAACCATTTCCCAGAGCTTCTGAAGCTTTTCTGTTACGGGAGGAGGGAAATGGGCTAAAGTTCCTCCAAGCCGGTGTGCAGGACTGATCAACAGCTACAGGAAACATTTAGCTGCAGTTATTACTGCACAGGGGGGTCACACCAGATACTGAAAGCAAAGGCTCACATACTTTTGCCTCTCACTAATATGTAATGTACAGTCTGAAGAAGCTTTTTGGAAGGGTAGCAGCCAAAAAATCACTTTTTTCAGAAGGGGAACGGGGCGAGAAGGTTAAGATATCCTAAAGCTCACAATAGATTGGAGTGAGAGTGGAAAAGTGGAGTGACGAATCCAAGTTTGAAGTGTTTGGGTCCAGTCATTGACACTGTTATACTGTATATGGTCATTATACCATTGCTAAAACCAAACAATAGTAAGGGTGGTCTAAGACTTGTGCACAGTACTGTCTTTGCAAAAAAAAAAAAAACATGCTGGGAAAAAGTTAGTGAACCCTTGTGTGTAGTAATTGGTACAAAGTGGCCAAGCAGCCGTCTCTCCACTGTGCTTCACAGTTGGTTTTGAGGCTTTGATGTCGATCCGTGGTCCCATTCTTAAATTCACACAGTGTCGTGCATCTGTGCCGACATACTGAACTTCCTCACATCCACCCGCAGACGTTGTGCCGAGCATCCAGATGGTCTTGTAAATACCAGACATGTTGAGCAGGGTTTTATTTTTATTTATATGTACAGACAGCAGTTTTGTTCCATTAACACCATTTTTGTTCGGTGTTTTTCTTATAATGGCCAGATGGACAGAACCTTTTGCAGGTTTTCGAGATTTCTGCAGCTCTTTTGCTTATTATACTCGAATTATGTTCATCCTCTTCAGCTCTGCAGGATGTGTACTTTCCATGATCTTTGCCGGACCCACATTCCTGCTGTTCGAGAGTAGTAACAGGGCCGAATTTCCTCCATTTGTAGGCAGTTTGTCTTATTGTACGTTAATGAACTCCAGGTCTTCAGAAATGCTTTTATAGCCTCGTCGGAGCTCTGCGATTCTTCTTCCGAGGTCCTGTGAAGTGTGTTTTGATCAGGACGCGGTTCACATGAACAGATGTTTCTTAAGAAGCGCAGGCTCGCGTTTGGTTTTTGTTTTTCATTTCACAGGGCAGAACACCTCTACACGCACACCTCGGACCTCCTGTCAGTATGATTGTGGGGTTTTGGAGAGCACAGAGGTTCACGTTATTCCAGACTGATGGGTGAACCTGTAGAGGTCGCTCCTCTCCTCACTCCTGTTTATGGGGTCTACTTGCCCACCCATTGGTACACCATTCAGTGGTGACTGTGCAAGTTCACGGGTCTTCTCTACACAAGATCCCAGGTGCAAACCGTGCTTGGGGTGAGACCTAGAGTACAGTACTGGTCAAACGTTTGGACACCTCGGAAAATGTATTCCTCTTACAAATAGCCATTTTCACTTAATGGCTAATTAAATGTTTATCCAGTTTTAATTGTTGAAAAAACATTAAGCCCAGATCCCAGGTTTGGGTTAACAAACAATGGCTGTAAAGTGAATGCAGATGTTACAGTGTGTACAAGAGTGATTGCAAAGTGATTGCAAGTACCAGAAATACTATTTATTATCCTCAAACCCTTCTTTCTTAGTCTTAACGTCTGCAGATTATAATTTATGTTTTGACAGAGTGGATATCAAGGGACCTATTTGGATGAAATATTTTGTTTTTCTCTTTGTGTGTGCATTGTAATAATCAATAATATGACAAAAAGAAATGCAAAAAGCAAAAAGACCGTCTGTCCGTAATTACATTATGGAATGACATCTAGTCATTTAGGAAAACAGGGCCATGTCCAAGACCATCAGAGTTACAATGGACCTGGTTCCTATGAAGGTGGAGTTCTAACAGCAGATGCATCTTGACGTCAAATCGAGTCTTTGAATTACTTTATGGCATCAAGGTTTTTCCGTAACTGGCTAAAATGAAGAAAAAAGCATTACAAACAGGTGAGTCCTAACGCTGGTCTGGTACTGTACTGTATATAAATCCCCAAATCATAAAAAGTTGGGGCAGTATGGAAAACCCACACACAGTATGACAGACAGTATGGTCCCAAGATGTTTCCTGTTTTGTCTGGTCAGCTTCATTTCATTTGTTAATAAACATTAATTCCTGCATTAATTCCTTGCCATGATCTCCGCTCTCTCAGGCGGCACTGCATCAAGAACCGTCATTCATCAATAGCTGATAGAACCTCATGGACAAGAAATTACTTTATGAAACCTTTATCAAGCTCTACAATACAGAGTTACATTCACAAATGCCACTTAAAACGTTACTGTGCTAAAAACAAGCCTTATGTTAAACCGAAGTGGCGTTGACTTCTCTGGGCTCGGAGGTATCTGGGATGGACCATCATACAGTAGAAACGGGGATTGTGCTCAGACCCATCAGTGTAACAGATCTTTTTTAGAAGAAATGGACGCCGTGTGCTCCGGACCAAAGACCAAAAAGGATCATCCAGACTGTTATGAGGAACAAGTCCAAAAGCCAGGCTCTGTCATGGTATGGGGTCGGATCAAGGTCCTTGATAAAGGTAATTTACTCTTCTGTGATGCAGCATTAGTGCAGAAAAGTACACTCAGATTTTAGAGCAACATCAGCTGCCTTCAAGACGACATCTTTATCAGGGACGTCCATGCATTTATCAACAAGACAATGCAAAACCACATGCTGCACTCATTACAAAGGCACGGCTGTGGAAGAAGAGGGTACGGGTACTAGACTGGCCCGCCTGCAGTCCTGACCTGTCCCCAATAGAGAATGTGTGGAGAATTTAGAAACAGAAAAATGTCGTACTGTTGCACAGCTTAAGACGGGTTCGCAGGAAGAGTTGTTATTATTATTAGTTATTATTATTCGTCCTTTAATCCACGGTTTGCTTGCTTAATCTCCTCGAACTCTTACAGGGTAGGGTTGCTCTGCAAATGGGTCTGACTCAACATCCTGTTCCAACGAGTGATAAAACTGGAGGTTTAGTGAGAAGACCAGAATGGCGAGTCGCAGCTTACATGCATACCACTCAGGGACACAGCCGAGTTAGGATGTTTCATCTGGCTGAAGGCAGCTGGGTTTGTGGTAGATCTAGCAGACCAGGGGTGTCCCCACATAAGTGTTTGTGATTTCATGTAAAGAACTCTTTGTGTGTGTGTGATTTTGGCTCTCCATGTGATTGGGTCATATTGGTGATGTTGTGCCACAAAATATGATACAAGGCATCCAGGAGGCATCACTGGGACTCAAACCCAGGTCTCTGCCATGGCATCTGCTGCTCTAAAGTTTTATTTAGACAAAATCAATAGCATACATACGCAAAGACGATACCAGACACTTGGTAACGTTTCAGTTTTTTAATTTAATTCTTTCCCCATCTTAATCCAGCTTGTCCTGGTCAGGGTCACGGAATGGGGTGGAGTCAGAGGTCTGGTACTGTTTGGTCGCCGCACCTCCTGAGCATCCAGTGTGTCTTTATTTCAGTGCAGATGCAGGATACAGTTTTAAAATACATAGCTAACTTCATTTGAAAGGTCTCGCATTAAGAGTCTGGTTTTAGTTTGGTTTTGATAGATTATGTGTTTGTTTAAATGCTTTGCACTTTTTTAAGCCTTCATAGGGATACTTTTTGTGATTTTGTGGTTTTAAGTCTCATTTTTAATCCAATTGTCCTTTTGGTTCAGTGTGTCCATATGGTATGTGTAGATGACCAAAAATTATACAAGACAATTGCGTGGAAGGTCCCTCCATCCAACCTCCCCTCCTTCAAACACGTTCTAGTGTTGCCTGACCAGAAGGCATTGCTGGGACTCAAACCCAGGTCTCTGCAGTGGCCACGACGTCATCTGTGTTTTTGGTTTTAAGTAAAGTCTCATTTTTAACCCAGTGTTCTTTTTGCTTTGCATGATTTTTGGTTCAGATTTTTGGTTTTATTTATTTCTTTCTCCATCTTAGTCCTTGTTCTGGTCAGGGTCACGAAATGGGGTGGAGTCACGGGCTATTGGGTGTTGGGTTGCTGCACCTCCTGAGAACCCGATTTATCTTTAATTCAGTGCCGATACATGATTTAAGTGAAGTTCTTTTGAAGGTGCTGGCATTAAAAGTCCAGTCTGGTTTTCGTTTTGTGTTGATAGATTATTATTTGTTTAAACATCTCGCCCATTTTTAAGCCCTCACAGAGATACGTCTGTGTGTTTTTGGTTTTCAGTGTAGTCTCATTTTTTATCCAGTTTTCTTGTTGCTGTTTTTGATGTTTGGTTCAGTGTGTCGATCTAGGTTTAGACGAATCAATCATTAAAAAATGATGCAAGATGCAAGTTGCATGGAAGATCCCTCCATCCGTCCTCCTCTGCTTCAGATACGCCCCAGTCGTGTCTGGTGTCGCCGGGCATCGCTGGCATTTACACCCAGGTCTCTGCAGTGACCACTACGTCATCTGGGCGCTCTTAAAGTTTTATGTATAGGCAAAATGAGAAGCAGACCACCACGACCAGCACAAGTCCCGACCTCTAAAGATTCCTGAGCGTGCTCAGATGGTGTGTGAAGACGAAACCACATTATGAGGAATGAATGCAGAACTCCAGATCCTCCCTAAGGGTTCTGTATCTGCCTCTTTATGCAGTCGTGTGGAAGTCATATTTAACATGAACGGCTGGTGCGCGCCAGATGTTTGCGCTCAGTGTTGTTTTGTTGGTGTGATGTTGTGTTTGCTGGCCTGCATCATGTCTTTGTTCACTTTGTAAATAGGGCAGAGTGAAACTCGCCAAGTTTGGGCTTTATTACATGACGGACCGCGGAGCAGATGTGGACTTCCCTATCGGGTGAGTGGCCCTCGTGTGAGTGGAGAATGTCTCCGAGTCGGCCCGTATGACTTTTCATTTTAAGGTTCCTGGCTCCTTATGGATGCAGATCAAATCCCATTCCGACTCGCATTCGTTTGAAAGCGCTTGAGGGGATCTTTAAACGCGGCCAGACTCCCGCCGAAGACGCGTCGGCGCTCTGATCTGAGGAGATCAATGGCCCCGAGCGGCGCTCCCCATAATGAAACAAGATGAGCTAATATGAGATGTGTGTCATCGTGGTCCATCTTCGTTCTGATCAAAACCAGGTCTCGAATATCAAAGCGACATTCCTCATGGCCATTCATAAACCCCCGGAAGCTCAGGGCCCCCCTGTTCTCCAGGGGTTTGCTGCCTAATATCCTGCCCGATTCGAGGAGGGATGATGAACACAGACCGACCGCGGCTCTGACCCGCCGTGTTCCCTGCGATCTGGTTTTAGCAACATCTGTCCTGAGATTCATGCGCTCATTTGCAGCTTTGTTGCTGGTCATGTGCAGTTCCTGTGAATTACACAATAAACATCTACTCGCAGGTACTGGATCCGGTGTGGACTTTCAGATTCGGTGAAATGTTTGCACACCGATCCAGATGATCTGCCCATTTCATGTAAGGTCTCCAAACTGGACTGACCTGTCAGGCCTTAATCTGAGTCAGCTGTGAAGAGTTTCAGATCTTCATCAGCCCTGGGACGTGTTGAGCCTTTACAGGTGTTGTGCTTACAATCACCAGCCGTTAGCCCATCTGAAGCTGGATGAACATCTGGAAACAGAGCAAACCATTTAAAAGCTTTGGACAGTCACACGCCGCTTAATGTCCATCCGATCAGTGTTCGTTTCCTTTAATGTCCGAGGTCTAAAAATCGTAACAGGAATTCAAATCTGTCTTATATATATGTCATTCACAACTGAGTGACAGAACTGAGTGAACTTTCTGACAGAAAAGAGAATCACAGGAAAAAAACAGCATGGAAACATTTTGTTTTTGTTTTTAAGATACAAATATAAATAATCAAATACTGTGTCTTTTAAACTCCTTGTGAATAAAAGAAAAGGGATTTTCTTGGGGCAAAAAAAAATCAGTGTTTTTAGCTAAACATGCCTCTACTGATTTCTGAAAATGGCACAGTCAGGCTGAGTTACGGTAATCAGGTTGCCTGAAAAGCACTGTATGTACATGTGTGGCCAAAAGTATTAGGACATAAAGCCACACGAGGCCAAATGTATTAGTACACAAACCCACATATATCCAAATGTATTGCTACACAAACCAACATGTATCCAAAATTATTGTGACACAAACCCTATGTGGCCAAAAGAATTGGGACACAAACCCACATGGTCTAACGTATTGGGACACAAACCCATATGTAGCCAAAAGTATTGGGACACAAACCCATGTGTAGCCAAAAGTATTGGGACACAAACCCATATGTATCCAAAAGTATTGGGACACAAACCCATATGTGGCTAAAAATATTGGGACAGACACAAAAACACAAGTAAATAAAAGAATTGGGACACAAACCCACGTGTATCTAAAAGAATTGGGACTTGAACCCACATGTATCCAAAAGTATTGGGACACAAACCCATGTGTGGCTAAAAGTATTGGAACACAAATCCTATGTGGTCAAAAGTATTGGGACACAAACCCACATGTATCCAAAAGAATTGGGCCACAAACATACAAGCATCCAAAAGTATTGGGACACAAACCCACATGTATCCAAAAGTATTGGGACACAATTTCTGTGTTTGCAAAAGTATTGGAACACAAACCCACATGTACCTAAAAGTATTGGGACACAATCCCATATGTGGCTAAAAATATTGGGACAGACAGAAACATACATGTATCCAAAAGTATTGGGACACAAACCCACATGTATCCAAAAGAATTGGGACACAAATTCTATGTTTGCAAAAGCATTGGAACACAACCCACATGTACCCAAAAGTATTGTGACACAAGTCCACATGTATCCAAAAGTATTGGGACACAAACCCATGTGTGGCCAAAAGTATTGGGACACAAACCCATATGAATCCAACAGTATTGGGACACAAACCCATATGTGACTAAAAGTATTGGGAGGGACACAAACACACATGTATCCAAAGGTATTGGGCCACAAACCCTATGTGACCACAAGTATTTGGACGTGCGGCTACATGTGCTTATCTTTAAAACCTCTTGGAAAAAAATAGTCACTGATTTTAAGCATATGGATCTGTGGGGCAGGTCAGGAAATTATGACATCATCATTGCGTTGCTGTATGAAAATAAGTCCGTAAATGTCAGAGATGAGGAGAGAAAGTAGTAAAGTACGAAGTTTTACACAGCTACATATGTGTCTACGAGTGTAATGGGTTCTGTATGTCTCTCTCTCTCAGGTATCCATCGTACCTGGCTCCAGAGGTGGTTGCTCAGGGTTTGTTCCACTCCTCTGACCTCTCACTTGGGGACACTGTGATAACTGCAGGACCCAAATCTGATGTCTGGTCTTTGGGGATGCTGCTGTTTGAGCTCTGCGCTGTATGAGTCTTTTCCATTTCTACATTACACTCAGCACTCTAGCTCTGACTTGTGTCCAAAGAGAAGAGACACTGGTGGAAAAAGCTTGTGAACCCCATGGACTTGGCTTTCTCCATTAATTACTAATGTAACCAGGTCCTAGCAGTACACATCCTGCCTTAATTAATGATCCTCAAACTATATAGACACAGTGGACAGTCCAGGTTGGAAAAAGTATGTGAACCTCCATGCTGGCCACCAACTAATGTGATGCAAATGCAGGTTATGTTGAATTGTCTGTGGCTGCACACCTCGTCCCAGCTATGGTAGAGATTGAATGATTGTTGGCTGGTGTCTTTGGGGAACTGCCAACTGAAATGGTACAGGACAAAGGCAGAGTAAGAATGGTGCAACAGCAATGATATAAAACATAATGACAGGTTTAATAATAAGAAAACATGCTTGGGTCCAGACCTTAACTCAGTCGGGCTGCTAAAGAGGTAAAAGTTCTATAAGGGTTCTACACTTTTCCCAGCCTAGACTGTGGACGGTTAAACCAGCTATGCGTCGCTTAACTCCCATTATACTTTATATGAAATTGCATGTTATTTTTCTTTCTCTGTCTCACACACAAGTATAGAATGAGAAACTGTTTTTTATGTGACAGTACAACCTTCCTGTTGTATTTTTCTTACGCCAATTCTACACAACATATTGCATGAACAGTCACATGATTTGTTTGTTTTGATCAGGGGAGGCAGCTGTTACAGAACATTGAGATCAGTGAGAGGCTAAAGTTCATCCTCACACTTGGTGAGCTCAAATACTTTTGATGCTTTTTCATAACGTTCCTTCCACAATGTTCCATTACCCCAGCCCAATGCCCCTAACCCTAACCCCTAACCCTAACCCAAACCCTAAATATTACCTCAGCCCAATGCCCCTAAACCCTAAATATTACCTCAGCCCAATGCCCCTAACCCTAAATATTACCACAGCCTAATGCCCTTAACCCTAAATATTACCCCAGCCCAATGCCCTTAACCCTAAATATTACCCCAGCCCGATGCCCCTAACCCTAAATATTACCACAGCCTAATGCCCTTAACCCTAAATATTACCCCCAGCCCAATGCCCTTAACCCCTAAATATTACCCCAGCCCGATGCCCTTTAACCCTAAATATTACCCCAGCCCGATGCCCCCTAACCCTAAATATTTCCCACAGCCCAATCCCCTAAACCCTAAATATTACCACAGCCTAAATGCCCTTAACCCAAATATTACCCCAGCCGATCGATGCCCTTAACCCTAAATATTACCCCAGCCCAATGCCCCTAACCCTAAATATGACATCAGCGCCGATGCCCCTAAACCCTAAATAGTACCACAGGCTGATGCCACTTAACCCTGAACTATTACCGCAGCCCGTGCCCTAACTAAACCCTAAAATATTTTACCACAGCCTGATGCCCCTTAACCCTAAAATATTACCCGCAGCCCAATGCCCCTTAACCCTAAATATTACCCCCAGCCCATGCCCCTAACCCTAAATAAATTGCCCCAGCCCAATGCCCTAACCCTAAATATTACCCCAGCCCAATGCCCCTAACCCTAAAATATTTGCCCCAGCCCAATGCCCTAACCCTAACGTATTACCACAGGCCCAATGCCCCTAACCCTAAATATTACCCCAGCCCAAATGCCCCATAACCTAAATATTACCACAGCCCAATGCCCCCTATCCCTAAATATTGCCCCAGCCAATGACCCCTAACCCTAAAATATTACCACAGCCCAAATGCCCCTAACTCTTAAATAATACCTACCCCAGCCCCCATGCCCCCTAACCCTAAATATATTAACCCAGCCCCATGCCCCTAACCCTAAATATTACAACACAGCCCAATGCCCCTAACCCTAAATATTACCACAGCCCAATGCCCACCTAACCCTAAATATTACCCCAGCCCAATGCCCCTAACCCTAAATATTACCACAGCCCAATGCCCCTAACCCTAAATATTACCACCAGCCCAATGCCCCTATAACCCTAAAATATTACCACAGCCCAATGCCCCTAACTCTAAATATTACCACAGCCCAATGCCCCTAACCCTAAATATATTGCCCCAGCCCAATGCCCCTAAACCCTAAATATACCCCAGCCCAATGCCCCTAACATCTAAATATTACCCCAGCCCCATGCCCCCTAACCCTAAATATTACCCCAGCCCCATGCCCCCTAACTCTAAATATTACCACAGCCCAATGCCCCTAACCCTAAATATTACCACAGCCCGAATGCCCCTAACTCTAAATATTACCCACAGCACCCAATGCCCCTAACCCTAAATATTGCCCCAGCCCAATGCCCCTAAAACCCTAAATATTACCACAGCCCAATGCCCTTAACCCTAAATATTACCCCAGTCCAATGCCCCTAACCCTAAATATTATCCAGGACCCAGCCCAATGCCCCAAACCTAAATATTACCCCAGCCCAATGCCCCCTAACCCTAAATAATACCCCAGTCAAATGCCCCTAAACCCTAAATATTTACCACAGCCCAATGCCCCAATAACCTTAAATATACCACCCCCAGCCCAATGCCCTTTAACCCTAAATATTATCTCAGCCCAATGCCCATAACCCTTAAATTACCCCAGTCCAATGCCCCCTAAACCCTAAATATTATCCCAGCCCAATTGCCCCAAACCTAAATATTATCCAAGCCCAATGCCCTAACCCTAAATATTACCCAGTCCAAATGCCCCCCTAACCCTAAATATTACCCCAGTCAAATGCCCCTAAACCCTAAATATTACCACAGCCCAAATGCCCCTAACCCTATAATATTACCACAGCCCAATGCCCCATAACCTTAAATATTACCCCCCCAGCCCAATGCCCTTAACCCTAAAATTACTCCCAAGCCCAATGCCCCTTAACCCTAAATATTACCCCAGCCCAATGCCCATAACCCTAAATATTACCCCAGCCCAATGCCCCTTAAACCCTAAATATTACCTCAGCCCAATGCCCCTAAACCCTAAATATTACCACAGCCCAATGCCCATAACCCTAAATATTACCACAGCCCAATGCCCCTAACCCTAAATATTACTCCAGCCCAATGCCCCAACCCTAAATATTATTCCAGCCCAATGCCCCTAAAACCCTGAATAGCCCCATAATATATCCAGAGTCCCATGGTCTTATTAATGAGCCATTAGCTCAGATCATGAAACCCTGAAAAAGTGGTTAAACCTTTGCAGATACCTAATTTTTTTCATTTTTTGCATGTTTTAGCAACGGTATAATGACCATATATAAAGTGTTGTCAGCGACTGGTTCCAAAAACTTGGATTTGTCTTCATTCCAGTCTTTGTGAGATGTTCCTTTTACCATGTTCCTCTTACAAAAAAAGTGGTTTCTTGGCTGCCAAAAAGTCCATTCCTGATCAAGCCTCAGACTGTAGAAGGGTCTTGGCCTCCTAATAAAGCTGTTAACTGCTCAAGTGTAGGAGGAGGTCACTCTAAATGCTTACCGATGTAGCCTGTAGAAGTTGTTTTTTCCCCTTCTGTCTTTTTTTCTTTTACTTTTTACATTTTTTTTTACATATTTCCTATATTTTCTGTATGTTTCTCCCAATAACGAGACTGATGAATAATTAACTATGGTCATTAAACCATTGTTAAAGCAACAAATCTAGTGATGGCCTAATACTTTTGCACAGTACCGTATGCATTAAAATGGGTAGAGATATTTCCTACTTAACGTTTTGTCCCTCTAGAGATCATGTTACATTACAGCCGAAGCGTTCCGGTGGTATTGAGATGCTGTGTGCTAAGTGATGAACGGAAAAGACAGTTTGACCTCATAAATCTGAAGCCTTTCCTCTGCAGGTTGCATGGACGACATCGTGACTGTGCTGGCTGAAGAGCACGGATGTCTGGAAGCCATTAAGGTGAGCACCTTTAGTTGTGAGCAGCAGATGTCCAGGCGATGCCCTTCCCTTATGGCTCTTTTACTGGCGTGTGATGAATGGGCTCTCTCTGGGGATGAGCCGTTACTAATGCCACGCTCCACATGTGTTGCAGGAGCTTCCCGAGAATGTGCAGTTCTTATTGAGGAAGTGCCTGACTTTTCTGCCTTCAAAAAGGTAAAGCCGCCTCGCGCCGTCCATCATTTCCTGCAGGAAGCTCTTTCTCCTCCTCTTTTTCGTTATGCTGTCAGAGCGAGCGGCTGAAGTGCCGTTCACGCCGGAGGGAAGAATTTAGCCTGGGCTATGCTCCTTAGAGGAGCTTCAGAGAGCCATCCAAATGAAGGTCTGAGAGCTTAGAGTAGGGCTGGGCGATACGGATAATAAATGATATTGTGATATTTTTGGGCTATACAGCAGTACCTCTGTTCTCGTTGTTATTTTGGTCCATCTGAAAACAAAGAGTACTGAGCAAATTTGCCCCTTAAGGAAAAATATAATCTTAATTAATCCGTTCCAGACCCCCAAAAAATCCACACTGTATAAAGCATTATATGCATTAATGGAATATTAATGGTAGGACTAGGGGTAGTTAGAAGTAGGGATTAGTCTGTGTGATGGGGTTAAGAGGGTTTGTGTTAGGATTAGAGTTTAGGATTATGGGTTAAAATTAGGCATTAGGATTAGATGTTAGTGTTGTGGTTTAAGATTAGGGATTAGGATTATGGGTTAGGATTAGAGGTGAGGATTATGGGTTAAAATTAGGATTAGAGGTTAGTATTATGGGTTAAGATTAGGGATTAGGATTAGCGGTTAGTTTTGTGGGTTAGGATTAGATGTTAGGATAATGGGTTAAGATTAGGGATTAGGATTAGAGGTTAGTATTGTGGGTTAAGATTAGGGGTTAGGATTAGGGGTTAAGATTAGGGGTTAGGATTAGAGGTTAGTATAATGGGTTAAGATTAAGGGTTAGGATTATGGATTAGTATTAGAGGTTTGGACTATGGGTTAGGATTATGAGTTAGAATTAGAGGTTAGTATTGTGGGTCCAGATTAGAGGTTAGGATTAGGAGTTAGGATTAGAGGTTAGTATTATGGGTTAAGATTAGGGATTAGGATTAGCGGTTAGTTTTGTGGGTTAGGATTAGGGGTTAGGATTATGGGTTAGTATTGTGGGTTAAGATTAGGGGTTAGTATTATGGGTTAGTATTGTGGGTTAAGATTAGGGGTTAGGATTATGGGTTAAGATTAGGGGTTAGGATAATGGGTTAAAATTAGGGATTAGGATTAGAGGTTAGTATTGTGGGTTAAGATTAGGGGTTAGGATTATGGGTTAGTATTGTGGGTTAAGATTAGGGGTTAGGATTATGGGTTAGTATTGTGGGTTAAGATTAGGGGTTAGGATTATGGGTTAGTATTGTGGGTTAAGATTAGGGGTTAGTATTATGGGTGAAGATTAAGGGTTAGGATTAGAGGCTAGGATTATGGATTAGTATTAGAGGTTTGGACTATGGGTTAGGATTATGAGTTAGAATTAGAGGTTAGTATTATGGGTCCAGAATAGAGGTTAGGATTAGGAGTTAGGATTAGAGGTTAACATTATGTGTTAAGATTGTGGGTTAGGATTAGGAGTTAGAATTGTAAAAGGGGTTAAAGGGAGTATTTACAGTAATAAAGAGTCAATGGAGTGCGTGTGTGCGTGTGTGCGTGTGTGCGTGCGTGTGCGTGTGTGTTTTAGACCCACTCCTGCAGAGCTCCTGGAGGACCCCGTCTTTGAGGCTGTATCTTGTCTCTACACGCCATATGAGATCCCCGTGTCTCTGTTCTCGTCGGCGCTGCGCTGTGCCAACCTGGAGCTACCCGAGGACATCACCCAGCTCTGCACAGGTCAGAACCGCAGGAATAAAGGGCATTCAAATCTGTACCCGTCCTCATCTGGTAGGGAGTGACTTATAATAAAGTAATATGTAATGAGATGACCTTTTCTAGGATGTAATGAGTAAAGTAATCATTTTTAAAGAAATAATTAGTAAATTGCAGTGGATTACTACCCCAGTACTGTGGGTTAGGGGGATTATTTTTAGGTTATTGGCCATATCACTGAGCTAAAAAGGCAGTAGATAGAGTTGGGCCTACATAGCTTTAGCTCCAAGTTAGGGATGGGCAATATGACGATATTTGATGGTATCACGATGCTTTTCTGAGCATATCGAGGATTTCCAGCTGCAGGTGCCACTATAAAGAGTGTAATCAGTCCTGTTTATGGATGAAGTGCAGCACTGTAAGTGTGGGAGAATATTTGAGTAGCAGTCTTTACTCACATATCGTGATTAAGGCGCACTGTCGATTTTTGAGAAAGTTAAAGGATTTTAAGTGCGTCTTATGGTCTGAAAAATATGGTAATTCCTAAAACACACCACTTTTGCCTACTGGCTGTTTTTTCCAGCCGAAGTAAAGTAAAAGTCATACGGCAGCGCCCCCTACTGTATGATCCGCTCTTTTGTCTGAGCCCTTATTTCTGCCACTTCTTATATAGCACAGATTGAACATGGCCTGTTCATATTTTTTATATCTTTTAACTAATTAATTCTAAATAAATCTGAATCATGCTCTGTACTGTGTGTGTGTGTGTGTGTGTGTGTGTGTGTGTGTGTGTGTGTGTGTGTGTGTGTGTGCGTGTGCGTGCGTGTGTGTGCAGTGGACGGAGAAGATCACCTGACTGAGAGATCTGTGGATGAGATTTATCACCTCTGGTGTCTGGCAGGAGGAGATCTGGAGAAAGAGCTGACAAACAAAGGCATCATCCAGTCCAAACCTCCAGTCTGCACCCTGCCCAAGTACAACACACACACACACACACACACACACACCATGTCTCACTATCTTTGTGCTGCCAGTAGCGCCATCAAATGGCGTCATAAATTATTGCATCCGTTGCATCAAACTAGAAGTTGAAATAATAATATCGATATTTGGCGCCAGTGTGTCCTTAAGGTATCACAAAAGAAAGCGATATGATACATCGCCATAACGATGTTTTGCCCCACCCCTTTAATTAAAGCTACACCTGCACTTAACCCCAACCTTACCCTCAGGAACTTTTTTTGACTCTTTTCAAAAGAAAACTGCAGTTTCTGTAAAAATAATAATACAAAAAGCAAAAAGTCCCTGGACAAGTTGACCAGATAAAAGAAAGCATGAAGGGTTCCTACTGTCTGCAGTAACATAACAGTCAAAGTAAATGTAAGAAACGTGTTATTTTTTGCATTTTCCATACAGTACCCACTTTTTTTTATTTGGAGTTACATATTTATATACTGTAAGTGTCACATTTTATGTTCGCCATTGTCATGATGCCGGCTCAGGACCATGGAGCAGAGCGTCCAGGTTCAGTCTGAGCACTGTCACCGTCGAGCTTTCAGCTGTCTGAGATAAACAGCTCTGCTTTTCTCTCCAGCTTTATTTTGGAGGACGGAGAGGCTTTCGGACAGGGCAGGGACCGGAGCTTCCTTCTGGATGACACCACTGTGACACTCTCGCTGTGCCAGCTCAAAAATGTTAGTGGATGTGTTTGTGTGCTGTGACGAGTGACTCACCATGGTTAAGTGCTTTTACTGACATTGCTGATGTCGCCCGTCTCAGAGGCTGAAGGATGTGGCTGGAGAGGCGTACTACCCCTTACTGGAGGATGAGTATGATCCCTTTATCCCATTTAAAAAGCCTAAATGAGGTGATGTTCTAACGAGACTCCAGTATGACCATGTTCTTTACATTGATTAAATGAAGGCTGGTAAGACTGGCTGGCCCTTGGGTGTGGTCCTGTGGTCCCCAGTTGTACCGGTTATATATCACACAGTATGTGGGCATCTTCTGAATGTATACATACGTCTAAAGTAAACAAGCCCGGCGCAGGAATAGCAAGCTCAGTACAAGGACAGGAGCAGGAACGTGTCTTAAATAAGGAATAACTGGAAGGTAATAAAAGGGCTCTGCTTTCCACAGGCAGACCAGCCTGCCCCAGTCCATCAGCAGTAACGAGCTCTCCGCTGCCGCCAGCCTTCCTCTCATTATCCGCGAGAGAGACACCGAGTACCAGCTTACACGCATCGTGCTCTTCGACAGGCTCCTCAAGGTGAGCGCTCCATCCGTCCCTCACAT
This sequence comes from Ancistrus triradiatus, assembly GCA_025084515.1. Lineage (NCBI taxonomy): Eukaryota > Metazoa > Chordata > Actinopteri > Siluriformes > Loricariidae > Ancistrus > Ancistrus triradiatus. The sequence goes on from JAJAGP010000316.1 coordinate 40,445, forward strand.
CCATAATGTACCAAACGCAGGACTTTCTGTCGGACCGTCCTCATTAGAGCGCAGGAAGCTGTAGTGTTCTGTAACGTGCTTGGATTAAGCTGGATATGTTTTATAGATGTACAGCTGCTGAGAGTGTAACGGATGTTTTCTTCAGGCTTATCCCTATAAGAAGAACCAGGTGTGGAAGGAAGCCAGGGTTGATATTCCTCCACTGCTTAGAGGACTGGCCTGGGCGGCTTTACTGGGAATAGAGGTGAGAAAGGAAGGTGGAAATGAACACGGCTGCAGAACGAGAGTCAGGAGTTTGGGCTTAAATCAGCCATTTTATCAGGTCCACTTTCCATACAGGAGCACTTTGTAGTTCTACAATTACAGACTGTAGTCCATCTGTTTCTCTACATTCTTTGTCTCCTTTACTCTGTTCTCTAATGGTCAGGACCCCCACAGGACCAGCACATATCGTTCTGAGCACCACTGCAGTGGTGGTGGTGTGTTATTGGATCAGACACAGCAGTGCCGCCAGAGTTTTTAAACCCTGTGTTCACTCACTGTCCACGTTACTGGAGATTCACCTTATGGCTCCACCTTGTAGATGTAAAGCCAGAGACAGCAGCTCATCTGCTGTTGCACAGTTCGTGTTTGTCATCCTCTAGGCCTTCATCAGTGCTCAACGGATGCTGGTGGCTGGACATTTTTGGTAGGTGAACTATTTTCAGTCCAGCAGTGACAACGAGGTGTTCAAAACTCCAGCAGCACTGCTGTGCCTGATCCACTCGTACCAGTTTTATTATTATTAGGGTTTGGTTGGAGAGGCAAAGACTTGGCTCAGCACTGCAAATGCTGGACATTTGGAAAAACAATGATTATGTTTTGCAGGGGGACATTCAGGCGAAGTATGATGCGATCGATAAGGACACGCCCATCCCTACGGACAGACAGGTACTGCTTTACTTTGTTCATCCTGAGGATGATGATAGTTTTAAGAGGTTACACAAATTACCGTTTTTTCATACCTTTTATTAATGGAGCTGTTTAGTTAGTTTAATAAGTTCAAATACTATCAAGTTAATATATTTGTGTTTATTGTCTAAACAGTTTTTCTGTTCCACGACGGTTACGACTGAAGGCCATTGTCTGATGATGATGTTTTAGCAGCTGGATGCTGATAGAATGGAACTATTTTACGTCATGTATTGTTCATAAACAAGTTGTTTTTTGTCCTCTATCTTAAAATCCACGACCACAGTACACCAGTGCTGATATCTCACGTTATGGCACTCCCTCTCGTACAGTGGGGCAAAAAAGTATTTAGTCAGCCACTGATGGTGCAAGTTCTCCTGCTTAGAAAATCCAGGAAATCGCATTGTAGGATTATTAAAGAATTTAATTGTAAATCATGGTGGAAGAGAAGTTACAGGTCTGTGAGAGCCAGAAATCTTGCTTGTCTGTGGGTGACCAAATACTTATTTTCCACCATGATTTACAATTAAATTCTTAAAAAATCCTGGATTTTTTTTCTCATTTTGTCTCTCATAGTTGAAGTGTAGCTATGATGAAAATCACAGACCTCTCTCATCTTTCTAAGTAGGAGAACTTCCACAATCAGTGACTGACTAAATACTTTTTTGCCTCACTGTATGTTATTGCTTAAATAACGAATAGGTAGCACCTTCTTCAGAATGCTTCAGAATCCTGTGTAACCGGCTTTGATGGAGTACTGGGTGACACTCAAAGCCAGGAAGCGAAGCACGAGAGGCCCTAAATCATTCCCTCCTTTGTTATTGTCCTTGAGATTGAAGTGGACATCCCTCGCTGCCACCAGTACGACGAGCTCCTGTCCTCACCTCAGGGTCACGTCAAGTTCCGGAGGGTCCTGAAAGCCTGGGTGGTGTCGCACCCTGACCTGGTGTACTGGCAGGGTGAGAAGCTGGTGCTTACTTTTCACCACTAGGTGTCACTGCAGCCTCATCGTTTTTTAAGGCTTTTTAAGGCTTTGCCGAGGCCGACTGTCTTTATTACTGCCTGAAGCACTACAGGCCAAAGTGTCTGCTGAGTGTGGTTTATTGATTTCAGTCTTTTCATGGTCGTCTTTTCCTGTATCCGTTGTCAGGCCTGGACTCGCTCTGCGCCCCGTTCCTCTACCTGAACTTCAACAATGAAGGTAGCGCTGGAGGATTCGATCCTTTCCCTGGCTAAATCCCACAGCTTATTGTCTTAGTGCTTTTCTGATTCGATACGTGACCTGGATGAAATGAGCCAAATCTCATTAATGTTCTCTTTATTAATTACCAACCTCGGTGCCCTTTAGCGCTGGCATACGCCTGCATGTCTGCCTTCATCCCCAAGTACCTCTACAACTTCTTTTTGAAGGACAACTCGCATGTCATACAAGGTGAGTCTTCTGTTTATACACACAATGCCCTTGTTTGCCTTGATTAACCAACACTTGCACTCTTTAATATGCATTCGGCACGAGCTGCTCCTGGTGCGAGGGGGTCGTTACTGCGCTTTGCTGCTAGATGTTTGCTACCAGGGCCCAACGGTGGCAGCTTGAGAGAGCTTGGATTTGAAGATAAGAGCCTATTAAAAATAATATCCATATATGAAATATTTTTCATGCTTTATATCCTTGACATGGTCTTTTATCCAAAGACGATTAAAGGCCTTTGTTACTGACCCAATGGTGGCGGCCGTGGGCAGCTTGGTGGTACTTATTGGTCTCTGTTTATTGAAACTATCACTATAAATGTATTAATTAGAACTGTAATTCTTTAATGGGTGGCACGGTGGCTGACAGCGAGAAGGTCCTGGCTTCAATCCCCAGGTGGAGCGGTCTGAGTCCTTTCTGTGTGGTGTCTGCATGTTCTCCCCGTGTCCACGTGGGTTTACTCCGGGTACTCCGGTTTCCTCCCACAGTCCAAAGACATGCGTGCTAGATTAATTGGTGTCTTTAATGTGGCCCTAGTGTCTGAGTGTGTGTATGTGTGAGTGTACAATGGATTGGCGCCCTGTCTAGGGATGTTGCTGCCTTGCTCCCTGTGCTGCCGGCTCTCCCACTACCCTGGAAAGGAGTAGGCGGATAAGAGAGCGAATGAACGAATGAATAATTAATAATTAATGATTTAATTCTAACCGTTTTAAGTCTTATATATAACATCTAGGCTGCCCAGCGAGGTCTGGTCCCTTTTTGAGTCTTGGTCCCCCCAAGGTTTAGAGTTTTTCCTTGCCACTGTCACCCTAGGCTTGCTCAATTTGGGACTGGCCTTAGATTTTTGAGATTTGAGACCATTCTCTATTGTAAAAAGTGCTATAGCAGTAAATCTGGCTGTAACTTTGACCACTGGCTTATGGGAGTATGGATTTGTACTTGCAACCTTCTGATAGAGTCCAGTACATTAAGTCCTGAGCCACTGCTGTCCATTTCTCTCTCTTAAACTGTGCAGTTGGCAGACTTTTTTTAATCCAAGGCTAACTTCTGAAGAGCTGGGATGATTAGCATTGTAGTACCCTAACCACTGAGCCAGTACTGTCCCTCGTTCTCTTTTGATTTATTTTCTCTTTCTTGTATTTGACAGGCATTTCCATGCAAAGTGAGTTACAATAGTGGGCTGTGGTGGCTTAGTGGTTAAGGTACTATAGACTATGGGCCAGATCGTACAGGGTTCAAATCCCAACTCTACCAAACTGCCACAGTTGGGTAGTTTGAGCAAGGTCCTTAACCCACAATTGCTGGGACTGTATGATGGTATACGTTGCAAATCACAGTCTAAATGACTGCGGTGGACTAGCGGTTAAGGTACTGGACAATGGACCAGAAGGTCCAGGGTTCAAATCCCCACTCTGCCAAGGTGCCATCTGTTGTTTCCTTGCGAAAGACCCTTAACCCTGTAAGACTGTATAAACTGTAAGTCATAAGTAAATGTAAATGTAAGATTTAAGGGTATTGCTCAAGTGTCAGATTAATAGAGCCTGAGATTGAGATTTGAACACACAACCTTCTGGTTATCAATCCAGAGCCTTCACCACTAAACCACCATTACTCTTAACCCTCTAGTTTTTTAACATTTGCATTTGGCAGGCTCTTTTATCCAGAGTAATTGAGGATTAATTGCTTTTCTCAAGAGCCCAGGAGTGGAACTCACAACCTTTTGATTTATGAGTCCAGAGCTTTAACCACTGAGTCCCTCTTTCGATCTTTTTTTCTTTTATTTGCTTTGTGGAATCGGCAGGCTCTTTTATCCAAAGCGACTTGCAGCTGAGGATTAAGGGCGTCGCTGAAAGGCCAACGGGGGCATCTTGTGGTGGTATGGATTTGAACCCTCGACCTTCTGATAAGGACTTTAAGTACCTTAACTACTGAGCCAACGCTGTCCATATTCTCTGTCACACTTTTCCCTCCCCAAGACTTTTTTTTTTTAAGTCTTCCAATCTAAGGAGACTTGCAATTAAGGTTTAAGGACTGGGATGGGAACTCACAGCCTTATGCATTAGCCCTGAGCCACCATTTATTTTTTCCTAAAAAGTATTTGGCAGGTTATGAACTTGCATCCTTCTGACTGAGCCGTCACTGACTACTACTTTTCTCCTTTATTTATCCCTATGCCGTGCCGTCCCATAGGAAACGCCTTGTTTATTTGTCCTTATGTACAGTGACAGAAAAGAAAAACAAACCCAGGCACAGCATACAGACAGTAAGAAAACAGAATGTAGATCTTAATAGGGCGTCTCTGAAGAGCAATGCTTGTGGCTAGGTAGCTTTTAATGATGAAGCCGTCAGACACACGCCCTAGAACAGAACGATGGGGTTTCATTAAAGATGTGTCTGAGTAGGATTACTGTTCGTTTCTAAATAGTTCACTTTCTCCTAGCTCACAACAGCCCATAATAATAATAATAATAATAATAATAATAATAGTAGTTCACCACTCATGCGAAGTGTTAGATACAGTAGTGTGCAAAAGTCTTAGGCCACCTTTAGATTAGCTATACCACTGTTTAAGCAATGGTATAATGAGCATATAGAATTATTTCCCAGGCTCTTTATTAGAATACAGCCAAAAAATCAGAAAAAACAGCTTTTGTAGGCTACAGTGGCAAGGATTTAGTGGGATCTCCCCTTACACTTGAGCAATAGCAACATATGGGCTCTTCACTGGGATACCAAGTTCTTCAGTGCGAAGAAGCTTTATCAGGAATGGTCTTTTTGGAAGGGAGCAGCCAAGAAACTGCTTTTTCAGAAGGGGAACTGGGTCAAAGGCTAAGACATGCTAAAGCTCACAACGATTGGATTGAAGATCAGTGGAAAAAAGGAGGATTTTTGGGTCCAATCGTCGACAATATGTTATATATGGTCATTTTACCATTGCCAAAACAACTAATCTAATGGTGGCCTGAGACTTTTGTCAGTACTCCATATGTTGGTGGTTTTGGGTTTGGGAGCGTAAGCTGTGTGCCAGCTATGGGGAGTCCAATACCAGTGATTGGGGTTGAGGATCCAGCTTGATCTCACAAGAGGTGGAATACGAACTAGGGTGGTTTGGCACTGCTGTCCTGCTGAGCCTCTCTCGTTCATATTCCACCTCTGGTGAGCTGACATTTCAGTTGTATTTCAAAGTTACCCCAAGTTGCACTGTCGTCTGAATATAGGCGTGAGATATCAAGCCTTCAGTGCTACCCGTGTTGCAAGTGTGTATGTGTCCCGAAAGAGGCTCCCGAGTTGGTTAGAGGGAAGCATTATTTTGATGAAGGAACATCCTGAACATCCTAAAAGCCCTTTCTTTAACATCCCTAAAGAAAGGGTTGGATGTTATAGAGACCTCTGTGCTACCTTGTGCTACCACATCAGTAGCTATGGCGAGTTCTGATAATCCGTCAAGTAATGACTTAGGGCTGATAATAAAACTTGTGTCGAGCGAGTCAGAATTTGCCACTCATCTAGAATTTGGACACTTTTACATGAAGTTGTGGATTAGATGTAGTGGATTCTGAACATACAGTAAATCTGAGTTAATTACGTTGAGTGAGATGGAACAGCAAGGGTATGGAAATACGCAATATGACAGGGCCAAGGGCAGATCCTTGGGGAACACCTTGAATTCCAGTAGTAGTGGCAGATTTGCGTTAGGTCGCGGCTACAAATAGTGGCTATTAGTGTGGAAGGATCTCAAGCAAACATGAGAAACATCTGTAAGACTAATAGCTGAGAGCTGGAAATGAGATTTAAGGACTTGTTTCATTTTTTAATAATTTCTAGCTTCCTAGAGTAACACTTCAGAAACACTTCAAGAAAGACCCTTCAGATTTGCAACCTGATCCATGGGTTGCTGGGAATTAAGACCCTGTTTTTCAGTACAGCCTGAAGCTACGATCCTGTAGAGACCTCTTTCTGCTGTTGCATGAGGACATTGGAGGCTCAGGAGTAGTGGCTGTGGATTTGTTGTAATCCTTCAACGAACTGTTCCTTTCAGTTATGCTCTGTAAAAATACTGTGAACATAGTGGAAATCTGAACAGGAGGGTTTGAGTGTTTTCACCAATCAGCCATAACAAAACCATCTCCTTGTTTGTACATACATTGTCCATTTTATCAGCTCCGCTTACCATATACAGTATGGACTCATAGCCAAAAGGGGGAAAGCTCATTCATCAATAGCTGATAGAACCACATGGACAAGGGATTCCTTTATCAAACCTTTATCAAGCTCTACAATACAGAGTTACATTCATAAATGCCACTTAAAACGTTACTGTGCAAAAAGAAGCCTCATATTAACCATGTTTACTTCTCTGGGCTCATAGGGTAACATGGAAAAGTGTATTGTGGTAACATAACACCTGATCTGTGCTGGTCCCGTGGGGGTCCTGACCATTGAGGAATAGGGTGAAAGGGGCTAACAAAGTGTGCAAAGCAGTGGATGGACTACAGTCTGTAATTTTTGCGATATACAGTCAGTGTAGATAAGAGTGGAGAAACGAGGAGGTGAATGTGGGTTACAGCATATTCTCAGTGCATTCTATTCTTTTTTATGTGTCTGCTTCAGAGTACCTGACTGTTTTCTCTCAGATGATAGCCTTCCACGACCCCGAGCTGAGCAACCACCTGAACGAGATCGGCTTCATACCGGACGTGAGTGTTTTTCATCGCTTTGATATTTAGTCGTGTAAGCTTCAGACGACCTCAGGAAGGTTTGAGGGCTGTCTAAGAGCATGGACGTGGTTCTGTTTTTAGTTCCTTCCTACTGTGGGAGAGAGCCGGTCCTGTGCTTTATTAGCGAGATGGGCTGTTGGCGTTTCGGACGCCGTGTCCTTCACACATGGGTGAATTGGCTTAGTTAATTCCAATCAGCGGCAGACATCAGGCCTTCTGTGATCTGTCATTGATACAGCTCTCTCTCTCTCACACACACACACATATACACAGAGCTGAGTCTGTTTCATCACCAGCCAGTTTTTATCTTCAGTGAACTTCAGCACACTAGACCTGTCTGTATAATAACCACAGCAACGACGACAGAAATGCAATTAAAACACATTAAGGCTGATTGTTATGGGATTTTAAATTGATCTGACTTTTTAATGGTGATACAATTACAGTCTGGATGAGCTTGTCATATTAGTTTAATATATTTAACTCCGGTGTCCTAATGGCCATAAACGTTAATAGGTTATTAGTTGTTAAGTCTTATTTCTGTTTTCACTGATGAGCCGAAACATTATGACCACTCGCAAACCGAATATTGAAAATCATTCCTTCATTAGCTCCTTACAACCTCATTTTCTAAGTCTGGGGTGTTTTAGAGGGTTGGCTAAGGGCGGGCGAACAGAAATAACATGGAGTACTTAGGCTAGTAGAACATTTTTAAATACAGGTACAGTTGTACCTCGGTTCTCGACCACCTTGCTTAAACTTGTATGGGTCAAGCCGTGCGACTCATTTCAGCTGAAAATCGATTCGTGATTCACGATTCAGTACACAGTGAGTCAGTGATTCAGATTAGCTCTCGCTTAGTGAGGATCTCCGCTGTGTTTGTCGTGTTAAGTGGTAAGTCTCCATGGGTCCTAAAATGGTTATTAATGACAGCCAACTGAAAGGAAAACAGGAACTGAACCCCCCAGAACACAGGCTGCAGTTAGTATTACCAGCTAGAGTCATGAGTTCACCAATAGAGTAAGTGTTTTGCTTTTACTTTTCACTGTCAATCCATTATTTGAATGAACACACAGTACAGCGCCCCCTGCTGAGTATGGGGCTGCTTAGATGGACACCTCAGTAAGCCCCGGACACCTCAGTAAGCAAGGACAATGGGAATGGAAGTGAGCACTGGACCTTGAAGCGATGGAACATCATCTGGGCTGAGGATTTCGTTTTCATTTCCATCACGTGGACGCTCGGGTTCGTGGTCTGTTTACCTGTGGAAGTGATGACACCAGGGCGACCTGAGGAAAGAAGATGAGCTGGTGGAGGGACTGTGATGCTGTGGGTGATTTTCTGCTCTGGAACCGTGGGTCCATGCGGACATTAATTTGATGCGTAACACCGAGCTAAACGTGATTCTGGACCAGATGGCCGGTGATTTGGTGCGAGAGAGCGGGGGTGAGATTCTCTAAAAGTTGCTGCACAGATTAAAAAAGTTTCCAGAATATTGACCCGGATTAAAATGAATGGGATTAATTAGGGACCCAGCTCTAAAACACACACTTCTATCTGAATCACTCGTATCCTGTCCTTTTTTTAGGTTAATACTGTTGCTGCAATCCATCCCAGTGCCTGTTCTCCCCCCAGTACCTTCTCCATCACTGAGATCCATGACCTTCCAACCATGTCTATCCTTTATCTCAGTCCCCGGAGCTTTATGAAGCTCCGTTTAAAAGATGAATAGCAGCAATTAATGAAACTCTGTAGCAGATTCCTACCTCATTCATATCCATTATATCTGTGGTGTAGCAGCGAGTACCATGAGCAAGCATTTCAAAAAGTGTTCCGAGGAAAGAACTGAAGCCTGTTTACTTCATTAATGCGCTGTGATGACATTCGTCAGTAGCAGCAGGCAGTTTTCATGGTCATAGCCTCGTACCAAACGGATATGGAGGTTTATTAACAAATGAAATGAAGTTGACCAGAAAACACCGTGTTCATACTGTCTGCAATGAAATAAAAGTCACTGTAAGAATGTAGGGTTTTTTTCTCATTTGCATTTTACATAGCGTCCCAACTTTTTTCCGATTAGGGCTTGTAGCTTCCATATTTTATTTTGCCTGTATAAGATCTCACCTGAATAGGTTGTGTTCTTTTTTCTGAGAAGTTTCAGACATCTCTGCATAGCAAAACCACTGCGCAAACCCAATCATTTCAAAGGTGTTGTGAGTTTATTTCCCAGTCTGGTCGGAAAAATATTGGTACTGAATCCTGTCATGTTGAATCATCGCCTCCGATCTGTTTAGAACACACGCTTGTGGTTTGGCTGGTGGTGCGAAGCGCGGCGTTTCTCAAAAGATTGGTTCTGGCTGCGTTCATCCTCATGTTCCCTTTCTGCTTTGACGTGGTCTGTGAAGTTCTGGTGATTAACCGAGAGTCTCCGCTGGTTGTTTGGAGAATAAACCTGTCAGCAGCGTTTTTATTTTCTGTTTTGATTGTCCGCTGTGATTGAGGGCGGGCTAGAAATCTTGCAGCTGGAGTTTCAGGGACTGGCAGTTACAGTCATTATTTCACCATATTTGTCTCCTGCTCAGTGGATTTTGGGGTTTATTAAGGCTCCCAAGTCTTCAGGAGTGGGATTTATTCTTGTTCTTGGATAGCTGATTCTGATTTCACAGATTGGTATTTGGGTCAGATTTGTCATTCACATTTTCCATTTGAAAGCGAGTTTTCCAGTTTTTGTGTAACTGATCTTGGAAGCACAGTGAAGTTTGTGGTTTCAGAAAATGAATTCCAGCTGTTGAACCTGCTGACGTTCAGATCTGCCTGATCTTAGAATTACAGAACTTGGTTATTAAATAAATCAACGAAGCCTGGTCTGCCTCACGTGCCACAGATTCTGCCCTCAGTGGCTCCGAAACCCAGGAACCTCTGGTCATCCATGGTTTCTTTTCCTGTGCTATCAGGCACCAGGATCTAGACGAGCAGAGAAAAAATGGCAGGAAATTAAAAAAAAGAATTACGTCAAAGATGGTATCTTTGCTCAAAGGGATAATTCTAAAAGCATTCATGGTTCAAAAATAGTACGTGAAATCAAATTAACCAACAAACTAAGGCTGAGATCTTTGCCGGTCTCCAAAACTCAAAGTAATGCTAGTTTTGAACTTGTATTCATGTATATTTTTTCTCCTTTTCTTTAAACTCCCTTTGACTGCACACTTGACCTTCCTTCCTTTCTGTATTACCTCTTTTTAACTTATCTCTCTCTGAGTCTTTTTTCTGCTCCTTCATTTAAACTCTCTTAATGACAAACCCAATCTCCCTGCACTTCTGTTTAGCTTTGGCACTTTCTCTTTCCTTATCATTCCTCTTAGAGCTCTTCTTTCTCTGTAATCACTTTTTCTTTGACTTCAGTATTTGACTTCCTACATGAAATCCTCCTCATGCTTTTCTACTTTCTCATTTTCTCTTTTCACTTTTTCAAACTTGTCTCTCAAACACACACACATTAACAAACGCTGTCCTATCAGTAACCGAACGTCCACTCCTCTGCAAAGGCACGGCAATTCTGGCAGAGAATGGACACGCTTATATTTTGAAGTTGTTAGTGATGTATGGGCTCGGGCTTTGTGCCTGCGTCACCCTCTGCAGGAAGTCCAGTAGAGAATCTGTAAGACATTCAAATCCATCGCCCTCTAGTGGCAGTGAAATAAGCTTTTACTGTATAGCCAAATCAGTTTGTATATGACGAAAAATGGCAGATATTCCAATAAAGGAATATCTAATATAAGCTGTCCATTACCGATTTAACAATCAAATCATACACACACGTCTTTGGAATATGCTTTATTTTGAAATTAATTTTTTTTCATTTGAAAGACACAAGCCTCCATAAACACACTAAGTGAATCAGCTTGCTTTTTTTTTGTCTAATATAAGGTTTGTTTTACCTAAGGTAGATCTACATAAACCTGACTTTACTACTTATGCAGTGTTTCTAACTTTGTAATGTTTCCTTTTTTATACTAGTACAGTGCTGCATAAAGTCAAGTTGTAAAGTCATTGATAGTTTACTTATTTGTAGTTTTCTTGTCATATCCTTTCAGAAGTTTTTGTTTAGTATGACTAACCACTAGGGGTGTAACGATACATCGAGACAGGACGCGTCACGATGCAAAAATGTCACGATGTGCATGGCTGAGTTAGATTATGAGTTCTTGTTTATTAAAACATCTAATGCAATTGCTTTTTTTAACACTAGAGGGCTAGAATCATGCGTTCTTACAGACAAACCTCTTCTGTTCTCAGTGAGGCTAATTTATTTTAATTGTAGGGTACTAAAGATTTTTTTGTTTACATATTTATACAAAAAAGTACGCATTATTATCACTTGTTATTGTTCAGAAATAAAAAAGGAATGCTATTTAAGATACGGTGAAGCTACAATAGAGCATTTTGTTTACAATTGTACACCTCTGTTTCTAGTCATTTATTTTAATTGCAGGGGACTTTTTTTTTGTTTAAAAATGTATACAGTATAAGAAAATGTTCTTGGTTTGGCATTATTTACAATTCATAAATCTTTTCTTTTATCGAATGTAAAATCGGTAATCATGAGAAAATTGAAGCATGAACTCAGTATCATGAATCGAATCGAATCGTGAGCAGAATGTATCGTTATACCTGTAATAATCACTGTAGCAGTTAGCCACACAGCTAGCCGATTTAATCAGTAAATGCTTGGCAAGCACCTGAAACAACTGATGCTGTTTGAGATTCTATGAGGACTTCTTAAAATCTCATATTCCTGTTGCTTTGGGTAGACACAGTTAGCATTTCGTACCTCCAGAAAGTTACATCCTGGGCGTACAGTCCAATAAATAAATGTTAATGTTCGATGTCTTACTTCCGCAGGGACAGTGGGCAGCCAAGCCTGAGAAAGTTCTTTGTTGCTATATTGCACTGGAATGTAACCTACTGAGTTTGTGGCTGTTATGTTTGAAGGTCAGCTGGAAAGTAAAAGAATTCTTGTTCTTATCTTCTGGTTCTTTTTACAGCTTTACGCCATTCCCTGGTTCCTAACGATGTTCACACGTGAGTACAGCGACATTCTTATACGCTGTTCATATTCATGTAACAGAAATGCTTAAGCGCCCATTTTCTTGTGGCATGTTAATAGTATAGATCTCAATCAGGAAGCTAGTTACAATTAAAAGAAAAGGTTTGTGAACCCTTTGGAATCACTGGCATCTTATCAGTTATTAAATGCGGCCTGATTTTCATCTTTAGCAAATAATTGTATGGTTATGTGCTTTTAAAGTGTATTCATTAATAATTTTCAAATGTATTTGATTAATCATTCTCAGTCCAGACCAGTGTCTCCTCCAAAGAAAAAAAAAAAAAAAAGTGGTATGACCATCTTGAGAATTTTACCCGTTGGAGAACCTGTGGCATGAACTGAAGTGGTTGTCCATTCAAGAGATCCCAGAATGCCTGCGCTAAAGATAATATTATTACAGTTAAAGAACCTTCTACCAGTGACAGTTAAACCCCATAATTTAAAATGTACCTCATTTCTGACAATGGGTTGGATAGCAAATGTTAGTATAGTGAACTCAGCCCTTTGAGTGGACCTTTTAGCTAAAGAGCCTTTGGCGAGGCTCAAACCTAGGATCAGTTATACAAAGCTGGATGACGAGGGATCATTGGCCCGGGGCTGGCTAACTCGTAAGACAGGAATCGATGTGGTCTGAATGCCTTATTACCTGGGGACCTGCGATGGTGGTGCCTGCTGCTCAGGCATCTGGCAGGTCTTAGTGTCTCATGCTCTGAAAATGGCAAGGGTTGACCTCAGAACCTGCACCACCCTGAAGGTGAGTTACGCAGCTCGTAACTTGAAATGCAACTCAAACTTCACCTCCATAGAGGACGGGTACGAACCAGGGCCATTCAGCATGATGCCTGTGTTGAGAGGCTCCTGCAGTGGGGCAGCAACACCAGTGGGTGATCCTAGGCTCCCTAGGTCTCTCCAGTTACTGGGCACATAAACACGAACCAGTGAGACGAACCAGTGTTCAGAGAGACAAACCAACATGCACAGTGACAAATTACATTCCAGAGTGCAGAGAGACAAACCAACATGCAGAGTGACAAATTAGTTTGCAGAGAGACGAACCAGAGTATAGAAAGAAGAACGCCCTTATGCCCTTATCCAGAACGACTTACAGTCATACAACTCATACAGTCCTACAATCCAAGCAGTTAAGGGTTTTGCTCAAGGACCCAACAGTGGCAGCCTGGCAGAGGTGAGATTTGAACCCTGGACCTTCTGGTCCATAGTCCAGTACCTTCACCACTAGGCTACCACAGCTTAAGTACAAAGCAGTTCTCAGAGAGGTGAATCAGCTTGCAGCAAAAATGGAGTGTGCAGTGGTGAGGCGTGTGGCTAGTGTGATGCTGATAAGACACAGGTCTGCTGTGCATGAAACGTGTGTATCATGTGACCGGCCGGGACGATGTAATAACCGTCCTGTATGTGTGAGGTGTCTGAGCTATTTAGTCAGTACAGGTATGGTACAGTAACCCATATAGCTTTGTGCATGTAATATGTAGTATATAAATGCGTATATTTAATATGGTGTTCAGACAAGGTCAGGGTCGCATAATGAACAGCTTCACAGAACATATAGTGGATGTTCAGTCACTCGTACATCTACAGTACTGTGCAGAAGTCTTAAGCCGCCATTACATATAACGCTATAATGACCACATATTGTGGACGATTGCACCCAAGATTTCTTTGATTCATCACTCCATAATCCTCTTCATTCCAGTTTGTGGGCTTTAGCATATCTTAGCCTTTTCACCCTGTTCCTCTTCTGAAAGTGGTTTCTTGGCTGCTACCCTTCCAAAAGACCATTCCTGATCAAGCTTCTTCAGACTGCAGAAGGGTCGACTTGGCATCCCGATGAAGCTTCCAGATGCTGCACAAGTGTAATCCTTGCCACTGTACCCTATAGGAGATGTTTTTCTGATTTTTCCTCAGTGTTTTTAACACTGCACATAAATGTCTTGTATTAGCTGGTTGGATTCTAATAAAAGGACTGAGAAAAATTCCATATGCTCATTATACCTTTGCTGAAACGATGGTATGTCTAATCTAACGGTGGCCTAAGACGTTTGTACAGTGCTGTATATAAAAATGGATACATCCATTTAATCTATTAATAATCTCTTTTTATGGTAAGTCACATTGTCTCCTGAAAGATTATGATATTATTGTAGGAACTGGTGCGGTATGTAATCTTCCTTTCAGCTCTCTCTTGACGAGGTGTGAAAAGTTAGCATAGTGTTAAGATCTCTATTATCAGATGCTTCATCTCGTCTCTTCATGCTGCATCTCAGTAATTAGTTACTCAGAGTTTATTTCAGTGATCAGTTCGTCTGAATCTGAAACAATCACCACTGATTGTCCGTAATAACCCGGCCTTTTATCGGACGGAGCTTCGTTTGAGCTGAAATGTGCCGAATAATTGTTGGTCAGCGGTGTACGCTCTGATTATGCGGTGATAAATCTATTTCAGCCCCTCACTGGGTGAGAAATGTCACCTCATTCCTTTCGATTCGGTTCCTCGAGCGCTCCGCGTCTCCGTGAAAATTTGGACTGACGCCCTGTCGGCGTGGCGGGTTGTGAGGAGAATGATTAGTGCGCTGGTGTATGACTTGCTTTGCCGGGGCTGATGGGGTGAAAAGCAGCTCGCTGACCTTCGCTCCAGACTCGGCGTGGGCCAGAATACCTCACACGGCTCTCGCTGGAGCTGTCTTACCGCTCTGCTATTGTCACTTCGCTCAGCCGCTGGGTTAGATTAGGTTTATAAGCGATCTGCGAGGACAGCTGACGCTGGACAAAGTGAGCCTTTCGATTCCGTCTTAATCAGGCATTAAGCAGTTAATGAATCAGACTGAAGTTCTGTTTAATTAAGCAGCACCTTTAACAATGGAGTGGGTAGGTGCCCAAGCTTTTTGCACACATTTTATTTTATACTCCGTTTTGTGTGTAGGACTTAAGTGTTTAAGGTACTGGACTGTGGACCAGAAGGTCAGTTCATATTTAGCCTCTGTTTATTTAAACTATTACTACAAAATACTACAAAAACAGTATTTAGTCAGCCACTGATTGTGCAAGTTCTCCTACATAGAAAGATGATAGAGGTCTGTAATTTTCATCATAGCTACACTTCAACTATGAGAGACAAAATGAGAAAAAAAATCTAGGAAATCACATTGTAGGATTTTTTAAGAATTTAATTGTAAATTATGGTGGAAAATAAGTATTTGGTCAATAACAAAAGTTCAGCTCAATACTTTGTAACATAACCTTTGTTGGCAATGACCGAGGGTCAAACGTTTCCTGTAAGTCTTCACTAGGTTGGCACACACTGTAGCTGGTATTTTGGCCTATTCCTCCATGCAGAATCTCCTCTAGAGCACTGATGTTTTGGGGCTGTCGCTGGGCAACACGGCCTTTCAACTCCCTCCACACATTTTCTATGGGGTTGAGGTCTGGAGACTGGCTAGACCACTCCAGGACCTTGAAATGTTTTTTAAGGAGCCACTCCTTCGTTGCCCGAGCGGTGTGTTTGGGATCATTGTCATGCTGGAAGACCCAGCCACATTCCATCTTCAATGATATTATACAGATAACGAGGTCAAACAGGTGCCATTAGTACAGGTAATGAGTGGAGGACAGAAGAGCTTCTTAAAGAAGAAGTTACAGGTCTGTGAGAGCCAGAAATATTGCTTGTTTGTGGGTGACCAAATACTTATTTTCCACCATGATTTACAATTAAATTCTTTAAAAATCCTACAATGTGATTTCCTGGATTTTTTTTTTCTTCTCATTTCGTCTCTCATAGTTGAAGTGTACCTATGATGAAAATTACAGACCTCTCTCATCTTTCTAAGTAGGAGAACTTGCACAATCAGTGGCTGACTAAATACTTTTTGGCCCCACTGTAACTTGGCTTAATTCTTACATGTAACATCTAGGCTGCCCAAGGAGGTCGGGTCCCCAGGGAAAAGTATTTGGACACACCCCTAAACTAGGCAAAAAGTATTGTCTCACATCTCCAAAGCGGTCAAAAATATTAGGACACGCCCTCGTTTGCAGCCAAATGTATTGGCACACGCCCTCGCATATGGCCAAAAGTATTGGCACACGTGCCATATTCATTCTGTTTGCCACATTTCAAGCACTGTTGTAGTTCCTTCAGGAAATGCAGATCTAATTATGTATGAAATTTACAATGAGCCCATTGGTGGTACAGTGGTTCAATATGCTAACCTAAGTTCGAATCCCAGCACTGCCTTTCCATCAGGTTGGGTAGAAGGCCAGGGTAGGGATCTGCAACAGCCACCCATACCCATCCTGAGATGGATTTGATTTGTTCACACACATTTACTCCTGCACTCTGTCTGGGGTTAAAGCAGGGACAAAATATAGGAAAGAGATGCAGAAGTTGTTACATCAGTAACAACAGCAAAACATCAGCTGAACAAATCTATCCATACTCCCATTGTGATGAGGTATTTTAATCCCCTAAATCAGTATCCAAAACACTAAACCACTGTAACGAATGGCCATCATGAAAATACCAGTAGTAGATGGTGTTCTGAATGGCTTCTTACCTCCACCTACTGCACTTATGTTTTATTCTGTGGTTAATTAAGAGCTAATGGAGGTTTATTTTATGGTGGTACATTTGATAAATGAGACCCTGCTGGTTAGAGACCTGCAGATCACCACAGGAGGTTTCAGAAAGTCTCTTACACCACTGTGTTATGCTGACATCATTAGAAGTAGGCGGGGTTTGGAATAAACAGGACCCAGGTAGGGATTTCCTGATAATGGAATAAAACAGATCAAAATATCATCCACATATTTTCTGGTATAATCCCTGCTCTCCTCTAATTATTAGATTTGAGATCTTAGATCAAGAGTGGAGGCTTGGAATTAGACAGACGTTCTTAATCGAAATGAAACTTTGTTTATTCTCAGACGCGAGTCTTATTAAGCCTTATCGCTGCAATTGTTGTGATTATTCTCTTGTCAGTCTTTTGTAGTGTTTTTTGCTTTGTTATGCATTTCACTCTAATTCAGTTTTTATCTTAATTGGATTGACTTTATTCAATTTTAATCGACAGCCATTCGCTCTCACATGCTGTCTTTGCAGTCATTAGTTTGATTTTAGCATCAGTTGCTGATCTTAATCCAGTCACAAAATAAAACGTGTTGTTACCGCTCGGGGTCACGGAGGAGTGTGCGAGCCTAAGCGTGCCTGCGGTAGGACGGCAGTTTTGTAATGAAAAACATTGTCACTTTTTAAAGGGAAATGCAAAGTAGAAGCATCGTCACTGGCAGTCTCAGCCTTTGGGCCTCTGCTGTATGTGGACAGGAAAGTGGAAGTGCTTTGTTCAGCTCTGGGTTGTGTTTAATTTACCTGTCCAGATTTTTGCTTGGACGTAATGAACTATATACAAATTAAGTTCAGTGCTGTGTGTCCTGCTTCTTGTAAAAGGCTGTAGAGCCCAAGAGTAAACAAGGCAAACTGCTGAAGTATTTATAAGCCCACCAAACACAGAGTTCTGAGGAAATGTAGGACATATCTAGTACTTGGCCTCTCTGTGTTGAGTATGGTCTCTCTTGTGAAAAATTCTTGGTCTGTATGGGCTCATTAGCTTCCTGAGGGCCTGAACTGATCCTGAACTGTTAATACCTAGTTTGATCATAATGTGTATTTAATAAATCTGAACAGTTATTAGTGTTATTTTTTCACACTCTACCAGTCATTAACAATCCAGTTTTAAAGGGTTCACAAACCTTTTAACTGAAATGTTCGTCATCACTTTATTATGAAATGCATTCAGACGATGTGCTGATATTTGTACACGCTAAAGAAAATTGCCATTTTTGTTTATTACCTCTACTTCTTTCCACTTCCTTCTTCCTTTTTTTAATTATCTAAATGTGTGTATCGGCGTGAGCGACTGCCAAGTCATTTCCTCATGAGGGAATCAATAAATTGCTAAACGTCCGCTTCGTCCTCTCTGTGCTTGCGCTGCAGACGTGTTTCCCCTGCATAAGATCTTCCACTTGTGGGACACACTGCTGCTGGGTAACTCCTCGTTCCCCTTCTGTATCGGAGTCGCTATCTTACAGCAGCTACGCGACAGGCTTCTGGCTAACGGCTTCAACGAGTGCATCCTGCTCTTCTCCGACCTGCCAGGTATGAAGCACTGCACGGATTCTGCTACACTGCATGAGTGGTGTCAAATCACTAACTGTTGGTATGTAATTAATGTACAGAAGGATGTGTTTAAAATATGTACATGTATTTTACATACGCTCTTATATATACACTAATAATTACATATACAGTGGTACCTTGGTTCTCGTGGTTAATTCCTTCCAGAAGGCTCGTCAAGAACCGAAAATGAGGAGTACCGAGAAATTGTTTCCCATAAGGAATAATGTCAATTGAATGAATGGGTTCCAGACCCCCAGAGAATCCCCCTGTATAAGGCATTATATGCGTCAATGGTGTTGTATTGTACAGGTGCTCCCTGATTTATGATACGGATATGTTTAACGTAGTCTGTGCTATACACTTACATTAACCTACAGCTTGCCAAAATCATTAACACAAAGCTTATTTTATAAAAAGGTGTCGACAATCTCAAGTAATTTAGTGAGTAGTGGATTGAAAGTGAAACGTAAAAGCAAAACACTTACTCTATTGGTGAACTCCAGGCACTAGCAGAGCTTCTATGCTAACTGCAGCCTGTGTTCTTGAGCATTCAGTTCTTGTTTTCCCTTTGGTTGGCTCTAAGTTAATCTTTTTAGGACTCATGGAGACTTATTTGCACCTAGAATGCAGTACTCTAGATGTACTGTAGATGCTCTGAGGGAGAGTTATTGCGAATCTGAATCACTGTGTACTGAATCGTGAATCGAGTTTTCGCAGAGAATCGTGCGGCTCGACAAAGTTTAAGCAAGTGTACAGAGTAACCGACAAGAACCGAGACATTTTTCTAATCAAAATGCATCGACGACCGAATTTGACAAGTTCCGAGTTGGTCGAGAACCGAGGTTCCACTGTATAGAATCACAGACATGCTGATACATACTGTTTATACTTGCCCTTTTCTGTGGCTGTGTGTATTATACATAACGACCGCATCACATTCAGTGAAAATGGTCGTTGACCGGCAATTTTTTTGCATGTTTGTCACACTTAAGTGTTTCGGAACATCGAACCAATTTAAATATTAGTCAAAGTCAACACAAGTAAACACAAAATGCAGTTTTTAAAAGAAGGTGTGTATTATTAAGGGAGAAAAAAAATCCAAACCTACATGGTCCTGTGTGAAAAAGTGATTGCCCCCCCTTGTTAAAACATAACTATGGTTTATCACACCTGAGTTCACTGTCTCTAGCCACACCCAGGCCTGTTATTGTCTCACCTGTTCTCAATCAGGACATCACTTAAATAGGACCTGCCTGACAAAGTGAAGTACACCAAAAGATCCTTAAAAGCTACACATCACGAGATCCAAAGAACTTCAGGAACAATTGAGATCTATCAGTCTGGAAAGGGTTATAAAGCCATTTCTAAAGCTTTGGTACTCCTGCGAACCACATTGAGAGCCATTATCCACAAATGAGGAAGACATGGAACAGTGGTGAACCTTCCCAGGAGTGGCCGGCCGACCAAAATTACCCCAAGAGCGCAGCGACGACTCATCCAAGAGGTCACAAAAGACCCCACAACAACATCCAAAGAACTGCAGGCCTCACTTGCCTCAGTTAAGGACAGTGTTCATCCCTCCACCATAAGAAAGAGACTGGGCAAAAATGGCCTGCATGGCAGAGTTCCAAGACGAAAACAACTGCTGAGCAAAATGAACATTAAAGCTTGTCTGATCCCCAAGACTTTTTGGAAAACATTCTGTGGACTGATGACACAAAAGTTGAACTCTTTGGAAGGTGTGTGTCCCATTACATCTGGTGTAAAAGTAACACAGCATTTCAGAAAAAGAACATTATAGCAACAGTAAAATATGGGGGTGGTAGTGTGATGGTCTGGGGCTGTTTTGCTGCTTCAGAACCTGGAAGACTTGCTGTGATAAATGGAACTATGAATTCTGCTGTCTACCAAAAAAATCCTGAAGGAGAATGTCCGGCCATCTGTTTGTGACCTCAGGCTGAAACAAACTTGGGTTCCACAGCAGGGTAATGATCCAAAACACACCAGCAAGTCCACCTCTGAATGGCTGGAGAAAAACCAAATGAAGACTTTGGAGTGGCCTAGTCAAAGTCCTGACCTGAATCCTATTGTGATGCTGTGGCATGACCTTAAAAAGGCCGTTCATGCTGGAAGTGTGGCTGAATTACAACAATTCTGCAAAGATGAGTGGCCAACATTCCTCCCCAACGCTGTAAAAGACTCACTGCAAGTTATCACAAACGCTTGGTTGCAGTTGTTGCTGCTAAGGGCGGCCCAACAAGTTATTAGGTTTAGGGGGCAATCACTTTTTCACACAGCGCCATGTAGGTTTGGATTTTTTTCTCCCTTAATAATAAACACCTTCATTTAAAAGCTGCATTTTGTGTTTACTTGTGCTGTCTTTGACTAATATTTAAATTGGTTTGATGTTCCGAAACACTTAAGTGTGACAAACATGCAAAAAAATAGGAAATCAGGAAGGGGGCAAACACTTTTTCACACCACTGTAGTCTTTTTATGGCACTTATAAAGTGTAAATGGTATATGTTACTTATATGTGGTAAATATAAAGGGTGTTTTCACATGAGGTACTGCTGAAAACATAAGTGAAACATAAGTTTTTAATTTGACCAGCTGTTTATGGTGCAACGTCCAGAGTTGACAGACATTTGTGTTTCCTGTTATAATTTGTTAACATCGTCAAGTCCTTGGTTGTTAAGGTGAACGGATGTTGACTGGATGGTCGTTTACCTGTACTACACAATAAAGGTCATTATTTATAGAAATGTTTTAGAAGAAATCACATATACGCACTTTCTAACTCTAGAAGCAGGGATTGACGCGATTCAGCTAAACATTCTGTGGATGTGGGGGTCGGTGTGTCATTACCAAGACAACTAATTTTGTTCCTGCCTGTATTATTCTCTTGATTATTCAATTCATTCAAATACTGTCGTGTGAAATGAGAAAGAAATTTGTTTGCTTGAGAGAGTCTGCCTGTCACTAGGGGAGCGAATCTAGTTTACGATCAAATGATTCACTTATTCAAGCACCGATTCATTAAATCAGAGAGGACCAAACCTTCCTCTCTCAAACTCAGTTTTTGGCACTTTGCCAGGTGAGAGTTGCTGTGGAATCTTGCTCATGACAGAGCGAATTACTGACCTTTTTCAAATTGGAAGAAATGTTGAAATATTTGCGTTGTAGAGGTCGTGTTAAGACGGCACTCCTGCTATAGCTCATGCACTAAGAACATATTGATTGACAATTATTGTTTTCCTATAAGGGTTATTAGTCAGGGACGATTTTGCCATCCATTTATCTTTATGAGAGAATCCATAACCAGTTGGCAGGATTGTTTGGTGGAGTTATAGAGGGACTGTAATTCAGGGTGAATGATCGTCTGTTGTGTGAGCTGTGCTTTTGTGTTTGTGGTTATGTTGCTTGCTTGGTTAGTGATCCGTGGAAGCTCTGCTTAGTTCAGTATGACAGGTAGTGGAATGTGAGAAATAGTTCAGTGAAAGCATATATATAGAATTAGATGGATTCTTTCCGCTAACCGTGTTTCTTCTACTGGCAATGGTGTTTTATATTTGGCACCAAAAGCCTCTGTCTCAGCACAAAGGATTTTAAAAGACGGAGGTTCAGTCAACTGTTCTTTAGGGTTTATGCTGTTCATCTGTTCAGCCACAAACCTCTATTATGATGTAATTAATAATAGCGAATGTTCAAGAGCTGAATATTTTCATAATAATATGTCCAGTCCTTTTACACAGTAGCTGAAAAAAACCTTTGTTGTCAGTCATAGTTTAGTTTGAGTTCTAAGCCCATTTTGGCCCAATCTGAAGCCTCTGTATACTCATTCCAAGGCCTCATCTACCAATCCTAAGCACTTACAGTATCTGCCCATCTGAAGCCCCTGTCTGCCCATCCGAAGCCCCCGTCTGCCCATCAAAATCTGCTGTTTACCCATCAGAACCTCCTATTTGCCCATCCACAGCCCCCGTCTGCCCATCCGAAGCCCCTATCTGCCCATCTAAAGTCTCTATCTGCCCATCCGATGCCCCTTTCTACACATCTGAAGCCCCTGTTTGCCAGTCTAAAGTCTCTATCTGCCCATCCGAACCCCCGTCTACCCATCCAAAGCCTCCTTCTGCCCATCAGAATCCCCTGTCTACCAGTCTGAAGGCTCTGCCCACCCATACAAAGCCTGTATCTGCCCATCAGAATTCCCTGTCTGCCTATTTAAAGCCCGTGTCTACCCATCAGAACCTTCTGTCTGCCCACCAAAGCACCTTATTCGCTCATCCTGAACCATCATCTGCCCATCCAAAGTTCTAATTCCCCTCTAATTCAGCACACACATTACTTTTACCATAAAATAGGGTCTTGGTTCATTTAAGCTGAGACAAATATTGACACGCTTTTAGGGTGAAGAATCTAACTAAACAGTCAATGTATGTTAGTAAAATCATTATAGAAAAACATTTACAGTGGTGCTTGAAAGTTTGTGAACCCTTTAGAATTTTCTATATTTCTGCATAAATATGACCTAAAACATCATCAGATTTTCACACAAGTCCTAAAAGTAGATAAAGAGAACCCAGTTACACAAATGAGACAAAACTATTACACTTGGTCATTTATTTTTGAGGAAAATGATCCAATATTACATATTAGTGAGAGGCAAAAGTATGTGACCCTCTGCTTTCAGTATCTGGTGTGACCCCCCTGTGCAGCAATAATTGCAGCTAAAACGTTTCCTGTAGCTGTTGATCAGTCCTGCACACCGGCTTGGAGGAATTTTTAGCCCATTCCTCCGTACAGAACAGCTTCAGCTCTGGGATGTTGGTGGGTTTCCTCACATTAGCTGCTCGCTTCAGGTCCTTCCACAACATTTCCATTGTATTAAGGTCAGGACTTTGACTTGGGCCATTCCAAAACATGAACTTTATTCTTCTGTAACCATTCTTTGGTAGAACGACTTGTGTTGCTTAGGTCGGTGTCTTGCTGCATGACCCACCTTCTCTTCAGATTCAGTTCATGGACAGATGTCCTGACATTTTCCTTTAGAATTCTCTGATATCATTCAGAATTCATTGTTCCATCAATGATGGCAAGCCGTCCTGCCCAGATGCAGCAAAACAGGCCCAAACCATGATACTACCATCACCCATGTTTCACAGATGGGATAAGGTTCTTATGCTGGAATGCTGTGTTTTCCTTTCTCTGAACATAACGCTTTTTCTATTAAACCAAAAAAGTTTATTTTGGTCTCATCCATCCACAAAACATTCTTCCAATAGCCTTCTGGCTCGTCCACGTGATCTTTAGGAAACTGCAGACGAGCAGCAATGTTCTTTTTGGAGAGCAGTGACTTTCTCCTTGCAGCCCTGCCATGCCCACCATTGTTCAGTGTTCTTCTGATGGTGGACTCATGAACGTTAACATTAGCCGATGTGAGAGAGGCCTTCAGTTGCTTAGAAGTTACCCTGGGGTTCTTTGTGACCTCACCAACTATTACACGCTTTGCTCTTGGAGTGATCTTTGTTGGTCTACCACTCCTGGGGAGGGTAACAATGGTCTTGAATTTCCTCCATTTGTACACAATCTGTCTGACTGTGGGTTGGTGGAGTCCAAACTCTTTAGAGATGGTTTTGTAACCTTTTCCAGCCTGATGAGGATAAACAACTCTTTTTCTGAGCTCATCAGAAATCTCCTTTGTTCGTACCATGATACACTTCCACAAAACGTGTTATGAAGAGCAGACTTTGATAGATCCCTGTTCTTTAAATAAAACAGGGTGCCCACTCACACCTGATTGGCATCCCATTGATTGAAACACCTGACTCTAATTTCACCTTCAAATTAACTGCCAGTAATAGAGGTTCACATACTTTTGCCACTCACTAATATGTAATATTGGATGAGTTTCCTGAATAAATAAATTAGAAAGTATAATATTTTGGTCTCATTTGTTTAACGGGGTTCTCTTTATCTACTTTTAGGACTTGTGTGAAAATCTGATGATGTTTTAGGTCATATTTATGCAGAAATATAGAAAATTCTAAAGGGTTCACAAACTTTCAAGCACCACTGTATATAAATAATTATATTATACAATATTAGTTATATAAATATGATACCAGAGGCTTTTGGCAGGTATAAATGTCCAATATGAAACGAACATTACATGTAATTAAAGTATGTCTTTGCCAGTTTGACCAGTTTTTGCATATGTTCAGTTGTTCAGCCCAAGGCCTTTGACAGCATATAGTTCAAAATAAATCTTACAGCCAATACTTCCACATTCAATCTTGGTTCAGAGTTACATTCAAAGTTCAGAAAATCTAATTACACTGTTCAATACAGGAACTACAGTTTACAGTTAAGTTTCTAGACCACATACTTGCAGAGTTATTAAATGAAATGTGAACGTGCTGGGTGACCTTTTAGGGTTAAGAACATTAAGCCTCATCGAGTTGTTTAATTTCTAATGGCTTTCTGTGGATAATAAAGTCTTACTGAAAAAAATAGATTCTCTTTTGAAGACGTTGAAGTCCCTTTGGCAGAAAATTATGTTTAACACAAGGTAGGCGTGTTCACCATTTGTGGACTGTGGTAGCCTAGTGGTTAAGGTACTGGACTCTGGACCCTCCACCAACTTTACAATCCAATCCAAAGCCTTTATCTGCCCATCTGACACCCATATCTGCCAATCTGAAGCCCTTGCCTGCCCATTCAAAGCCTCAGTCTGCCATCCCAAGCCTCTTCCATCTAATCAGAGCCACTCCAGATCATGTGATGCTGTTATCTGCCCATCTAAAAGACCTATCTGAAGCCTCTGCCTGCCCATCCCAAGTCTGTCTGCATACCCAAAACACCTCTCTGCCATCTCAAGCCTCCTATCCTTCCACTTGAAGCCACTTCTAGATCATCCAAAATGCTTATCTGCCCACCTGAAGCCTCTTTGCACCCACTCGAAGTCCCTATCTGCTTACCCAAAGCATCTGTCTGACAAGCCAAACCACCTATCTGCCCATCTGAAGACACTATCCTCCCATCCAAACCCCGATATGCTCATCTGAAGCCCCTGCCTGCTAATCTGAAGCGCCGATCTGACCAACAGCATCCCTGTCTGCTCATATCAAGCACCCTGTCTACCCACTTATCTGAACCTATGTTTGCCCTTCCAAACCCCAGGCCATCCATCCAAAGCCCATATCTGCACATTCGAAGCCTTTGTCTGCCTGTCTGGAGCTCCTGTCTAAACTTTACAGTCCCTATCTGCCCATCAGAACCCCCTGTTTGCCTATCTGGAACCTCTGTATGCCCATCCAAAGCCCCTGTATGCCCATCCAAATCCTTTGCCCATCCTTATGAAGCCCCTATCTGCCCATAAGTATCCACCGTCTGCCCATTCAAAGCCCACGTCTACCCACTTATCAGAACCACTGTTTGCTCATTCAAACCCCCATCCATCCAACCATCCAAAGCCCATATCCATCATTCCAAAGCATCAGTGAGAACATCTGAAGTCTCTGTCCATTTGTCCAAAGCCTCTTTCCGTCCTGTATACAAGCGTATATCTGCCCATCCCAAGCCCTTATGCCCAGCCCCTGACCGTCCATCAGATCCTCCTATCTTCCCATTAGAATCTGCTGTCTGCCCATCAGAATCCTCATTTTGTCTATCAAAAGCCCTTGTCTGCCCACCAAAAGCCTCTGCCCACCCATACAAAGTCCCTAATCTGTCCATCAGAACCCCTGTCTACCCACTTATAAGAACCTCTGTTTGCCCATCCAAACTTCCAACCATCCATCCGAAACCCATATCTGTCCATCCAAAGCCTCATCTGAGAGAACATCTGAGGTTTCTGCCCACTTGTCCAAAGCCTCTGAGCACTCATTTGAAGCCTGTGCCAGCCCATCTGAAGCCATTCATCATTTCAAGCCCCAATCTTTCTATCCTAAGCCTATATCTGCCCAGCCCAAGCTCCTAACCAACCATCCCAAAGCCCTTATCCTTCCTTTAGCTTCACTGATTTGGAATCACTGCCCTTTATCTATAGTCACTGGCCAGTAAAATTGTGTGAATGGGTGTGGAGTTGATGGAGTGTGAGTTCATAAGATTCATCCACACAAGCTGTCCACAACCTTAACTATTGAGCCACCACTGTCGCGTCTAAATCTAATCTCATCTGAATAGGTTTAAGTAGATGTTTTAGGTGTGTGCATTTGCAAGAGAGCGAATTTTGTTGTAATCTCATACTCACACTTTTATTATTCAAGCTTGTTCACTTAAGCTCTTCTTCAGCTCTTCATCTCCGCCTCTCACTCTCCTGGGTATCAGGCTGGTCTTTGCTTGTTGTCTCTGCACTGTGTGACAGCGACGTCAGCTACAAACCAGCATGTGTGAAGACGAGTAAGGCTCAGTAGTTTTCTTCTTGACTTCCTTAACGCTCGCTGTCAGACTCTCGGTGCGTCTGAGCGTGTGATCTTTAGAAGTGGCTCTCTGCTGGAGCTCGGGTTGGAGCTGGATGACTTTTCTTCGTTTGGTACTCATTTGCGTCTCTCAGTTTGAGTGACAGGTCTGAGGACGACTCTTTCCCTCCAGCTCCCGGCACATGCTGGGAAAGGCAGCTGGTGGAGTCCTGCCTGTCAGACCAACCTTGCAATTATTCACACAAGTGGCTGCGTTCAGTAGGTGAGGAGAACTGATGATTGAACCTAAGGAGAGGGATAAGCTAGGAGAGGCTGCTGGGTGGAGGTGGGAGAAAATTGTAGTTCTACTTCATACTACAGATGTGCACGTTCGCTTTAATGACTGAGGTCAGTAGGAATAGGAAATAACAGCTGGTCACCAACAACCAGTCAACACGGTGGATCCACGGGCAGAGGTGGGAGTTAAAGTGTCACGGTTGCCAGGTCCACTTTTTCTAAGAGACGTTGGGCTCATTCTTCTATAAAGCCACTGAAGTGCCATTATTGTGCAATATTGGCACCGCTAGAACGTCTCTCAGCCAATCAGATCCCGAGTCGGAACGAACTGTGGTATAATGTCTGTCAATGCATCTTTGACCTTAAACAACAGTATCGGTTCTTTTAATCGCTTATCGATCACTTGTGTATCTCTGATCGTTTGCACTCAGTTTTCTTGTGACAATACCTTTTATATTTACATCAGAGTAGCACGTCTAGTCAACGTCCATTTGGTTCAGAGAGCATAATGCAGCCTTTAAAAGGCATATGTGTATAGCCATACTTGGCTGTACATCCGTAGTAGAAAAAAAAACTGCAAGAAAATATCTATTACACTGCACAAGATGCTGATTTTTCTAACACATTACATATTAATTTAGAACATTTCATGCGGCATCCATTATGCATTAAACGGGTACGAATGCTAGTACATTAAAATTCATTGACAGTGCATTATGGATGCTGGACGTGTTGGAAAGCTTTTGTAAGTCTGCGCGAAAAGCAGAGTGTGATAAAGCGAGGTATTAAATGATTGTCAGAGCAGATGAGAGACGGATCTTAATCCTCTTGCTGCGTTTGATTTATCAGGCCATATATCAAAGTCCTGCTCTCAGCCTCAGTCAAGCAGAAGATGAGATTGCAGCTCGTTGTTCCTCGGTCGGTCCCTCGTTACAGCTCTCGCATGTCTGTCGATGGGCTAAATGAAAAGAAAGCTCCGTTCCGTTCCTGTTAGAGTCTCCACTGGATGTAATGCAATTCTGCCTTCCCTTAGTCTTCAATATCAGCTCAAGTATCAGGAAGCGCAGTAGGTTTATCACAGTGCACAGTCTTTCTTCATTTTCTAACTCCCGTGCTTCTCCCTGCTGACTGTAGCAGCGCTAAATGGTTATACATCTAAGTGTTTTGAGCCGGGGAGTTGAAGGACAGATGACTGGTTTACTTTTTATGCTCGAGTGCTAAAGCCAGTTCAGGCTCGTTCACTTCTTCACACTTCGTCCTTGGTCGCAGCGCCGGCTGTAATTAACGTCATGGAAGGTGGTTGTTTGCCAGATCTGTAACAACCCATGATTTTCAGTGGTTTACTGGCTCAGGTTGCTTCTTCGTGCATCTGACTGAGGTCCAGGTTAGTTGAGATGCAGAGAAAACAGTAGGAATACTTATCCGGAGCGTCTTATATGAAGGTCAGCCATCTGAAAGCCTGCTCTGACTCCCCACGTTCAAGCCCGAAACAGAAACGTTGGGACAGTGTGGAAAATGCAAATAAAAAACACAGTGTTCTTACTTTGACTTTCATTCCATTGCAGACAGTATGAACCCGAGATATTTCATGTTTTGTCTGGTCATTGCATTGGTTAATAAACATCCATTTCTGCACCCTGGCCTGCAACACATTCCAAAAAATGTTGGGATGGTAAAGCATTTATCACTTTGTAATGCTGCCGTTCCTTTTCACCACACTTAAGACGTTTTGACACCAGTGATCCCAAGTGATTTAGTGTTTCAGGTGTTATTTTGTCCCATTCTTTCTGAGAAACACGTCTTAAGGTGTGTAACCATACGAGGTCATTGTCACATTTTCTGTTTCAAAGTTCTAAAGACTTTCTCTATGGAAAACACTTTCTCAATTCAGTATTGAGCACTGGGAAATGTAGTGAGGAAAAGCCATGGACATGGTTGTGTAGCAGTATTACGCAAGTTTAATGTACGCTATGCTATGCTAAACACTGCCTGGCCAAAAAACGGTCACCACCTGGATTTAATTAAGCAAATAGTTAAATAGTTAAAATAAGAGCCTCCCATCGGATAATTACTGCATGGGTGATTATGCTTCAGCTGGCAACCAGTTCTTTAACCCTAACTGATGCAGTGAGGAGCTTCTCATTTGTTAAACAACCATGCCGAAAGACGCATCCTGTGGTCGTGGAAAAGATGTTCATCTGTCTCAGAAGGGTCAGATTGTGAAAGAGTGCTTCAGGGAACCATCATTATCACACATGGATTGTCCACCACAGAGTCCAGAGCTGAGCTCCAATGAGAATCTTTGGGATGTGCTGGAGGAGACTTTGTGCTGTGGAACAAATCTCCCATCATCAATACAAGATGTTGGGGGAAATGAATGCAGCTCTGGAGAAAAATAAATGTTGTGAAATTGCAGAAGCTTGTGGAAATGATGCCACAGCGAGTGCGTGCCATAATCAAAGCTAAAGGTGGTCCGACAAAATATCAGAGTGTGATCTTTTTTTGTCCAGGCAGTGTATACAGTTTATATTAAACGCATTGGTTTACACTAAATCATAATGGATTTGTCGGAACGTATCCCAATTGTAAATCAGGGCGTACCTGTATTATATTACACAGGTAACAGGTAACAATTCCTATAAGTCCGCCTTCGATCGCCATTTACAGGTTGGTACAAATACAGATTTTTTTTGTATCCTATTACAATTTATTATAATTGTTAAGACCTCGAGCATTAAAGGGAATGGACGGTTTTGGACATGTACTGGCTTAAGCAGGGGGGCACGCCTGGCACTGCAGGATCTGAGTCCCTCTCAACGTAGTGTGTTACTGATGGTAGCCTTTGTTACTTTGGTCCCAGCTCTCTGCAGGTCATTCATCAGGTCCCTCCGTGTAGTTCTGGGATTTTTCTCAACGTTTTCTCATGATAATTTTGACCCCATGGGATGAGAATCTTGCGTGGAGCTCCATATCGGGAGATATCAGTGGTCTTGTAGTCTTTACCATTGCCCCCCACAGCTGATTTTTCACACCAACCTGCTTGCCTATTTGTATATTCACTCTTCCCAGCTGTGCAGGTCTACAATTTTCTTCCTGGTGTCCTTCGACCGCTCTTTGGTCTTGGCATGGTTGATTTTTGGAGTCTACTGTTGAGGCTGTGGACAGGTTCTTTAATACAAGCTAACGAGGCACAAGGTGCCCTTAATACAGGTAACGATGGGAGTACAGAAGAGCTTCTTAAAGAAGAAGTTACAGGTCTGTGAAGAGTCCAGAAGTCCTTGCTTGTTTGTGGGTGACAATACCTTATTTCCACCATGTGATTTACAATTAAATTTTACAAAATCCTACGGTTGTTACGGGGGTTCGCCATTTAGAAAAATGACGAAACCCCAAAAACCAAATAAGCAAGGACGGGACCCAAGTGCAGTTAGCTCCAGATGGTTTTTTTGAACTGAAATTAACTTAAACAATTAAACTAAATAAAGAAACACATAGGATAAAAACAGAAATAATGGAAAGTCTCTGTGTGTGTGTGCAACAGCAAACAAATATGCGGCTGCATACACACACACAGAGACGTAACAGCGCCCTTGAAAGAAAGGAAGCGGGAAGAAAGGAAAAGCGGAGGGGGAATCCCTCTCTGCTTTCGTCAGAGCCGCGCGCACACACTCACACTCAGGCGTGCCCACACGGCGCCACACCCAGGCTGCGTCAAGCTCCACACATCAGAGCGGGGAGGAGGGAAGAGGCGGAGCCCCGCAGTTAAGCGAGCCGCGGGATACGTGGAAGCAGGCAGGCGCAAGGGCCTGGTTGGAATAAATCAGCGAAAAACACTTATTCTACTCTGCCTAAGTCCCTACGATGATTACCTCACGTCTCCCGACGCTACAAAATCATGTACTCCTTCACGAGTACAGATCACCACTAAACCCTGAAATAAATAAAAACCGAGAAAACAAAAGCAGGAAATAAGGGGAGCAGCGCGGAAGCTCTAAAAAGAGCAAAAAGAGACGTGTGAGGTCTCTGTGAGACGTGTGAGGTCTCTTTGATCACGCTTTGCCAACGAGTCCTTTTGGGCAAGGATCGGGGCTTACGGAGCGTGTCAGGGTCGAATGATCCGCCAGCTACTGCCTGTGGCAATGCGCTTAAATAGCCAAAGGCAGCAGCTGAGGATCATTAGGCTGTAATCAGCCACCTTACTGACGAGGAGGCTGATTACAGAAGCTGCCAGGGATGTCACCGGCAAAGGTAGCTCAAAAGCTACCCCTAGCGCCAACGGTGGCACCCCTGACAGTACCCCCCCCCCAAGGGGCGGCGTCCCGACGCCCCTAAGCGCATACCATCGCGCCTATGGCTTGCCGAACACGCTCGGGATTGAGCGTCTGGCGTATGGGGAGACCCTGGTAGGCAGGGCAAACCCCCAGCAAGGGACTGAACGGAACGGGGGGACAGGTGCTGGCAGGTCCGGCGCCTACAGCAGGCCGAGTGACCCACATGCTGGTCTCGGAGACCACACCGAGGACCGCTGGCTGAGCAACTGGACTCAGCAGCTCAAATGCAGAGCCCGGCAACTCAGGAGTAGAGTTCGAGGCCAGCGGCTCAGGGACAAAACCCAGGACTGGCAACTCCTGGGCGGAGGTTGGCTGTTTGAGGACGGAACCCGATACTGGCGGAGAAAGAGCCGGATCGTACCCGCTGAGGCCAACAAAAAAGGCCGGGGCCAGGGATCTGGCCAATCGACAGATGCCAAGGACCTCAGGGACATGGCCAACAACGGCGACCATGGCGACGCAGGGATCGGTCGCGGTGACCGTGGTGTGGGGATCGGGACTCGAGATCGCGGCGCAAGGGTCAGTCTTGACCGAGGCGCGGGGATCGGGAGTAACGACCGCGGCGCAGGAAGCGGTCTAAATGACCGAGGCACAGGGGTCGGCGGCAACGACCGGTGTGCAAAATACCCAGGCGTGGAGCTTTCCTGCTCAGACGCGGGGGTAGGTGGCACAATGAGCACCTGTACGGGGCCGGGCGACGCTGAGTGTCCTACCGTGGAGTCTTTCCACTCAAACACAGGACCAACTTGCGCGGCAAACCCAGGTACAGTGCCAGGGGGCGCCAAATGCTCAAGCACAGGGTCTGACTGCCCAGGTGCGGAGCTCGAATGCGCGACGAGCCCAAGTCCAAAGCTGGGGGGCGCTGTGCGCTCGTTCTTCCAGCTTGAGCGTTCAGTGCGCTCGTGAACAGGACTAGGTGGCGCTGTAAGCCTCTCCGTGGAGTCTTTGTGCTCGAACACGGGGCTTAATAGTGCATAAGGCTCCTGTACGGGGCCAGGCGGCGCGAACTGCCTCACCGTGGAGTCTTTGTGCTCGAACACGGGGCTTGCATGCGCGGCGGGCCCAAGCACAGGGCCAGGGGGCACTAACCACTGAAGCAGGGGTCCCTTAAACTGCCCGCTTGCGTAGTTTAAATGCGCAAACGAGCCCTGGAACGGGATCGTAATAGCCCTGGGTTCGAGACTTGGCGCGTTATGTGCCCGAGTCCGGGGTCCCACGGGCCGCGGTTAGCCTCTAGAACGGAGCTTGGGCTGCTCAGGTTCGCGACTTAGCGCGCTATGGTTGCCCGAGTAGAGGGTCAACGGACGCGGCGAGCTCTATAACGGAGCCTGGCTGCTCAGGTTCGAGACATGGCGGCGTTACTGTGCCCGAGTACTGGGTCAACAGGTCCTGGCGAGCTCTAGAACGTAGCTTCTTGGCTGCCATTTCGAGACTATGCGGGCGTTACGTCCCGAGTAACTGGGTCACGGGCGCTGTGAGCTCTAGAACGGAGCTTATCTGCTCAGTTCCGAAGACTGGGTTGGCCCTCAGTGACCCGAAAGACCCCACCATGGGACTA
The DNA here is from genome assembly GCA_025084515.1 of Ancistrus triradiatus. NCBI lineage: Eukaryota > Metazoa > Chordata > Actinopteri > Siluriformes > Loricariidae > Ancistrus > Ancistrus triradiatus. The sequence goes on from JAJAGP010000316.1 coordinate 73,464, forward strand.
CGGGGCGAAACTCCGCAAATCAATTGGCCAGGGTCGACCGCTCCATAATAAAGGATGGTGGCTCGAGCTGATCCAGCTCGCTCAACCACCTCCTCATTAACGCCTTAAAAAAATAGCTATAAGGACCTTATCATTGAAGCCGTAATTTACAGCAGGGTGTTAAAGTCTCCTACCAACTCTAGACTGACTGGTCTCTTGTTTAAGGTCCACATATCCCGGGGTCCTAGGAGAGTCGCTCGTGGGTCGAGGGGCTTCCTGAATGGAATGTTGCGCTCCTGCAAGGAGTCCAAGGGGCGCATGAATCAGTCTAATTGACCGTGATCGAGGCGGCAGGGGTCGGCGGCAACGACCGGTGCGCTAACACCCAGACGTGGAGCTTTCTTGCCTCAACGTGGGGGGTAGTGGCGCATGGGCTCCTGTGCGGGGCCAGGCGGCGCTATAATGCTCTCCGTTGAGTTGTAGGCTCAGAACCCGGGGCTTGTGTGCTGGGGGGGGGGTGGGGGGGGGTGGGGGTGGGTTTTTTGGTGTGGGGTGGGTGGGGGTTGGGGTGTTGTTGTTTTTGGGTTTTTGTCTCCTTTCTTTTGTTTGTTGTTCTTCTTTCCCCCTTCCCTTCCCCTTTACTCCGCCCTCCGCCTCAGGCACGGGGTCGGACTGCCCCGTTGCGGACTTGAAGTGCGTCCAAGCCAGGTTCACCACTGGGGGGGGGGCGCAGTGCGCTCACTCTTCCCTTGAGCGTTTAGTTACCTGGTGAACGGGCTAGGGCGGCACGGTAAAGCCTCTCCGTGGAGCCTTTGTGCTCGAACACGGGCTTAAAGGCGCATAAGTTTCTGTACGGGGCCAGGTGCGCGAACTGCCACAGACCTGTGGAGTCTTCGTTCTTCAAACACGGGGCTTGTTTGGCTCTGCGGGCCCGGTACCATACCTAGGGTGCACCATACGCTCAAGAGGCACGGGGTCGTACTGCCCTGGTGCGGAGCTGAAAGCGCGGCGAGCCCAGGTTCACCACTGGGGGGCGCATGCGCTTACTCTCCAGTTAGAGCGTTCCAGTGCGCTTGTGAACGGGGCTAGGGCTGCCGCTGTATCCTCTCCTTGGAGCCTTTTGTGCTCGAACACGGGGGCTTCAAAGGCCGCAAATGTCTCTGTACGGTCCAGCTGCGCGAACTGCCACACGTGGAGCTTCGGTTGCTCAAACACGGGGCTTGTGTGCGCTCGTTACCCCCAGGTACAGCCCTAGGGGGGGCGGCCATACGCTCAGGCACGGGTCGACTGCCCGGTGCGGAGCTTGAAAGCGCCGCTGAGGCCCAGTTCACCACTGGGGGGCGCTGTGCGCTCCAACCTCTTCCAGCTTGAGCGGTTATACGCTGATGAAACGGGGCGATGTGGCGCTATAGACCCTGGCATGGGACCGGGTGGACTTGAGCCGTAAAGGATACTATCCGCCCTCTTCCTCGCACGCTGATCGAGGCGGGTCTCCGCCAATCTGGCCAGCTCGATCAGCTGGTCAAAGGAAGAGGCGGGTGGAAGGAAGCACAGCTCAATGTCCACATCATAATTGAGCCCTGATGTAAAGGGCTCCATGAGGACCGGTCCCTGCAGGCCGCTCTGTGCGGCCAGGGTACGAAATTCAGCCACATATTCCTGTACCTCCCGAAAGCCTTGCGTAATCTCAAAGACACTGATAGGTTCGGGGTCAGGAATAAGTGGCTGAGGGTCAAAACAGGCTATGCCGCACTGTATACCTGTTTGAACACTGGGCGAACGCCGACGGTTACGACGGCGAGGGCTGGACGATTTGAGAGGGTCAGGATGGAAAAAATCGTCGGCATGAGGAAAGGCGAAATCCTCAGAATGAGGATAAGAAAAATCCCCAGCTTCAGGGTAAGAAAAATCCTCAGCATGAGGATGGAAAAACCATCAGTGACACGGCCAGCGTCACTGAATTGCTCCCAAAAAGTCAGCCGTGACCCGGGTAGCGAAACCTGCCATCTACGGCGTCTGGGGACCTCCATACGGGAGGTCCAGGAGCTAACGCTGGGTCCCCTGGCTGGGCAGATCATTCTGTCAGGGGGGTGCGCCATTCAGGAAAATGACGAACCCCAAAAACCAAATAAGAAGGACGGGACCCAAGTGCAGTTAGCTCCAGATGGTTTTATTGAACTGAAATTAACTTAAATAAATTAAACTAAATAAATAAATGCAACAGAATAAATAACAGAAATAATGAAAGTCTCCGTGTGTGTGTGTGCAAAGGCAGCGAATATGCGAGCTGCCTACACACACACACAGAGACGTAACAGCGCCCTTGAAAGAAAGAGCGGGAACGAAAGAGAAGCGGAGGGGAATCCCTCTCTGCTTGCGTCAGAGCCGCGCGCACACACGCACACTCAGGCTGCGCGCACACGCGCACACCCAGGATGCGTCAGCAGCTCCGCACAAGCAGAGCGGGAAGAGGGAAGAGCGGAGCCGCAGTTAGAGCGAGCATCGCCGTGAGAGTCGGGAAGCATGCAGGCGCAGAGGAGTGGTGAATAAAAGCAGCGCAAAAAACAATTATCTACTGCTGCCTAAGTCCCTAACGATGATTTTAACCTCACGTCTCCTCTCCCGCGCTACGAACTCGTGTACTCCTTCACGAGTAACAGTCACCACTAAACCCTGAAATAAATAAAAACCGCGAAAACACAAGGCAGGAAATAAGGGGAGCATCGCGGAGCTCTAAAAAGGAGCAAAAGAGACGTGTGAGGTTCTCTGTAGACGTGTGAGGTCTCTTTGATCACGCTTTGCCAGCGAGTCCTTTTGGGCAAGGATCGGGGCTTACGAAGCGTGTCAGGGTCGAATGATCCGCCAGCTACTGCCTGTGGCAATGCGCTTAAATAGCCAAAGGCAGCAGCTGAGGATCATTAGGCTGTAATCAGCCACTTTACTGACGAGGAGGCTGATTACAGAAGCTGCAAGGGATGTCACCGGCAAAGGTAGCTCAAAGCTACCCCTAGCGGCCAACGGTGGCACCCCTGACAACAGTGTGATTTCCTGGATTTTTTTTCCTCATTCTGTCTCTCATAGCTGAAGTGTAGCTATGATGAAAATTACAGACCTCTCTCATCTTTCTAAGTAGGAGAACTTGCACAATCAGTGGCTGACTAAATACTTTTTTGCCCCACTGTACTTAATAATGTTGAGACTGAGCCTCAGTTTACTCAAGCCATTTTCTTTCTTCTTGACCCAAGACCACCTTGGTGCTGATCGTTAAACAATCCACTATGCTGGCTGCTGTTTCCAAAGAAGCTTGTGTGGTAGATGATTAGCGTTCACGCTGCTTACGTGACTGAACCATTGCAACCTTCTTCATTTCCTCCCCTGCTTTTCCGTCGGTCGTGATTCGGAGGCGAGTGAAAAGAGAGACTCCATGGATTTGCTGCAGACATCACATTTGAAACACCCCCAGCTTTTTCATGTCCAACTCAAATGCAATGGTTGCCTGCTGTGAGTAGCAGCTGTGGAGGCTGCTTTCTTTTCCTGGTCCACTGATCATAAGTAATTGTACTCCTTTACCTGTTCAATTTGAACTCCATCGAGGTAGCTGACGGCCTGAGAACTGTCAGTTGTAGGACTTTGGTCCTGTGTGCACTGATTTTCAAGCCAATCAAGCCGATGTTTTAAAGGATGTCACACACTGTTGATGTGTAGTGGATTATAGCGTAAATAACAATCACTGCTTGTTTAACCTGATATATTTGTAGTTCATCACACATTTGCACTGTATGATGGTCCATCCTTGATGCCTCCAAACCCAGAGAAGTTGACGTCGCTTCTGGACATGGTTATAACATGAGGCTTCTTTTTAGCACAGTAACGTTTTAAGTGGCATTTGTGAATGTAACTCTGTATTATAGAGCTTGATAAAGGTTTGATAAAGTAATCCCTTGTCCATGAGGTTCTATCAGCTATTGATGAATGGCGGTTCTTGATGCAGTGCCGCCTGAGGGATCAGAGATCACCCCTCTTCAGTTTAGGCTTGTGCCCTCACCCTTTCAGCACTGAAATTCCTCCAGATTCCTTGAGTCATTTAATGATATTATGTCCTGTAGAGGAAGACATGTAAATCCCTTCAAATCTTTCTTTGAGGAACACTGCTTTTGAACTTCTACTGCTTTTAAACTGGAGATTCTCTGACCACCTGTGCACTTCAAGGACCCAGCCTTTCACGAATACTGCTTTTATACCCAGTCATGATTACAATCACCTGTTTAGCACCTTAAATCGCTGTCCCACAGAAGTGTGGAGTGTGAAATGTGACGTTGATGATGATTTTCTGAGAAATGATTGTAGAACTGCAGCAATTTCACTAATTCTAATGGATTTGCAAGCTTTATCTTGCAACTCTGCGCTATCGTTCAGTCTAATTCTCGAGTGGTGCGGTCGGAATTCCTCCATCATCTTCTGCTCGCTTCGGATTCTCCATGCTTCGCTTCACAAGCGCTTTGGAGAACATCCATAATGCATGACCAATGTTTCATTCGAATTCTGCTTACCTCTTCTTGAACTCGATTGGTTCCTCCATCACAGAGAGGCTACATCACATGAATGTTTCAAAGGCTATCAGCTAGGGCATCCATAGGTGGCGCTGCCTCCCAGGGGACGTCCGAGAATCAAGGGTTAGATTTGTTTCAGAAAGTCTGCAAAGTCCTTATAAAGGTAAAATATGTCTGCTTGGTGCTTTTGCACAACCTCTTTTTATCTCGACTGCACACACACCTTTTAACCTTGTGTACTTTATACCTCAGTGCTTTAGTAAGGATCTTGATTGGATTTAAACTTCTCAGGACACCTAAGAGGTTTTCATGCCTCGCATAAACCTGAGAACTTTCAAAAGTTTGGGCACTCCATCAGAAGGAAACTAGCTTCAGCATAACTTATTGATGTACATTTTACTGAACAGCTATCAAGACAGTAGTGGAACTGAGCAGCGCTGAAACTTTTGCACTTTGTTTTGTTTCGTGGTTTTTCCAGAATTTTCATAAATGCAGTTCTATGCAAAAGTCTTAGGCCACCATTACATTTGCTGTTTTAGCAACAATATAATGACCATATATAATTATTTCTCAGTCTCTTTTTTTAGAACACAACCAGACAATGCAGGAATCTAATGGTGGACTTGGTTCCAAACCCAAGGTCTGTTTGTCTGTTAGACACCACACCAACCAATCCCAGTATTACAGTGCTGTTTTGCAACATTTCTGGAACTGACCTCATTCAGACTCCACAAAATGAGATACTACTGACTCAACGATGAAATGAAGGCTGGAATGAAGTCACGGAGCAGGTTGTTTAGAAGACCTTCGTCTCTTTCCCTGTTTTAAATGGAAGCGTTGACGTTAATCCTCACTGACAGGCCAGTTATGTTTACAGCAGAGGTAAAGATCTCAGAGGTCCCTGATCCTCAAGATTTTATGTGGCACTGAGAAATGACTCCTAAAGCAAAGCGGACAGCAGCCGCAGGCCTGAGTGATGGTGGTACTGATGAGGGTCTTTACCTTCTGTAGGGTGATCTGTGTTTGCACACTGCTGCAGTGAGGTGTGGTGGGTTTGCTCAGAATCAGAACTATTATCTAGAACTGGGGGTGTAACGATACAGTCATGATTCGAATTTCTCACGATTGTTGATTTTATATTGGGAAAAAAAAATGTTCCTTTTTTATTTCTGAAGTGGAAACAACAATTTCATTGCTCAATTTAAGTTCCTAAAAAACTTGCAATTAAAAGAAATGACCAGGTTTAAAATTGTAAACAATGTTCTATTGTAGCTTCATCATATCTTATATAACTTAGTTTTTATTTTATTTCTGAAGAATAACAATTTAAAAAAGATCTGCATTTTCTGAAGGAGTTACAACGGTGCTGGAAATGTGGGAATAGAAAGAATGTAGCTTTGTGTCTCAATACATTTGCCACATGTGGCTTTGTGTCCCAATAATTTTGGACACATGGCTTTGTGTACCAATACATTTATCCTCACGTGGCTTTGTGTCCCAATACTTTTGTCCACATGTGGCTTTGTGTCCCAATACATTTGTCCACATGTGGCTTTGTGTCCCAGTACATTTGTCCATACGTGGCTTTGTGTCCCAATACTTTTGTCCACATGTGGCTTTGTGTCCCAATACTTTTGGACATGTGGCTTTGTGTCCTAATACATTTGTCCACATGTGGCTTTGTGTCCCAATACGTTTGTCCCCATGTGGGTTTCTGCACCAATACTTTTGTCCACATGCGGGTTTGTATCCCTGTATTTTGGGCCAAATATTTGTGTCCCAATACTTTTGGCCACATGTGGGTTTGTGTGCCAATAATTTTGTCCCATATTCCAACGAAAGTGTGTTTCTCACTGGCTTGGTGGAGCCATGATTTGAACCCACACCTGAATTAAATTATTTGAATTAAATAATTTAAACCCTGGAATAAAATGAAACGCTATATACATTTATGCTCAGAATTGAACTGAGGACCTGCATATTGGGAGGCTGTAACGCTCCTCACTACACCAACAGACATACAACCAAAGTTAATGTAATACCAGGAACATAATAACAATATTATTCAATCTAGCAGATTAGATTTTTGATGGCATTGGATGGAGTGTCCGCGATACAATTATGTTTCCAAAAGTAAGGAATTTCATGAATTCGTGTCTTTTATGTAGTTGTATAAATGTGCTGTTGTTGTGCATAGAACCCATTAGCGGCCTCTATCGTTTTTGAGGTGGAACTGCAAGTGAACTTCAAGTTAAGAAATATTTAGTGAGTCACGAATGGGCCAGAATACTTTAAATTTACTAAAGAATTGAAGTACTACCTTAGTTACAAAGGGTTTGGGGAAATGCTTGTAAATTTATTAATGTTCTTAAAGTACGAGGTTATGAAATAGTTACGAAATACGAAGGTTTTGGGAAACCGACCCCTGGTACCTGGAGTTTTTCAGGTTCTGGGTTCAAGAAGAAAAAGCTGGTTTCTGTAACATAAATAAATAAAGCTGAACAGGACTTCCACATCTTGAAAGTCCATTTGCATGTAAATGTAAATCTTAATATCTTCGTCCTTTAAATTGTTTTCCCCTCAATTGGCCGTGCTAATGACCAGTTTTCTCACCGACCACCTAATTCACTCTGCGTTTGATCATTTCTCCAATTACGCTGTCCTTTCTCTGCTAAATTGCTTCTTCTTTTCTTGTTTTTTTTCCCGTGGTCACCCTCATTTTTCGGAAGCGGAGCATCCCGGGCTTTAATGGATGTCCTTGCGCTTGGGAGTGCGTTCGGTTTGTGCAGATGATGCAGTGGCACTTGCCTTCACGCTCCATTAGCTACGGACCGAATGGAGTGCTGTTTCCGAGCACACTTAGTGCCGCGCTGGCACATGATGGAGGGGTATTTGCACTCGGAAAGTTAGCTTTCGCAAAGTCAAGCCATTCACCGGGGAATAGAACGAAGCGGGAAAACAGGTGGTGTAGAATCTATTGACAAATGCACTCCGTGTCCCGGTTATTATGTAGCTGGTCCTCTTATGGACTCCCTCGTACCTCATGTGGCTGGCCATTACAGTTACAGAGCAGTTTGCAGGTTTGCTATAATAATTGGTACAATTCAAGCAACTGAGGAGTAAGATCTTTGCTCAAGGGGCCACCTGCAGATGCTTGGAGGTGCTGGGATTTAAACTCTCGATCCTCTGAACAGTCAGTTAGTCCAATAGAACCACTGAGTCACCACTGCTCCACGTTCCAGTAGCTTCTCGTGGACTTCAGATGCTTATGATTGTGGTTAAGAATATTATGGAGTAACGAATCCAAGTTTGAAAGCTTTGGGTCTAATCGTCAACAATATGTTATAGATGGACATTAATGGGCTTTGCTCATGGACCAATCCATGGCTGTAGCCCCCCAAAATGTTCTCTTGCCCCCTTAAATAAACATGCATTATGCACATTTCCAGCATTTAGCAGACGCCTTTATTCTTCTTAGTAGACAAAACCTCATGTTAGTACAAATAAGCCATAGCCCAAGAACACAATCCAACCAGAACCTGCTAGGATCTGATTCTAGTAAAGCAACAAAACAAGGTTTTTTTGTTTTTTGTTTTTTTAATATGCAGTTGCATTATTAATTTATCGTCAGCAGTTTCTCTCTTTTCAACCGTCCTGTGTCTCTTCATATCTGTAATGCAATTAAATTTGACGCACTAGGACCTGGGGGAGGCGCTGCTGCCCCATAGCGTCCCTGAAACTCTTTATTATAGAAGTGAAATCATCTCAAATACAGTCAGTACATCTAAGATCTCATTATATGATTGGTGGAATATTATGATTATTCATTTCTATTTTAGTAAAAAAAAACGTTTTCTCATAATGAAAGCTGTTTAATGTAATTATTGGATTTAAGAAAAGCTTTAGTCTGTCAACAAAATTAGATTTAAAAAGCTAGTTTCGCTGGTGCATTGTTTCCACTTCAGAAATAATAAAGGAACGTCTTTTATACAATGAAAAATCGACAATCGTGAGAAAATCGAATCGTGGATCGTGAATCGAATCGATTTGTGAGCAGTGTATCGTTACAGCCCCAGTACTAGATAATAGTTCTGATTTTGAGCAAACCCAGCACACCACACTACACCATCATCACCATCACCATTCTTATTTCCTTGTGTGAAAATAAAATTGAGATTAAATTGAGAAACGAATCGTCTGCTGTCAAATGTCACACTGACCCCCAAAAATCTGGATTAGATTTAAGATGTATGAGATCTGTACCTAAAACAGACTTTGAATGATGTGTCGCTTTATTTGCTGCTACGAGGTATTTCTCCAAATTGCATGTTTTAAATGTTATGCCAGGTTCATTATGCAGACCTTTCTGGGTCTTTTTTAAATTCTCCTAATGGACTAACCTCTAGACCCCCCTAGTCAAAGCTTCATAAATCTCTAGTGACGCCCCTGCTCTGAGCCATCACTGCCCGCTGAAATGATTTCTTTTTGTTCGGCTCTACCACTTGTATTTCAGAAGCATCAGCCTTGGATAATTTTTCAACCCGATAGCGTTTAACACGATCGTTTCTTAAGCTGACGTGTGATTGTGTCCGAGCCTCATTGGCAGTTTTGCCATGAAGGTCTGAGAGTGATTGCATGCAACATTCATGAGGCAGGGGACTCGGGATGTTATGCTCCATCTCAGCTTTTATGTCTTGGAGATGTTCTACCCCGAGCGTGTCAGCCTGTCGGTGCTTGCTTCTACTCGATCTTTTTCTTTTTTTCTCAGCCTCCCTCACGGAGGAGAGCAATCACAGACCATAACTAAATCCATCCAGCTCAGCACCACCTTCTAATGTCAGGAAACGCGTATAATCCGTGTAGCCTCCCGGTCACGCCGAAGTACTTCATTAGACAGGTTTGCGAGGGAGAAAGTGAATCGATTGGAGAAAACCAGAGGGATCGGAATCCCTATTGTGTTTCTATCTCCCTCTAATCCATTGAATTCACTCCTAAGCCGTGGCTTAAAGTTTGTTACATGCAAAGGTGCCGTTGTGGTTGGAGGAAGCACATCGTCCGTCCTCCATTATTTCCCTGTGTAAGGGGCTGGAAATGTTTAGAGCTTTTGTCATTCGCTCGTTCATACCCAGTCGGCCTTTTTTATTTACAGTACTGTGCAAAAGTCTTAGGCCACCATTCGATATGTTGGTTTAGCAATGCTATAATGACCACGCTGCTATAATAACATACTGTTGACGATTGGACTTGGATTTGGGTCTCCATACTCCTCTTTTCCAGGCAGGACAAAGGGGGGGCACTGAAGAAGAAGTTTGAGAACTACTGCTCTCATCTAGTGGTGGCCTAAGACTTTTGCACAGTACTGTATTAGTCACTAAGCAAACGGCCTTACCCACAGCGACTGCCTGCTAGTACAGTCTTACAATCCAATAAATTGTGAGTTAAGGACCCAACAGTGGTAGCTTGGCAGAATTGGGATTTGAACCCTGGACCTTGTGGTCCATAGTCCCGTACCTTAACTGCTAGGCTTCCACAGTCCCCAGTTTGTGCTCCTCCATTGGGAAATTAATCAAACATACACCAAGGTTAACCAGAGGTAACAAGAAAACCACCAGAGATCCCCTCAGTGACATCAGCAGTACGGTGGGAACTTCTAAGCTTTGATGATTCTAACATATTTCTTTTTCATGCAGTTCCGCCTGAGGCAGTTTATCACTTTGTCTTTGCCAAGTGTCTGCACAAACGTGGAGAACAGTGCTTAGCTCTAGACGTGCAGCACACACACACCATATTGCTTTGTGACCAGGCTCATAAAAATCAGGCCTACCTCCTATGCAGAGGACGTTTGTATTTATTACCTTGGTTTATTTGTGTATTTTTAATGAAGCGTGATACAGCAATTCCATCTTTATTCTAGTGTTAAATCAGGACTAGGGAGTAGAAAACTGTGGGAGCCCCTGTATTTTACAACAATTAAAAAAAACCTTTAAAAGCAATGATGCTTCCTGTACCTCTTGAGGTTATGACTTGTTAGCGTACAACGCAAATCGGAAAAAGTTGGGACAGTATGGAAAATGTAAATATTGAAAAAATGCAGTGTTTCTCGCATTTACTTTCAATTCTATTTAATTGCAGACAGTATGAACCCAAGATGTTTCATGTTTTTTCAAGTCAATTTCATTCCATTTGTTAATAAACATCCATTCCTGCGTTTCAGGCCGGCAAGACATTCCAAAACAAAGTTGGGACGGCGGCAATTTAGAGCTAGTAAGGAGGTGAAACAACTAAACAGTGATTGTAATCATGATTTGGTACTAAAGCAGCATCCACACAAGGTTGAGTCTTTGAGAAGCAAATATGGACAGAGGATCTCCAGTTTATCAAATATTGTAAGAAAAAACAATGTTCCTCAAAGAAAGACTGGAAGGGATTTACATATTTCAGTCCTAACCTTTTCTGATTTGGCTTGTTGATAAATGCATGGACGTCCCTCATAAAGATGTCGTCTTGAAGGCAGTTGATGTTGCTCTAAAATCTCAGTGTACTTTTCTGCACTAATGCTGCTTCACAGAAGAGTAAATGACCTTTACCAAGGGCCCTGACCCGACCCCATACCATGACAGAGCCTGGCTTTTGGACTTGTTCCTCAGAACAGTCTGGATGACCCTTTTTCATCTTTGGTCTGGAGCACACGGCGTCCATTTCTTCCAAAAAAGATCTGCAATACTGATGGGTCTGAGCACAATACCTGTTTCCACTGTATGATGGTCCATCCAAGATGCCTCTGAGTCCAGATAAGTCGACGCCACTTCTTGACCTGGTTAACATTAGGCTTCTTTTTAGCACAGTAACGTTTTAAGTGGCATTTGTGAATGTAGTGCTTAATCCCTTGTGTATGTGGTTCTATCAGCTATTGATGAATGACGGTTCTTGATGCAGAGATCACAGATCTTTGTGTACTGAAATTCCTCCAGATTCCTTGAATAGTTTAATGATATTATGCACTGTTGAGAGGGAAATATGGAAATCCCTTCCAGTCTTTCTTTGAGGAACATTGGTTTTAAAGATACCAATCATTTTCTCACACGTTTGTTGATAAACTGGAGATCCTCTGCCCATCTTTACTCTCCAAAGACTCAGCCTTTCTTGGATGCTGCTTTTATACCAGATCACCCGTTGACATCATCTGTTAATTTTTCATTAGTTTTTTCCCTACCGTCCCAACTTTTTCTGATTTAGGGTTGCACACTTTCTTCATGTGTTTGGCTCCATGCAGTTTTGTCGCCTGAAGCAACAAAGTAGCCAAAGCAGCAATTGTGGGGTGAGGGCCTTGCTCAAGGGCTCCTCCTGCACGCTTCACACTTGGGAAGAAGTTTTAGTGCCCTTAGGTTCACCCTTCTTCAACTTCAGTGCCATCCATCTACACACCATTATCCCACCCTGTGGAACCTCCATGTGAGAGTAGAGGTTTTCTCAGTGTTGTCCTTCTATTAAAGCCACTTTCTCCAATGTTTCTGTTATACTTTAACAAGTTCCAAAGATATCACTTCACTTTCACTTCTATCTTCTCCTGTACACAGGCTCTTAGGACCTTAATCCTGTTGTCTGGTCTCACCCAGAGAGGAATGTGCTCCTCATTTAAGGCTGATTGCTTTCAAGGTTCCTTCCTTAATGCGTCTCGGGGAGCGTTATCTTTCCACTGTTGCCTCTGGCTCAGCATTTTCGTTTTTGTAAGCTGCTTACTGACATCGTCCAGTGTTTAATGCGCTATGTAAATAAAAAGTGAAACTAATTGCATTAAGACCGTGTTTGGCTGCTATTGCTAATCAATTCATGCCAAACTTAATGCCGGATGAAACGCCATCGGAGCGTTTGTTCTCTGTGCTCACAGCTGTTCTGCAGAGGTTAATGATAGAACATTTACAAGAAGTGCTGAATGCCTTTAAGGACAGCAGAGGAGAAATCTTTAGCTGCATGCCTTGTGCAAGTTAAAGTGGAGGTAAGTGGAGGTAAAAGGGCTGGTGAGGTGGGGAATCAAAGATAATCAGTGAAAGATTCTTCCTACTTTGTTGCCATTTCTTGTCATTTAGTACAAACTCACAAAAGCTTCCATTAAACATTTAGGATGCTCTCTGACTATTACAGTTCTAATACAGTCGTGCCAATTCCTATTAATGCACATAACTAGCTTTGATTCTTTTCAGAAGCCAACCAAATCATGGCCCACTGCAAACACACCAGGTTGTGGGAGGATAATTGATCACGGTCTCTCAACCCTGGCCAACGTTGTGTTTTTGCGTGTTCTTTCCTCTGCAGAGATCGATATTGAACGCTGTGTAAGAGAATCCATCAACCTGTTCTGCTGGACCCCCAAGAGTGCCACATATCGACAGCACGCCCAGCCACCCAAGTCCCCCAGTGACAGCAGCAGCTTCGGAAAAGCCTCGATGTTCTATTCATCAGAATACCACGACTTATTGAACACAGACCTGGTGAGTCTGCTGACTGTGCTTTCTCACAGAGCAGGGGGGAAATGATTCATTTGTGTACAAGCGTAGCTTCTGGTACCTAAAACAATGATAAACGGCTGATTGATTGGACGTGATGTAGTGTTACACCATCAGAACCAGCTGTTTGTCCAAACTCAGACGCTAGCTCTTATTTAAACGATAAATAAGGAGCTTTCACAAGTCCATTATCCACCATCAATAACGATCTAGACGGGGTTAGACCTTGTACTTGACTGAATTGTTGTCCATTAATGTCAGTGGTTGTTTGTTTGCAAATTGAAATCTAATCTAAGCCTCAGACACTGTAGAAAATTGGCGTGACCAAGGCAGGTCTGGAGAGTTTTGTGGTGAAAAACGCCTGCTGTTTAGGATCCTTCAGCCAGGACGTAGCATTTTAGCTGTGATCTTGCATCTTTTTCCCCCCATCTTCAGCATTTGCTCTGTATATGAGTGTATGAACGTATTTGGGTCAGTGCTAGTGTTGTTCGGTCTCGATCTTGAGACCTTAAATGAGCGGTCTTGGGCTCTGCTATAAAGGTTTTATTGATAATGAACATTCTGGATGGCTCCAAATACCAAACGCATGTTGTGTAAAAAGAATGCCATAGCCTACAGTTTAAAAACTATCAAAACTGTGCATTAAATCATAAAAGCAAATCAACAGAGGACCTCCCTGAACCCCCTACATGTGGCTGGGCTGAGCCCCCAATCTCCCCACACCCTAGAAACACCCCCGAGTTGGACAGGCAGGAACAGAATCATCACCATCATTTGTTTCCAAAAGTATATATTATTTAATAATATTTTACAAAATCTATGATCAGATATTATTTATTAATAACTATAATTATATTCTATAATGTATAATAAATGTAAAGTGAATTACAAACTAGTGTAATTTTTCCGTTTTCTACTTTTTATTGATGAAAAAAATCTTAATCCGGTCTCGTCTCGGCCCCGGCTCTAGCAGTCTTGACTACAGCACTGGTCAGTGCATTCTTTTTGAGCTGATATCTGGCAACCCTGGTCCTAGTATTAAAAGCACAGGCTTTGAAGATGTGCTTTTCCAACAGAAAGACTGATAACTGTGTACACAGAAGTATTTTCATTGGTTTATTTCCAGTATGCTGTGATCTCAAACAAATCTGTTGTATCAGCCAACTGTATTAAGTTCACTGGCTCTGATATGGGAATCTTAATTTAAAAAGACTGTTATTCGTTTACAAGTGCACAGACCTTGCATTTTCCTCTTTGTGGTTCAGGCTTTGTGGTGAATTATTTACCCCATTTCACACCGGATTATAAGTCTGTGCAAGTTTAGATCTAGTAACAGGTAGCGGGTGCAGTTTGCGATGACCTTCAGCCTTAATAAAGTGGACTTTACATTTGAAAACATTAACAGTATTTAGAAGGCACTCTTATACTGTGGTAGCCTAGTGGTTAAGATGCAGGACTATGGACCAGAAGGCCCAGGGTTCAAATCCCATCTCAGCCAAGCTGCCACTGTTGGGTCCTTGAGCAAGGTCCTTAACCCACAATTGCTTGGAGTGTAAGATTGTACCAATTGTATAAGAGTGTCTGCTAAGTGACATAAAATGACATCATTGTCCTATACAGAGCAAATCAGAATTGATTCTCTCTTACAAATCACAGTCAATGCAACGGGGATCCAAATGTGGCAAAAGACTTGAAACCCAGACCTTCTGGTTAGTAGTCCATTATCTTAACCACTGTGTCATCAATGTAATTTTAGTTACATTACTAATTGTAGTTGTATTAAGGTGCTGGCGCTTCTACAAGGTGCAACCCCAAATCAGAAACTGCACTGCATCAAGAACCATCATTCATCAATAGCTGATAGAACCACATGGACAATATATTACTTTATCAAACCTTTATCAAGCTCTACAGTACAGGGTTACATTCATAAATGCCACTTAAAACGTTACTGTACAAAAAAGAAGCCTTTTGTTATAACCATGTCCAGAAGCGGCGTCGACTTCTCTGGGCTTGGAGGCATCTGGAATGGACCATCACCAAGTGGAGACGGGGATTGTGCTCAGACCCATCAGTATAACAGATCTTTTTTGGAAGAAATGGACTCCGTGTGCTCCAGACCAAAGATGAAAAAAGGACTGTCCAGACTGTTATGAGGAACAAGTCCAAAAGCCAGGCTCTGTCATGGTATGGGGTCGGGTCAGGGCCCTTGGTAAAGGTCATTTACTCTTCTGTGATGCAGCATTAATGCAGAAAAGTACACTGAGATTTTAGAGCTTTCAAGACGACATCTTTATGAGGGACGTCCATGCATTTATCAACAAGACAATGCAAAACCACATGCTGCACACATTCCAAAGGGATGTGACAAAAACAACCCTGAAGAATGGCACAAAATAACACCTGAAGCACTAAATCACTTGGTATCCACAGTGCTAAAACGTCTGTTAGGTGTGGTGAGAAGGAATGGCAGCATTACAAAGTGGTATGTTGGTATTTGGAATGTGTTGCAGGTCTGAAATGCAGGAATGGATGTTTACTGACAAATGTAATGACGTTGAGCGAAAAACAAACAAACCTCATCATGTATTTATGGGGGATTTTGAAGACCGAGAAAGCCAGGGATTCATAACATCACAAGCTGCTCTTTGTAATATTGTGAAATCATGCTGGGATAACAAATACTAATTGATTCTGAAATGTATTCTTCTCAGCCTTTTCACTCTTTGTTCATGCTGATTGTATGACTTGTAATGAATACGATGTCTTAAATTAGAGAAGAATGCAAAGTAGAAGCATTTCCATTTGTAGATTCAGACTTTTAGCCCCCCACTGTAATGTAATTGAAGGCTGGGGAGCAGCCATGACAAACAGATCAAGTGCAAATGATACACAAAAGTCATTAACATACCCAGTTTTTATTTTTATTGTACATATTAGAGCTCTAAAGTGAAAGAGATGGTGCTGAGAGTCTGCTTTAAAACTGAAAAAGAGGAAGTTGGATTATTAATGTTTAAACAAGTTCTGTTCAAATAAATGGCCCTCCATCATTTTTTTATTCAGCCTGTTGAGGACAGATTTGGATTCCATCTTTCTCAGTTAATTGCCGGCCCGGTTGTTCCTAATGAAATCTTATGCCAAGCGTGCGCCTTAATGAGGTGTGACTGGGGAACTACACAGAGGTCAGCCTGGTCAAAACGAGCCATATTTCACACCAATAAATGTGTCCGTGATGAACATGTAAAAGAGAAGGGAGTCATATTGTAGGTTCAGCTTTCAGTTCAGTAAAAGCTGGAATTAACACACACCAACGTCCATCCGCTGGCCTGGCCGATTCTGCTGATCTTGTAATGTGTGCTGCCCTTATCCAGTGTTTTTAGCCTCGGCCGTCTAGACTGTTAGTCTTTTGCTAGATGCATTGTTTATGAGCAATCATCCCTAGATGGAAGCAGAGTTCAGAGGTTGTTAATGTGCAAACAGGCCTCCATTATAAATATATCAAGACTGACTGCTGCTCAAACTTCACCAGCATCCTCCAGTCTCAAACAAGCAGATGTTTCGGCCTCTATTCAACAACCCCAGATCAGATTGGGACAGTATGGAAAATACAAATATATACTAAGCACAGGGTTTCTTACAGCTACTTGTCTGGTCGACATCCTTTCCTGCCTTTCAGTAGAGCATTTACCACTTTGTAATGCTGCCATTCCTTCTCATGACACGTAAAAGACGCTGTGGCACAGAGGATACCAAGTGATTTGGTGCTTCAGGTGTTATTTTGTATTCTTCTTGTAGTCACGTCTTAAGCTGGGCAAGTTATTGTTGTCATATTTTCCGTTTCAAAATTCTCCACCCATTCTCTATTGGGGACAGATCAGGACTGCAGGCGGGCCCGTACCCTCTTCTTCCACAGCCATGCCTTTATAATGTGTGCAGCATGTGGTTTTGCATTGTCTTGTTGATACATGCATGGACGTCCCTGATAAAGATGTCGTCTTGAAGGCAGTTTATGTTGCTCTAAAACCTCAGTGTACTTTTCTGCATTAATGCTGCATCACAGAAGTGTAAATGACTCTTACCAAGGGCCCTGACCCGACCCCATACCATGCCAGAGCCTGGCTTTTGGACTTGTTGCTGATAACGTCTTTGGTCCGAAGCACATATTTCTTCCAAAAATCTAAATGTAACTCCGTGTTGTAGTTCATTTTTTTTTTTTTTTTTGCATTTTCCATACTGTCCCAGCTTTTCTATCTGAGGTCATATAATCTTGGGATTCCTCATCAAACTTCACTTCCCAAAACCTCCCAAACTTGACTGTCTTACGGTCATTCCACATACAGGACAAGAACTCGACCAATCCTGTCTCTGTCTCTGCCCAAACTTGAACAAGTCTCTCTACAAATGTACCCATGCTGGATCAAACCTTTATTTGAACTTCTAAAAAATTCACCCAAGCTTGTCTCTAAAAGTCTGCCCATACTTATCCATGTCTCTCTCCAAATCTTTGTTCAAGACATTGTCCAAATTGTCTTTTAAGTATGTCCCAAACCCATCCAGCGCTGTCTCACTGCCTCCGTCCAGGCTTAAACAAGCTTGTCTCTCAGTCATTGTAGAAGCAGGGACATGGATAAACTTCTGGTGTCCTATTAGTAAAAAAGTGTGTACAGTTGTTTTTAGAATTTAGAATTTTCTATATTTCTGCCTAAATATGATATAAAACATCATCAGATTCCTAAAAGTAGATAAAGAGAACCCAGTTAAACAAATGAGACAAACATATTATACTTGGTCATTTATTTATTGAGGAAAATGATCCAATATTACATATCATTGAGTGGCAAAAGTATGTGAGCCTTTGCTTTCAGTATCTGGTGTGACCCCCCTGTGCAGCAATAACTGCAGCTAAGCGTTTCCTGTAGCTGTTGATCAGTCCTGCACACCGGCTTGGAGGAATTTTAGCCCATTCCTCCGTACAGAACAGCTTCAGCTCCGGGATGTCGGTGGGTTTCCTCACATTAGCTGCTCACTTCAGGTCCTTCCACAACATTTCGCTTGGATTAAGGTCAGGACTTCGATTTGGCCATGCATGACCCACCTTCTCTTGAGATTCAGTAGTTCATAGGACAGATTTGTCCCTGAACCTTTTCCTTTCAGAATTCTCTGATATAATTCAGTATTCATTGTTCCATCAATGATGGCACGGCCGTCCTGCCCAGATGCAGCAAAACAGGACAGGCCCAACCATGATTACTAACTAACTACCACCACATGTTTCACAGATGGGAATAAGGTTCTTATGCTGGAATGTAGTGTTTTCCCTTTCTCTAAACATACGGCTTTTCTTTTACCACCCAAAAGTTCTGTTTTGGTCTCATCCGTCCACAAAACATCCTTCCAATAGCCTTCTTGCTCGTCCACGTTATCTTAAGCAAACTGCAGATGAGCAGCAATGTTCTTTTTGGAGACAGTGGCTTTTCTCCTTGCAGCCCTGCCATGCACACCCTCGTTGTCGTGGTGCTTCTGATGGTGGACTCAGGAACATTAACATTAGCAATGTAGAGGACCTCAGTTGCTAGAAGTTACCCTGGGGTCCTTTGTGACCTCACCAACTATTACACGCCTTGCTCTTGGAGTGATCTTTTGTTGGTCGAACCACTCCTGGGAGGGTACAATGGTTTTGAATTTCCTCTCATTTGTAACAATCTGTCTGACTGTGGAATCCGTGGAGTCAAACTCTTTAGAGATGGTTTTGTAACCTTTTCCAGCCTGATGAGCATCAACAACTAATAATAATGTAATATTGGATCATTTTCCTCAATAAATAAATGACCAAGTATAATATTTTTGTCTCATTTGTTTAACTGGGTTCTCTTTATCTACTTTTAGGACTTGTGTGAATATCTGATGATGTTTTAGGTCATATGCAGAAATAGAAAAATTCTAAAGAGTTCACAAACCTTTAAGCACCACTGTACTTAAAGTACTTTTAGAGCAGACCGCTCTGGTATCAATGTAACCTTGCTCCTGTCAGGAATAGCCATCGGAGCTGGTGCAACATTAAACAAACAAACAAATTAAACAAAATAATGAAAGATTGACGTATTGTGCTGTGAGCGTGATGTCAGATCATTGATCCAGGTAACGTCAATCCAAGCGAAGTTTCTTCTTGTCTCTCTCTGTGCCTGAAATATTAGAAAATCAATACTGAAAGCTGTCAGATTTTGCTAGAATTGACTGAAATACCTTTTCAATTTGCTGTAAAGCTCCTGTTCCGCTCTTGTTTTGGTTTACTCCTTCAAGGCGGTTCCTCTGCACAGTTCTGTAGCTCTGCTGATTATCAGTAGTGGCATTGTGAGCTGTTTTCTCGCTGCCAAATGGGCTGTTGTGTTTGTTTTCATCTGTGTGGTATTCCAGTCATAAGCTAGTGTTGCAGACTGTTTCGTAGAGTTTCTACCGTGTTATTTTCATTTGTGAATCCACTTCTAAGAATTGGTATGCTGGGTAAGAATAGACCTGTCCTGTCTCCAATTTTCCGCACTTACTGTGGAAGCTCAGGTTCGAAACACCAAGAAAGCTTTTATCTCCGACTCTACTTTTTATTGGAAGTTGCCCACTCTATTCCCCAGAAACCTCTACCCTGATCATCTAGAGTGCTGAAGTGTTCGGCCTAATTTTCCACCATTCTGAGGCTGAACAAAGCCTGACTGGTGTTACCGTGCAGCTGCATAAAGTCTGGCTAACTCAATTTTCCAGAGGGCTGAAGAACTTGCAGAGATCTGAGGACTAGCTGACTGTCTGTTAGCCTGATACACACTATATTCCATCAACAGTAACACTCCTGTTAAGCGTAGTCATTTATTAGGGGCTGTATTATGACAATCCTACTTATTTTCCTACTTGATTTACATTTACGGAATTAAGGCAAAATATATTACGTAGCATTTATATTCATTTTTATTTCTAGGATTTAACAGATCCTCTTATCTTGATGGACATGCAGTTGAGCTGAACATTTAAAGGTTAAGGGCCGTGGCAGACTGAGCCACCACTGATTAATTCCATTACTGCTAGGTTGAACATTTCAGTAGCATCCCACATTGTGAAAACCCTATTAAGATTGTCCTAACTGTGTATTAAACCATAGAGCTTCTCAACTTAAGCTTCTGCTTCTACTCTTCGCTGGTCCACTGGAAATAAAGTATTGTGATATTCCAATAGCAAACAGAAATACAGCTGCTCCCTGATTTATGATGTTATTGTAAATCGAAGAGTTTAATGTAGTTTATATGAATCATTCTGCCGAATGGGTGCCATTTGCTTGTTGTACAGTGGTGCTTGAAAGTTTGTGAACCCTTTAGAATTTTCTATATTTCTGCATAAATCTGACCTAAAGCCTTTAAAGTAGATCAAGAGAACCCAGTTAAACAAATGAGGCAAAAATATTATACTTGGTCATTATTTATTTGGAAAGGATCCACTATTACATATTAGTGAGGTGGCCCCAAAAGTTGGGAAAACCTCTAGATTAGCAGTTATTAAAGGTGAAATTAAGAGTCGGTGTTTTCCATCAAGGATGCAATCAGGTGTGAGTGGCACCCTGTTTTAATTAAAGAACAGGGATCTATCAAGTCTGCTCTTCACAACACATGTCTGTGGAAGTGTATTATGGCACGAACAAAGGAGATTTCTGAAGGAGCTCAGAAAAGAGTTGTGATGCTCATCCGGCTGGAAAGGTTACAAAAACCATCACTAACGATTTTTGACTCCACCAATCCACAGTCAAACAGATTGTGGGTACAAATGGAGGAATTCAAGAACCATGTTACCCTCCCAGGAGTGGTCGCCAACAAGATCAACCAAGAGCAAGGCGTGTACATAGTTGCGAGGTCACAAAAGGAGCCCAGGGTACACTTCTAAGCACTGAAGGCCCTCTCTCACATTGGCTAATGTTTAATGTTTCATGAGTCCACCATCAGAAGAACACTGAACACAATGGTGTGCATGGCAGGTTTCGGACACTTGTTACCTCATATTTCTATGGCCAATATAGAAATTCCTAAAGGTTTCACAAACTTTTCAGCACCACTTTAACTCGTAAAATTAAACTTCATTTTTCTAATACTTTTTTCAAAACACTGAAAACTAACAAAACTCTTACTTAACTATTCATGATGAAATACTGGGCAATTCCAGGAACTTCTTTTTTGTCTCCCATTACGTTACTCAGCCTGTTAGTCTTTATACAGTGGTGCTTGAAAGTTTTGTTAACCCTTTATAAGTTTCTATATTTCAGCAAAATATGACCTAAACGCTCCCTCAGATTTTCACACAAGTTCTAAAAAGTAGATCGAGAACCCGTTAACATCTGAGACAAAAATTATTATTACTTGTCATTTATTTATTGAGGAAAATGATCCAATATTTACATATAGTGAGTGGCACAAGTATGTGACCTTTGCTTTCAGTATCTGGTGTGACCCCCCTGTGCAGCATAACTGCAGCTTAAGCTAAAAAACATTTCCTGTAGCTGTTTTATCAGTCCTGCACACCGGCTTGGAGGAATTTTTAAGCCATTCCCTCCGTACAGAACATCTTCACTCTCTGGGATGTTGGTGGGTTTCCTCAATTAGCTCTCGCTTCAGGTCCTTCCACATCATTTCCATTGGATAAAAGGTCAGGACTTTGACTTGGCCATTCCTACATGAACTTTATTCTTCTTTACCCTTCTTTGGTAGAACGGCTTGTGTGCTTAGGTTGTTGTCTTGCTACATGACCCACCTTCTCTTGGGATTCAGTTCATGGACAGATGTCCTGACATTTTCCTTTAGAATTATCTGATATCATTCAGAATTAATTGTTCCATCAGTGATGGCAAGCCGTCCTGCCCAGATGCAGCAAAACAGATCCAGATGATACAACTTCCTATTGGTCATGTGACTTGTGGTTTGTTCCCTAATTTACAGAAGTGGGAATATGTTAGGGCAACAGTGAAAATATGACTAAATGTGTATTTCAAAAAAATCATTATGGATTTCTTATGAAAACAATATTTAACTGGGATATGGAGTGACACAACAATGCAAAAAAAAAGATTGCTGTAGGATTTTAATTATTATACTTCGTTCAAATGCTATTTTTCAGTGTTTTTATGTAGTTTTTAAGTCAACAATATCACTTTGTACTAAAGTAACTCGCTATAACTGCCAGGTATGACTTCAGTAACAAATACATTTTATTATAGAAATATTTTAGGTCTGAAGGATGGAACCGAAGCTCCTCATGCAAAAAATGTTGGTGGTTAAAGGAAAGAGCAAAAACAACCTGAGTGACTGGATAGGCTGTATTTGTATTGGTAAGCTAACAGCTTTAAAGCAGTGTGATCTGTAACATACTGTAACTTAAAGTAAGATACTAAAAGTAGATTAGCTGACATTTTAAGTTAAATTAGCTATAGTTTTAGCTACAAATAGACTAGATAATCGGTTGCTTTGCCTCTTTGCAATAAACCGAGCATTTACAGCATGCAGCATTTAATTCTGTCTCGTTTAGTGTTTAGTGGAGCACTGAAATCAGCAAACGTCTGCTTTGAATGTCTTTTCCAAGCTTAATTTTTAATATTAAGATTGATTTAATGGCAATAAATCGGGTATTAATTGCGACGTTCATGTTATGTGAGCAGTTTTTTGGACAGTGCTGAGATGTTCAAGTCGAGTCTCAAGTCTCTGGTGTGTGAATGCAAGCGAGTCTTGAGTCCATAAAATAGAGACTCGAGTGTCACTTGAGTAACGAGCCTTAAACTGATGCCAGCAGAGTTTTTGAATTGTATTTGCTAATAAAGGTAGTTATAAATGTAGGTCCTTGTTATGTACGGTTACCTTGAGATGCTGTGTACGTTTGTCCTTAGTACTCTCAGTGTTTATTGATCTGTTATTGTTTGGATGTGTAAATGTCTGAAACAGCTGCTTGTTTAGTCTCGTGGTACCTCATGCCTGTAGTAACTTTGTAAATCTATAGATCATTTTATGAGAATCGTTGTATTTATGCATTGGTCTTTATCATTCTGCCGATGGTCAGTCTGCCAGGGTATCAGATCTCATTCATAACGTCATGACTGAATGCAGTACTTCCTTCCCTAAGGCCCAGTCCTCATCTTCATCGTGATATTTCAAATCAGTCCTCACCGATAGTTTGTGTTCAGCAGGAACTGTCTGTGGCGTTTGTAAGTGCAGATAAGGAATTGCTCATTTCAGATAAGGTGACAAATCTATCTACTAACAGCAGCGATGGAAATTCCGCGTGTTATTCACGCCTGTGTTTCAGCGTTGCTGTGATGGCCGTGTGTTTATTCATAGAGAAAGGTCTACAATTGTCTTAATGGGTGTCCTTCGACAGCTCTTTGGTCTTGTCCATGGTTGAGTTTGGAGTCTGACTGTTTGAGGCCGTGGACAGGTGTCTTTTATACAGATAACGAGGTCAAACAGGTGACATTAATACAGGTAACGAGTGGAGGACAGAAGAGCTTCTTAAAGAAGAAGTTACAGGTCTGTGAGAGCCAGAAATCTTGCTTGTTTGTGGGTGACCAAATACTTATTTTCCACCATGATTTACTATTAAATTCTTTAAAAATCCTACAATGTGATTTCCTGGATTTTTAGTCCTCATTTTGTCTCTCATAGTTAAAGTGTAGCTATGATGAAAATTACAGACCTCTCTCATCTTTCTAAGTAGGAGAACTTGCACAATCAGTGGCTGACCAAATACTTTTTTGCCCGACTGTATATCACTGATAGCCCATTAGAAAGAAAGAAAGTGCATCACTGATGGCTCATCAGTGCAGTGTGGCCAGCGTGGCGATTTTGTCACTATGTTTAGTGACTTTTCAGACCCCTCTAGCAAGTTATTTTCAAAAAACACGAGTAGCGACAAAGCTAGTAGCGCATACCATAGGAAAATACCAAAACTGAGTCCGCAGGGCATCTGAGCATAGTGTAACTCCATTTAGTGATTTTTTTACTTCAATGCGTTAATCAATCTGTACATGCTGTAGCTCTTTTGAAATATGCACAGTTTGTTTGGTTTATCCTAGACAGAGACAGAGAAAAGCAACAAGATGTAAAAGATCGATCTCAGAAGCTCATTACATCATCTAACGGCATTTAGTGACTTTTCAAGCACGCTTTAGCGCCTCTCCTCTGAAAAAAGTAGCCAACACTGGTGCAGTACGCTGTAGAACCAAGCCCAGAAAAACACAACCCACGACTACCCATATTTATAAGCGACTTTACAGAAAAATAAACCCAAAAGTCACTTAGAATAAGAGGACATGGCACTAGTGTAGATGAATGTAAAGGAAGTCGAGCAGTAGCTGTGTGTGAGATGTATTATATTCAGTGTAGCATTTTGTGAATAAGAACACAGGTTTAGGTAAGATTAGTAAGCTTATAGGTTATGCAGCAGGTGATGGGGACTCCAGGTGAGATGATTTATTTGCCGCAGGTAGTGCAGGTGGCTCCAGGTGAAGCAGGATGTTGTATTAAGTTATGTGTGGGTGCTCTCCTGGATTATAACAAATAATGTGGTAATAACCCTAGATTCCGATTATTCTAGCCGGATAAATGGATATGTGTGCCATTCTACACAGAGCCTGGAGATAAAGCAGCCTCTTGAAGGCCAAACTCTAGGCCTTTTGAGTACAGTAACTCATTATCATGTTCAAGAAACCAGTTTGAGCTTAAAACACGTACCACTGTGCTCATAAAGGGATGCAGACGGTCAGCAACAATACTCAGGTAGGCTGTGGGGTTTAAACAATGCTCAGTTGGTATTAAGAGGCCCAAAGTGTGTCAAGAAAATCCCCCACACCATCACACCACCAGCATTCTGAACTGTTGATACAAGGCAGGACAGATCCGTGCTTTCATGTTGTTTACGCCAAATTCTGACCCGACCTTCTGAGTGACTCATCAGACCAGGTGACAGCTTTCTCATCTTCTATTGTCCAGCTTTGGTGAGCCCATTGAGCTGTAGCTTCAGTTTCTTGTTCTTAGCTGACAGGAGTGGCACCGTGTGTTCTTCTGCTGCTGTAGCCCATATGCGTCAAGGTTTGACATGTTGTGCATTCAGAGATGCTCTTCTGCATAGCTCGGTTGTATCAAGTGGATATTTGAGTTCCTGTTACCTTTCTGTCAGCTTGATCACCTCTGATCAGATCCTCTGGCATCAGCATGGCATTTTCACCCAGAGAACTGCCCTCACTGGATATTTTCTCTTTTTGGACCATCTCTCTATAAACCCTAGAGGTGGCGCTAACGTGTGAAAATCGCAGTAGATCAGCAGTTTCTGAAATACTCAGACCAGCCCGTCCAGCACCAACAACAATGCCACGAAGTCACTTAAATCACCTTTCTTCCCCATTCTGATGCTCGGTTTGAACTTTAGCAGCTCGTCTCGACCATGTGAGTTGCTGAAATGTGATTGGCTGATTAGACATTTGCGTTACCAAACAGTTGAACAGGTGACCTTCATAAAGTAGCCACAACGAAATTGGCATTCCAGCTTCAAAATCATGAAGTTGAAGAAACAGGACAATGAACTAAGGCTGAAGCTCAAATGAATATCAGCTTTGTGTCTCCAGCTTTCTTTCTGGTTCAAACATATCTATCTATAACTTCTTTGGTGATTGCTCTTATCTCATTTTAGATCTCTTCAGACCCCTTTAAACCCTTTAGATTTCTCTGTAACGATTCAGACCACTCCATAAAGCTGAAGACTTTGATTTTTTCTTTCTTTGAGTCATCAGGTCTATTTATAATGCTTCAGGCCCTTTTAGGTCTCTCTATAATTCATCATACAGTTTGCTTTTTGCTGTCAGACACTTCTTGATTTTCTTCTTATACGTGCACATAGACAACAAGACCCTCACATTATGCAAGGATCAGCTCTCTGCAAGTACCTGGAGATTATGGCAGAGAATCGCCATCCATAAATAACACACGACACAACCGATTAGTACTGCGTCTGCACGGGCCGTGCCTCAGCTGAAGATCCAGCTCGTGTCGACACACAAAAGCATTGTTAAAGGTTACTTTGTCCTAAATAACAAGCTGTCTAACATGTCTAGCTACTAGCTAGAATTGAAAATGCAGATATGAGTGCACCTTTGAGAATGTAAGCCACGTTAAGGGTCGGGTTCTGCTCCGTACATGTTATGGCTATGTGTTTCCAGAGTCTCAGTGCTCCTTGGGCTAGGAGCAGGGTCGGTCTTATCGTATGAAGCTGGGTACTGGGTTACCTTATGGGTACTGTCAAGCCTGTCTAGTCGCCAAACTCTGCACAAGCTAAACCACCCCATCTCTCGACAAGAACCTGTCATGTAGCCTTCGCAAGCCCTGCAGAAACCTAACCAGACCTGTCTTTTATCCCCTGCCAGAGCGCTCTCAAGCAAACCTTACACGTTTCCCCTTCCCAAACCCTTCAAAAACTTGACCATGCATGTCTGTCAGCCCCTGTTGAAACTCAAATCTGGGGAAGAAATGCTAAAGTAGGAATACGCCGTCTCATGCCTCCTTCCCACAAAAGCTGCGTGCTGAATAGAAATCAGGAGTTACTGCAGTAGGGGCACGATGACCCCGATAGCAATATTGTGCCTCGTGAAGATGGCAGTGTATCATATGACTGGTTACTGGCCCACGTCTGCTCGTGACCTCTGAACACGTAAAGCCAGCTTCACTTTCTAAAAAGGATTATAAGCTCTGAGTAATCCTCTTAAAATGCATTCCTTTAGAGTAGTACTCAGACCGCGGATATCGCAGGGAATGTTTTTCAGCATGCAGGGCTGCCATTGACATGGGTCTGAATGCTAAAACGCTACAAGGGCGAAGTGAACTCTTTTTCCGTGCGTTCGTAATGTTTTCGAGCAGATTTTCATTTCCCTTTTGGGCCACATTTTCTCGTCTCCTGTTGACTGGTACGTGGCAGGTTTATAAAGTCGTTATAATTCATCCGGGCCTGAAACGCAGTTCTGTGCTCACGGCTGTCCCAAGCTCTCTTTTGTTTCTTCATATCCCTTTTTGCGTCTCTCTCTCTTTCGATAGTTCAGCAATGCATCAACAATATCACCATGGCCTTACAAATGCGTATTAATACCAGCAAGCCCCTGCATGCACCAGCTGTTAATGGTTAGAGGTGGGATTATTGACTGCAACCTTTATTAGAACATCTATGTGACATTTAAAGGAATAGTTTGTGTCTGCTTATTCCATTCCCTTGCTTCTTTGCTTCCTTGCCTTGCCGCCTATGCTATATGGTCAAAAGTCTGTAGACACTCCTTCTATGTCTTGAGTTCTGCTATTTCAGCAGTACTCTCTTGTAACACGTTCCTAATATGAAATGGTTCCCAAACATTTTCTGAAAGTAAGAATATTATGTTCTAGAATATTTTCAAGCCCCCATCTCCAAAACACCTGCAAATAGATCACATCTACAGTGCAATTATTACAAGGGGCATGAATTATATACTGTAACTTATTTTCACTGTGTAACAGCAATACTTCAGCACCCCCCTTAGGGAGCACACACACCCCCACTGCCCCCCACTTTAGGAACCACTGATATAAGGCATGCATTTCTGGATTCTCCACAGACAAACAGTATACTGAGTTGTACTGATACCCCAGTGACTCTTAAGATGACACATTTATAGGTTTCTGCTTCCAACAAATCAGTTCATCAACTTTCTACCTTGCTGTCCTTAAATAAAGTCCACAGAGGATTGGTTTCCCAACTTTGATTGAAATATCTCTATCAGACAACTCAAAAATGTATTGGGATGCCAAAAATGAGCCAGTCTGCAAGAAATTGTGGGTTAAAGGTCTCGCTCAAGGACCCAAAAGTGGTGGCCTGGAGAAGGTGAGATTTGAACCCTAGACCTTCTGGTCCAGTATCTTAACCACTAGGCAGCAAACATGGGGAGCAAACTCCATACTAATAAAATTTTTGGATGTAAGTTTTTGGGTGTCCACAAACTTTTGTCTATATATTGTATGTCCACCCATCAAGGAAACAACAAAAGGAAGAAAGGAAAAGTGTTTATGGACAGAGACATCATCTCGAAACACTTTTCATCAGTGTTTTAATCAGGCTCATCTCCTGATGGCTTGTTTTCATGCTGTGATTCTGGTCACTGACCGGTACGCCACATAGTGTAATAACACAATACATTTTCTTGCTGAGGTTTTTTGCCTAATAATGAGTGGCTAGGAATACAAAACTATTCTTGGAAGCTTCCTCTTGTCTCAATCATTCGTTCTTTTGAACACATTTAAATAATTCTACGTTGTTGGGTTTCCAGCTCATAGGCTAAATTTGTTGGAGGAATCAAGAAGCTCCTTCAGCTCCCAAATCTAGTGGAATGCTTCTCAGAAGAGTGAATGCTATTGTAGCAGCTGTGTTTTGGAATGTAATTATTGATTGTCCACACACGTTTAGCATGGAAACCTGTGTAACGCTGTGTAAAATATTTAATTGGAGCCTGTTCTAATTTCTGTGTCATTTGGATGCGTTAAAATCCGGCTGACCAATCAGAGCTTGGTTGTCGGGCAGGACAGAAAGCTTATAGAGCAATATGCTGCCTCTAAAAACATGGATATTAAAGAAAAGATCTGGTGGAATAGAACTGCTTGTAAGCAATCTCTTGTTTATTTAAGTGCATTTTAAGTTGATGATGTGAAAAAGGCAAGCCGAAATCTCCAACACATTAAAAGGAGGGACATTAAAGAAAGCAGAAGCAGACGGGGAGTTTTCAGAGTGTTTAGACAAAAATGTAGCGCACTTGGTGTGATGGTCCCACTACGTGTGAATAGGCCTTTAGCTGCCTTACCTTCACACTGACTGGTAGGTAGCCCTTATCGAGGCTGGTAATTTGGTCATATTTGGTGTTATACAGCTTTTTAATAAAGAGTGCTATGAGCAAATTTGCCGTGCCTGATGCTCATTCTTCCATGCGGACGCTGCACTACTGTCTTATACTCTCTGTACTGTCTTTCTCTCTCAGTCCCTCCAGCCCTTGAAGTTCTCTGGGCTGGCGAATCTCAACAAACCTGTCTCTTATTTGCTTCCACAAATGTATACACTGTTTACCAAGCTTGCTTCTCAACCCTGCCCATATTCAATCATGCGTATGTTGATGACAATTTGGCTCTAACTCACTCAAACTTTTGTGTCTGTGGTTTTTCTCAGTCTCGGGAGCCCCTGAAGCTCTCCGAGCTCAAGGCTGAAGTGTCTCCTCGTATCTCGGCGGAGGATCTGATTGATCTGTGCGAGCTGACTGGCCCCACTCACTTTAAGACACCCCCCAAGAAGCCCAAGACTGTCAAAACCAAGATTGTAGCAGTGGACATCAGGAGCAGCGAGGAGTATCCTTTTTATAAGAAATAAGAAAGCCTTTCCTCCTGCTATGACTTTTTAAATTCTAGGAACTAAAAGAAGTTCTGCACTTTGTGAATGAAGTAGATGAGCTGGAATGTGAAACGGATTTCTCGTAGCATGTTCACCAGATACTAGTGTATATACTATTCTATACAGTACTACTGCCTGACTACTGTGAAATAATTAATTTTACAGCTTTGTAATAACAATTCTGCCAAATTATTCCACCAGAAGACTAAATGTAAATGATATGTCAGGAAAATGTACTGCTCTGACCTCATTCAGTCACTCTGGGACCAGCCAACAGACTTTCCTGCACTGCCCTCTGATGCTCCTTGTGTTAAAATTAGAGTTTTAGAAGTCTTACATTTACATATATTTAACAAAGGTCTTTGTCCTAATCCACTTACACTGCAGACAGGACAGGAGCAGGAGAGGACACAACTGGATATTAACAACCTTCTTGCTGGTGAGAACATTAACAATTTACAGCATTTGGTAACCAGAGCATCTGACAGTTACAAACCAAAAGTTGAGACAGTGTGGAAAATATAAATTATAATTAAAAAAAGTATGAACCCAAGAAATATGATTCTTCATTTCATTTGTTAATAAACATTCAATCATTGCAGGCCTGCAACACGTTCCAAACAAATTTGGGGCAGGGGCAATTTAGGGCTAGTAACGAGGTAAAAAACTAAATAATGATGTGGTTTCAAGCAGGTGATGTCAGCAGGTGATTGTGGTCATGATTTGGTACAAAAGCAGCATCCACAAAAGCCTGACTCTCTGAGGAGCAAAGGTCCGAGGAAACAACTGGTTTGACCTGCGAGATATGGAAAGTCAGGTGAATACGCATATGTTTGGGAAGGTTTAACCGAACAGAAGAGGGATTAATTACCTTGTTTTCCGTAAATGAACCGATAAAGCGAGGCGTAGCTTCTTGGACTTGATGCGGAGTGGGATATCGCGTGCCAACACGTTGCCCAGGAGTGATGGCGGGGGCTGGTCTTCAGCGGCGCCATGA
This sequence comes from Ancistrus triradiatus, assembly GCA_025084515.1. NCBI lineage: Eukaryota > Metazoa > Chordata > Actinopteri > Siluriformes > Loricariidae > Ancistrus > Ancistrus triradiatus. The sequence continues at coordinate 103,949 of JAJAGP010000316.1, forward strand.
GGAGTGCTGCCCTAGTGGTCCTCCAGGTCCTCCGGCAGCGGCGTAGGTGGTGGGCGACCGAGGGGACCTCCATGTCGGGCTCCTGGTCCGGGAGGAGAGGCGGCAGGTAGCCCAGTGAAGCCTCAAAGAGGGAGAAGCCCGTGGCGGAGTTGGTCAGTGAGTTGTGGGCGTATTCTGCCCATGCCAACTGGGAGCTCCATTTAGTTGGGTTCTTGGCTGTCAGGCACCGCAGAGTGGCCTCGATTTTTTGATTGGCCCGCTCGCCCTGCTCGTTAGATTGCAGGTGGAACCCGGAAGTAAGGCTCATCGTGGCCCCAAGGGCCTTGCAGAACGATTGCCACACGCCGCACTCGGAAAATGAAAACAAAGTGGAGGTCAGGGAGTGTCGCAAAATAACGAAGCAGATGAATAACGAAGAAGGGACAGGGCGAAGCAGAACACAATCAGTATAACAGATCTTGTTTTGGAAGAAATGGACGCCTTGTGCTCTGGACCAAAGGCTAAATGCAGACTGTTATGAGGTACAAGTCCAAAAGCCAGGCTCTGTCAGGGTATGGGGTCGGGTCAGGGCCCTTGGTAAAGCTCATTTACTCTTCTGTGATGCAGCATTAGTGCAGAAAAGTACACTGAGACTTTAGTGCAACATCAGGTGCCTTCAAGACGACATATTTATGAGGGACGTCCATGCATTTATCAACAAGACAATGGAAAACCACATGCTGCACACATTACAAAGGCATGGCTGCAGAAGAAGACTGGTCCGCCTGCAGTCCTGATCTGTCCCCAATGGAGAATGTGTGGAGAATTTAGAAACAGAAAAATGCGCTGATGACGACCCCATACTGTTACACAGCTTAAGACGTGTTTGAAGGAAGAATGGAACAAAATAACACCAGAAACACTAAATCACTTGGTATCCTCTGTACCAAAACGTCTTTTTGGTGTTGTGAGAAGGAATGGCAGCATTACAAAGTGGTAGGGACATTAATGTGGACCTTGAGGTCGGTAGTCGAGTACCAAGGCAAATGTCATTGCAGATCATACCACAAAATCCAATCGAAAGTCCGTCATTAGATAGCAATGTTCTAGTCATGTAATCAAATGTTTCTCTTCCATTTTAAAGGCTGCCTGGAATTCTCAAAGCTCCACGTTTATGGGTTCATAAAGATAATAATGCTAACACAGGCCATGTTTTGAGTGAATTCATCTAAAAGCACTCGCCGCCCATTTCTGAGAAGTGACTGTGTGGCGGTTTGTTTATTGATTTCCCTGAATTTAGCGTTTGCTGCTTGTTTGTAGAGCCTCCACTCTTAAAATGAAGAATGATTCAATTACCCTAATTCTCAAGCAAGATGTCTCCCTCTATATCTCTCGCTCGCTCGCTCGCTCGCCCGAGTGAGTGATTGGGCCTGGGGCTCTACTTTACCTCGTCTCCTCTCAGGCCTGGGCAGCCTCTCTCTCATTATGTCAATTTTCCACAGTCTCTTCCCGTGGCCTCCTCTCGCTCGTCTTCCTCAAGAGATTGGCTTATCTCCTTCATTTATCTCCATCAGGCTCTGCTCCCGTCCTCCACGCCCTTCCTCACACCATGATTGCTTTACTGTGGAGCTGAAAACCTTCCGTCTGCCCTGTCAGTCTGCCAGTCTGGTTTATTTTCAGCCCCGGACTTGTCAGACACGTCTTAAAAACCGCTCGTATATTCAGACATGGGCAGAACTGGGAGAAATGGGCTGTACTGTTATTAATACCCCTGGCATGGTCAGCAATTATGTACTCTCGATCTGAAAGGGCAGTGACAAACGCGTTTTATGTTGTCAGCTATTAAAAGGAATGTGCAGTTCAAGCTTTCTGGATGTGATGTAACTGATAAGTTCAGCCTTTCATGAATGAGTGAGTTTCATGAATGAAAACTAGTCTGTATCTTTGTATGTGTCTATGCATGTGTACATACTTTGTCTAGAAGCACAGTGGTACCTCGGTTCTCGACGACTGCATTTAAATATCCCATGTAGTCCTTCGTTTGCGTTGTAAATATCGTAGACTGGATCAGTTTGAACCTTGACCCAGTGCCTACAGCTTCAGCCGTGGTCACATCCCGGGCAGCATTAACGTCCCTTACAGCTCCGTGTTTGGACCGGATGGAGAACTGCTGCAGTGTCCCAGCACCAACGCTCTGGCCAGCTACAAGAGCCGAGTCGTCGTGATCCTCAGCAACATCATGAAGAACGCAGCTATGGTTAGAGCACACACACACACACACACACTGACCTTTATCACGGCTGCAATGATTTGCCCTTTTCATGGAACAGGAGTCCAGTTATTCTAGGGAAAGAGGTGTTATGTTCTGCAGCTGAAATGCTGTTTATGAAATGGTGATTATTATAAATGAGCTCTGCATCCACTTTATTATATTATTCTTAAAAAGCAAACAGCATTCATTCAATGGGGAAGCTTTTAAACTCGAGTACTTTGGTAAATTAATAGCATTGTTTAGTCTCTGTGCTGCTCCGGGGAGAAGACCTGCCCCTAGTGGAGGAGTTTAAAAGATTTTGCAGTCTTTGTACCGGTCTAGTTTGCAGTCATTAGTCCTCAGGCAAAGCTCTCTGTTTACGAGTCCATCTACCTTCCTGTCCACTTCTATGGTCATCAGCTTTAGGCAGCGGGTCATGGGTCAGTGTCATGGGTACAGGAGGCAGAATTGAGGTTTCTACGCAGGGTTGCTGGGATTATCATCCATGACAGGGTGAGAAGTTGGTCAATTGGGGGGGGAACCTTGGTTTAGGGCTGAGCCAGTTGAGGTGGTTTCTAGACTGTCATAAAGGGACGCACACAGAATTTAAAGGGGCACTGCTATACCCCTATGCTTGCCAATCAGTCGTATGGGCAGAACTGTGCATAACATAAGACTGTTAAACACTAGATAGTTTGTGATTTAACACTAAAGTGGGTGTTAGTCTGCCGTGGATGAGAAACTAAGAACATTCTTAATTCTTAAAAAAATAGTTTTGTTATGTGCTAGTACTCCACGTGAAAAACCGCAAGAAACTGACTGATTTTGGAAAGATGCTGGGGCATTATGGGGAATGTAGTGCCTGTAGAGATTTTTCATGGCGTGTCCTGTAGTTCTGCTCAGCATTCCTGGATAAAATTGACTGTTTTACCACCTGAGCAGCATTTTCCTGGGGCACGTGCCTCAGTAAAGTGGGTCTGATGATGGCCCTGGTTCGGACATCTCACATGGATGCCTCCTGGACGGCTCATACTAGCACTAGTCCAGGGATATCCTTCTGAAAATAGACCCTGAGACACACCCAGGAATGTCTGTGGATCCCCCAGGAGGAGCTGGAATCTCTGACCAGGAAATCAGATGGAGCTCCTGTGACTCGGTGATAAGAGCCAGCTGCTGGAAATGGCAGTTCCTGAAAAGGTTCGAACCCTGGGCTGGGCTCGTAATGTTGACGGTCGGGTGGCGCAGATACAGAACTCTCTGATGAACTGGCGCCCTGACCATGGCATACTTACATTTACATTTAGCAGATGCCCTTATCCAGTGCGACTTACAATGGATACAGTCTTACAATCCAAGCAATTGTTGGTTAAGGACCCAACAGTGGCAGCTTGGCAGAGGTGGGATTTGAACCCTGGACCTTCTGGTCCATAGTCCAGTACCTTACCCACAAGACTACCACAATCCCACTTCTTCGTGTGCCGAGTGAATTCTGGCACTCAGGTGCTGCAGTACTCTTTTATGGAGTCCCATCTCTGCAGTGACCCGGTTCGAGTCCCAGCTGTACCTTCTGGTCAGGTTGGGCTATGCCTGAGGGAGGAGTGGCCGGATGGGGAGCACGTCTTTAAGCAAAACCACTCTGACAGGCTGTGTTGAGTTTCTAAGTGAAACAAAGTTACACAACCTCTGCAAGGAATGACCTACATACAATATAACAGAAGATTTGAGAATACAGGCTGAATACAGTCTTAGGCAGAAGTTTTGGCACCCCTGGGTAAATGACATGTCATTAGTTACAGTAGACCTCAGAAGACTTTTGCTTGAGACTGCAGAAATTATACATTTAAATATTTTTAAACCTTCTGAAAGAATCGTGGATGTTTTGTGTGTGTGTGTGTGTGTGTGTGTGTGTGTGTGTGTGTGTGTGTGTGTGTGTGTGTGTGTGTGTGTGTGTGTGTGCTGATTTCCCACAGTTTGCTGCTCACCTGGTGAAGGTGAATTATCCTCGTGTGTGTGTCCTGGATGGAGGCATCAACAAAATGAAGCCCACTGGCCTCCTTACTGTGCCCTCTCCTCAGATATAACCTGCCCTGGCAACCTCTGTGTGTGTGTGTGTGTGTGTGTGTGTGTGTGTGTGTGTGTGTGTGTGTGTGTGTGTGTGTGTGTGTGTGTGTGTGTGTGTGTGGGGACCATGAGATGGATGCTGCATCTGAATTTAGAAGACATTTCAACATTGTATTTTTTTTCATTATGAGTTGTCAGTCGATCAGGTACAAGACACTGGTGCAAGAATAAGTTTGTGAACCCTTCCCCACCCACCGTCGGGTCAGACTCTCCCACTGGCTCCCCAGGACTGTGGGTATTTCATGATCGAACACATTTCTTGTATTGAATATAAAAATAAACATTTTCTAGTCACCACTCTGTGGCCCTTTGTGTGCTCACTGTAAAAAAAACGTTTTTGTTTTTTTTTCAATTAGAAGTGTAATTTTTTTTTCAAGGATTAATGCAGTGACCAGCACTTTTTTGTATTTTTAACTATGTTCAGTGCTCACTATGGTAGGATTTATTATTTTAATATTAGATGTAAAATGTAAATTAAGAAAAAACAATAACCTATCTTTTTTTTTTTTTTTTTTTATTATTTAGTATTTTTTATTATTATTTTTTTTTTTTTTTTTTTTTATTATTAATAATAATATATTATAATAATATATTAGAATTATTAATACTATATTATTAAAATATTATTAATAATATAATATTTTATATATTAATAATAATATTGCATAACAAGTATTAAAATAATAATTATATTAACAATAATAATATTGTTATTATTATAGTTATTATTATTATTCTCATTGTGACATTATAATTAGCATTATTATTATCATATTACTATTTTAATATGATAATAATATATAATTATAATATAATATAATAATAATAATAATTATTGTTGTTATTATTCTTCTTCTTCTTATTATTATTATTATTATTGTTATTATTATTATTATTACTGTTACTTCACTCCATTTAATCTTGTAGACAGTAATTCATTAGAAATGTCTAATAATCTTTGTCATCATGATAATTTGATTTCCATAACTGACACTGTATATCGGAGTCCCTGAAGCTATATGACACTGCCTGCTGCTGCTGCTTTTTGTATTGATTTTATTTAACCCACGAGATCCTTCCTGATATGTGTCAGTCTATTAGAGATAATTGCCTGTATTCCATATCCCAGCGGTTCACAGACATTTTGCCCCGGCAGCTCTGAAATCCAATCTGAGTGGTAGAAAGCCTAAAATAACCCAAAACCCTCGTGTGTAATGTGAATCTGCCCTATTCAGCTGTGGTGCCCCCGACCTCGGAGATCCAATGTTAACCGCTAATAATAGATAATGAGCCGCTTCTGTGACCGTGTGAACGCGATAAGAAGATTTATTTTACAGTTTTTATGCTCTAAGTTTTCTAAGCTCTTGGAAATGGTCCAACAAAGGCTGTGTAGTGAAGATACCCCCCAAAACCTCCATCCTGCTTCTCTCAGTCCAGTGATGCGCCCCCTCTCAAAGTCTGAACTGGGTAAAAGGCATGTCTAACAGTCAATAACCTCACACCAAGAGGTACACTACCCAAAAGCAGCCTCTAAGAGCTTTTTTATAGGCAGCGGGGGCACTTTTATGCCCTCTCGTGACACGACCCAGGGTCTAATCAGACCACACCTGTAATCATTTCCATACCTGCCTGAGACAGGACTGCATGCCGAGTTTCTCACATTTCTATGTGGGTGCTTTCTGTTTGTCAGTTAACATACACAGAGCATACATTCAACTCCTCGACTTCCGGTGGGTTTATTGGAACGTAACCCCATCATAAGTGTTCTCACATTTGCCGTTAGATTTGTATTATTTGCTGGCGGCTTGAACTAGATACAAATATTTAATAATAAATGAGACATTTCATTATTTTCTCAGAAACCATTTCCATTTTAAACATCCTCATAATGAACATTATTGCAATTCTGCAGCCAGATTGAATGAAATGTGTCCAGTATGATAACGGGAAGCAATAATGCTGCGTTTGTAACAATCATTAGGTCCTACAGTGCCGCAGGAAGGTGAACTAAACAAGGCTTTATTTAAAAAAAAAAAGTGATTATTTTCAATTTAGGCTGACTCTCTATTCATGTACTCTAGGTCGAAATATAAATGTAGAGCGTTAAGGGACCGAAGAAACCTTCCTTAATAAATGTATGCATATGTGCGAAGGTAAAAAGGACTTTCTTTTATAAGAAACTTGATAAACTGAATATTTTTAGGCAGTCAAGCTTGTGGAAATATGAGGTTTTCTGCAGCAATAGTATAAATAATGTAATGGTCTTTTTACCCCTTGGCTTTGATATGTGGTAGCAGTTTTAGGATGGATTGATCTCCTTTTCTCTGTAGCACAGGTGTATTGCCAGTGATCTAGAATTAAGCCATTCCGCACTTCTTGCATACTTTTTGCGACAGAGTGACCTTCTTTTTCCCTCTTCCAAACTTTGTTTTATTAGTTCCTATAATTTATTTATGATTAAAACCTGATAATAAGCCCTTTGTACATTATTGGTAAATATTTATCCATATAAAAACAGGCTCATGGATATGGAGATTTATGAACAACCTTTGTGTTAATAGGCACTGTATCTAAAGAGCAGGGTTCTATCAAAGTCTGATCTATGGCACAAACAAAGGAGATCTCTTACTACATCAGTTAAAGAGTTGTTGACCATCTCTAAAGAGTTTGGAGTCCACTAATCTGCTCTCGAACAGATTATGTACAAAACAAATGAAAAACAAAAATCAAGACGTTATTACCCTCCCTAGGGTTGGTCGTCCAACAAATATCGCCCCAAGAGCAAGTAACAGTACACATGATTACAAAGGTACCCATGGTAACAGTAAGCAACTAAAGGCCCTCTCACATTGGCTAATGTTAATCTTCATGAGCCCACCATCAGGTGAACACAGAACAACATTGGTGTGTATGGCAGCGTTCCTAAGGAGAAAAGCCGTAAAGTACATTGCTGCCTATCTGCAAACTGCTATATATCATGTGGACAAGCCAGAAGACTACTGCGGAAATGTTTTATGGATGGATGAAAACATTTTGGTTTAAATATGAAGCGTTATGTCTGGAGAAAAGAAAACACTGCGTTCAAGCATAAGAACCTTATCCCATCTATGAAGCATGGTGGTGGTAGTATCATGGTTTGGGCCTGTTTTGTGGCATCTGGCCAAGGATGACTTGCCATCATACCAGCAAATTCCAATGGAAAATTTTAGGACATCTGCCCAGGAAATGAATCTTGCCTAAATACTATGGACACAAGTCATTCTAGCAATGAGTGGTTAAAGAAGACTGACGTTCATAATTTGAAATGACCTTTCAGTGGTGCCCAAGCACTCCTAAATTGAGCCCTAGCACCTTTAAAAAAGATTGACTTGAGTAATTTTAAAATCAGATTCAAAGAACTTGTGTACTTCTGCCACCTCTGATATCCAAGATGCACCTGCATGACCTCAATTAAGCCAAATGGTCCATTCTGATGATGTAGAGGAGACACCTTCATGACTGAGTCGGGAGTATTCTAGGTAGAGATCCAAAATGACTTCAGGGTTTCTTGCACTCTCTCTCATAGAATGCCCTGAGCGATTAAGAAGATACCTGGTCAGTTTAGCAACACGAAGATCCTGAGAGTGAAATGAAAGTGAATGTTTGGATTCTCCCACTGGTTAGGAACGTTAGATTTCACGGTTTGATGGCATGTCTGACATTTAGTCGACAGAAGTCTCATCCTCCCAAAGCAGCAGTGCCCTTTTATTTTGGAATCATCCCTGTGAGCGGCGTGAAATTCACTGCTAATGTGATTAGCATTTCACTCCCTGGCTTGATCAGTATGGTAATGGATTTGGACAGTGATGAGAGCAGGCCTGGAAAAAAAACACTATGTATTCACCTGGTGCACCAATCATGAGGTCAGGAACTTCCCTCGGGTGGTCATTAATAATTAAGTCTAGGAAATAATCCTCAGCATTGATTAGCCATCAGTGCATTTACTTACCCCTTTGTTATTTCTAATGTCTCTTTTTCTAATTTTTTCTCCCTCAGGTACTTAGGAATCTACTTCTATCTGTTATTGTGATTTGTGCTGTCTCAGAGTGTGTTTATACTTGTAGTTTGGTTCACTAGGTCCGGACCAAAGCAGAAAATGATACGTTGTCATATACATTTTAGTCCTGGGTCACTTAGCGTTCAGACTGGACGAACTAAAATATGTAAACAGAAATCCTATGAATACGGTCACGTACAGATTAGAAGCTTTTATACTGTAATGCCGTGTGCTGTGGGATTTCATATATTTAGCAGCTGATACTGACAAAGAGCTCCAACAATTTAATTTCTCCCTTTTGCACACAAAAGAACGCACGCTGCTAGGAGACGCCGGTGAGGACGCCTGTACCGACGTGTAACGGACAACTTGCCCCCATAACGAGAAGAAGCAGGTATGATTGAGTATTCTGAATCAAGCACAGTTCTTTAACAAAACCTGTGTAACTTGAAGTTATATATGTTATGATAAATTACATGTTTTTAAAGCTCACTTCTTGTAACGTCAAATCTTGTTCGCCAGAAGTACAAGCGTTCTTTACCTATGTAAAAGTAAAGTGAAAGTTGGAACCATGTGAAAGCTGGAACCATGCCTTATGTTTTTTACTCAAGTAGAAGTCTAAAAGTACATAATACTAAATGTACTTAAAGTAAAAAAAGTAAAAGTACTATTTAAAAAAGCCACTCTAACTCAATTTTTGAATTGTTGAGGGTAAGAGGTACTGACACTGAGGATACAAAAATCATACAAATGACCTTATCATCTTTAACTAACCACAGCAACAACAGAATCAAAACATTTTCAGACCCGAAGGACTAAGACATACAAAATAATATATATATATATTTTTTTTAATGCTGCTAAATCGCTCATAACTAGACAATATTCAGTACTGCAGTAAATCATGATATTTAACTCAACCATGACCATTCGTCCTGACAGGTGGAACCCATCACAATTTTTGGTGAGTGCAAGTATAAATCTAGAATTCTTAGTAGTCAAATCAAGTCAGATTTATGTCAGATTATCTTCTAATATCTAGGGCCAATCCCAAATTGAGCAAATCTAGGGCGACAGTGGCGAGGAAAAACTCCCTAGGCGTTATAAGGAAGAAACTTTAGGAGGACCAAGACTCAAAAAGAACCCGACCTTGTTGGGTGGCTTAGATGATAAACGTAGGATTGAAACTAGTCTATCTAATAAGTCTTATAGTAATAGTTAAAATAAAATAATGTAAAAATATGCATATCGGCATTATGTAGTCCGATACACAGAGTCACTTTAGGATCGTGTGTCCTCAGCAGGAAAGTTCTTGGAGGCACGTCGTCCCCAGCCAGCCGGAGGAGGAGGGAGGGAGTTACTGCCCCCTGGTGTGGCCCGGGTATGGAGGGGCTGGAACTGATGACGGAAACAACTTGGGATTGATTAGGTACTACTGACTAGACTAGATCTAGTACTGACTAGAATTGCCTAAATAAAAGACATACTGTATTTCTTTTGAAATGTAGTAAGGAAAAATAAAAAGTGTTATGTTACAGATACCTAATGCCTAAGAAATACTGAAGTACAGTAATTTGTACTTGTACTGTAAGTTAGCATAGCCACCTAGCTTCACATTTTTTGTTTTTGTCTCGGTGTTGTATCCACCGTGTCGAATTGTAATCACACTTGTCTCCCTTCCATGTACCGAATGTCACAACCAGGTATTTAATCATTTTTGAACATGTTCATGTCTGAAATCCTGGCAAAAATCCACCAAGCCGTCAGTCTGTGCTGCTTTATGCCACATAAGTGGGCATAAAATGTAACAAATACAGAGCACAGGGGTGAGACGTGTCACTGCCTCCTCGTCTGAGAGCCTGACTTCATCCGGCTCTAATGTAACCCGGTCGGTTTGACCCCTGGATGCACCACGCAGTCATTTTGGTTTTTAGGAACATCACACACATTGTTCTGAGATACCATCAGTCTGTCTCTGGTGATTATTTGAACTCTGAGAGACCCGCAATCCGGTGAAAGACGTCTTGCGACAATAGTGTAATTATTACCGAAGAGCTTCCTGTTGTTCGTGCTGTTACCTCACACCTCCCATCTTTAGCAAGTCTCTTCAAGGTGCACAGGCGTAACACAATACAGGACCTCCACAAAAAAGATCTTCTGTAATAACACAAGATCAAAGCCTGCACTTTATCCTTGTGAAATGACTCACTTTCCATAAAATGATGCTTCAGTTGCAGACAGCTTGTTTATGACCGTGGAAAAATATGTCAGTTTGATTTCTCCAGTCTCTCATTGTCTCTGCCGTAGCTCAGTTGATGTAGGTTCATAATAATTGGGCAGAGTATTGTGGATCTACACTTTATTAGGTACACCTCCTTGTTTCTACACCCGCTGTCTGTTTTATCAGTTCTTCTTACCATGTAGAAGCACTTTGTTATTCTGTAGTTACAGCCTGTAGTCCATCTGTTTCTCTACATGCTTTGTCCGTCCCCTTTACTCTGCTCTCTAATGGTCAGGACCAACACAGGACCAGCACAGATCAGGTACTGTTTGGGTGGTGGATCATTCAACACTGCACCGACACTGATGTGGTGGTGGTGCTGTCCCAGTGATAAGACGTTCTGAAACTGTGTTTGCTTAAGTGGCTACAAAGTTTCACTTTATTTTCATTTATTTCATTTATTATTATTATTGTATTGCAGTCCTTTGCTTTGTTCATGTGCTTAATCATTAAATACATAAAAATATAGGCGTAAAAAACAACCGTTTGGGGGTCAGGAACGGATGAATCCTCTTTACACTGGCCTACTTCTTATGGGGAAATTTGATTCGGTCTTCGAACAAATCGAATCAAAAGATCGAACGGCCTTCTGGAACCAATTAAGTTTGAATCCTGAAATTTAAAAGGGAAACTTTTAAGACTTTAAGAGCAACTCCTAGCACTAAGACTCTTTACGAATGCGGCCCCAGCTTCATGAATCTTTAAAATACTTCTGAATGTTTACAATCCGGAGTCCTTCATCTAGCGGTTCTCCCAGAGGTTTCTCCAGACTGAGGCGTGAAGGATTAATCAATGTGTTTAATAGTGACATGAAATGGATATATTCTGGCATCGCATTAGGTTTGTGTAGAATGTGTAACTGAAGTAATTAATGCAGAAACCCAAGTCATTCCAAAAGGTTTTGGGTGACACGGGTGCAAGTGGTTAGCGCCGTCACCGCACGGCTCCAGAGATCCCCGATTTGTCCTAACCTTGGCTCTTTTGCGTGTCATCTCTGTGTCCCTGTGGGTTTTCTCTGGATGCTATGTTTCTCTCCTCCATTCCAGAGGCGAGTCAGTCAGTTGGTCGCCCTACACTATAAATTGCCCCAGTGTGAGTATGTTTGACTAATACCGCTATAACCTTGCTCCTGTCACGAATAGCCTTCGATACTGACATGACATTAAATAAGCTGGAAGTTTATTTATCATCTTGTCTATTTAAATCCGCTTAATATGGATTTTATAAAGGACTCATATCTACATACTGATGCAGGACCGTCCATCATGCAGGGCTGACAGCTTGGTCTGATCTGAAGCCTGATTTACAGGAGCAAACCTGCCACAGTGTCATTAATATGCAGTCAGGGCTCTGCTCTGCTAATTGACAGATGAACTACTGAAACGTGTTGTTTTTTATAGGGAAAGTAGAACAAGTATTTTTATAATAACCTGACTAAATCCTTTCAACCTGTAAGGAATCCATCAGCCAAGACATGTCCGGTGTCGGACCTTTGCTTTTAGTTAATTAAAAGTTACTTATTTTATGAATACATTAATATTAATTATTATTTTATTTATTTATTTATAATATTTTTTTTATTTGTTTTATATAACTATTGACTTATATTCCATAGTTTTATATTTTATTATAATCTATGTATTATCTATTTTAGTTTATTTCTCACATTTTCTTTAAATAGGTTCTGTGTCTTAATTTTTATATATTTGTTGACAAAAAAAACGCACCCAGATATAAATGTCGGATTGCTGCAGATATGTAAATGATTACTGGTGTCACAAGTGCTTCCTTTGCTGCTCCATAAAAAGGCTCTCAGACACTACTTTTGGGTAGTCTACCTTTTGATGACAGATTGTTGACTCCTAGACATGCTTCTATCACGCATTTTGTCCAGTTTTGGAGCCTTGCTCCTCCCAAGGTTTCCTCCTTATAACATTTAGGGACTTTTTCCTTGCCACTGTCACACTAGGCTTGCTTAATTGGGGCTGTGAGCCTAGGCAGTTGTAAAGCTGCTTTGAGACAATGGTCTATTATAAAAGGCACTTTGGAAATAAACTTGACTGCAGTGCCCTGCAATGGACTGGCACACCTGTCCAGGACATAGCTCCGTCTGTGCCAGGCGGTACTGGTATAGGCTCGGAATTTCACCCTGCCTAACTGTGACCAGCGGACCCATGGACGCCACGGTGCTCACCTACTTAGTATGGTGGGGAAATATTATTTTATATTTGCTGTACTACTGATGATAAGCAATTATTTTGTACGTCTGACTTTGATGTAATGTTGAAGGATGAATGTCACAGCGCTGGGCTATGTGTACTCAGTAAGCTCCAGATTTAATAACGTATTTAAATACATGGTGCATCCCTGTTGGGGTTATATTAGCTTTCTATGCTTTACACTATGCACTGATTATAAAGGCAAGATTTGTTGGTGCAATAAGAATAAAAATGTTAAACCCAAGCAAAATTGTAATGGTCTTCAAAAAAGTCTGGCTAACGAAGGTAGACATCAGTTCATAAACACACGAACGTCAGACCGCGAGTGCGTTACTTAATCTGTCAGACGCAGACAGGAGGGTTGGTGACAAACGTTCCTCTGTCTAAACAGAAGGATCTTACTGTCGTCTCTGACAGATTTTCTCAATTCATCATCGCGGGGAAATGGCTGCACTAGTGACACGCTGTCAGCGCTGCATGCTAAAGTTAGAAATGCTATGCTAAAAGAGGATCAATGAGAGGAATTCACACAGAAAACGGTTCAGCTATCAACACCATTTTCAGTGCATTATCCTTAGCATAGTGGGGGTCTTGCAATGAGAAGCCATGTATGGGACGTTTTTAAAGCTAAAAGAATACTGTGGTATTACATTGCCTGATATCTTCTATTTAAAATCAAGTCATCAGTAAAGCCACAGTAATGGCTTATTGTGGCTTTAGGGACAGTTTTATTTCAAATCGAGGCCATCAAACAATGTTATAGCACACTTAAGCGTTATCTGTTTTATAAAAATGTCTCATATATGGTTTTCATTGCAAGGGTCTCAGTTAGGTGACAGATTTTTAACATTTTCATAAGCATTGCATTAACAGATCTTTAGGAGCACCTCATGTTGGAGTTTTGAATTTGTCAATTTATGGAGGGCTACAGGTGACTATTTAGTATTTTTATCCTCTCACTAACTCTTTTTTACGTCTTTCTACACAGTGTTACTAATTTTCCTTCACATGTAGGACCCTTAATCCTGATGTCTGGTTTCACTCACACAGCAAGCCTTGGGCGACAGTGGCAAGGAATCTCCCTAAATAAATGCTGTGGGAGAACTTCCTTTGGCAGATTAGATTTTATACCACGCCAAATTAGGAATAGCTGTGACCGCATGGGAAATTGCATATAAAATGACACAGTGTTTCTTACATCATGCCTTTGTAATGTGTGCAGCATGTGGTTTTGCATGGTCTTGTTGATAAATGCTGGACGTCCCTGATAAAGATGTCGTCTTGAAGGCAGCTTATGTTGCTCTAAAATCTCAGTGTACTTTTCTGCATTAATGCTGGATCACAGAAGTGTAAATGAACTTTACCAAGGGCCCTGACCCGACCCACACCATGACAGAGCCTGGCTTTTGGACTGGTCCTCATAACAGTCTGGATGATCCTTTTTCATCTTTGGTCCAGAGCACATGGCGTCCATTTCTTCCAAAAAAGATCTGTGATACTGATTGGTCTGAGCACAATCCCTGTTTCCACTGTATGATGGTCCATCCTTAGATGCCTCTGAATCCAGAGAAGTTGACGCCACTTCTGGACATGGTTAAAAATTGAAGTGGAGTTTGTGAATGTAACTCCATATTGTAGTGCTTGATAAAGGGTTGATAAAGTAATCCCTTGTCCATGTGGTATCTGCTACTGTAACAGCTTCCACTCTTCTGGAAGGCTTTTTAGATTTTGGTGCTTTGATCTTAATGTCTTTGTGGAAATTTTTGCCAATTCATCCAGGACGAGGTTGCATGGTTCACAATCTCTGTTCTAGTTCAGCCTAAAGGTGTTAGATGGGTTTGAGTTCAGGGCTCTGTGTGGGCCAGTGAAGTTCTAACGCATGAAACTCCCCCAACCATGCCTTTATGGACCTTGCTTTGTTCACTGGGGTCCATCATGCTGGAACAGAAAAGGTCCTTCCCCAAATCAGTCCCTCAAAAATGGAAGCTTACTTTTTTCCCTAAATTTCTCGATATGCTAAAGCATTGAGCTCCCTTCTCTGGAACTAAAGGACCAAGGCCAACCCTTGAAAAGCCCCCATGGCATTATCCCTCCTCCACTGAACTTTACAGTTAGCACAGTGCAGTCAGGTAGGTGATGTTCTCCTGGCATTCAAAAAAACCCAGACTCATCCATCAGACTGCCAGACAGAAAATCATGATTCATCACTCCACAGAACATTTCCACTGCTCCAGAGTCCATTGGTAGTGTGTTTTACACCACTTCAACCGACACTTTGCGTTGCACTTGGCGATGTAAGGCTTGCATGCAGCTGCTTGGCCGTGGAACCCCTTCCATGAAGCACAGTTTTAGCTTTGATGTTAATGCCAGAAGAGGTTTGGATCTCTGCAGTTATTGGGTCAGCAGAGTGTTGGTGACTTTTATGCACTCTGCTCCTCAGCACACTTTATGTGGTTCCTCAATGCTTCCACTTTTCAATAATACCACAGTTGATTGTGGAACATCTAGGAGGGAAGAAATTCACAAACTCTTGTTGTAATGGTGACATCCTATCCCAGTACCACTCTCAAATTCAGTGAGCTCTTTAGAACGACCAATTCCTTCACACGTTTGCATGACTAGGTGCTTGATTTTACACACCTGTGGTAACGGGACTGAATGAAACACTTGGATTCAGGTGTGTCCCAATACTTTTGTGCATACACTGCAGCTACTGTGGCAGACGTGATATCACATTAAAAAATTCTTTAATGGCGCATTTAGCTGGTGTAATCCTCAGTCAGCCCAAGTCAGCATGCATGACACGATGTACAAAGTGAACATTTACAACTTTTATTGGAATAAATCTTTAAATACTGACATCATCCGTCGAGCAAAAACCAGAGTGAGGACGGGAGATCAGGTCCAAAAGATCAGCCTGTAAAAGGTCCCAGTTAAAGGTTACGATATGCCGATACAGGATGGCTGATACAGCCACTTAGAAATATAACGCAAATCAGTTGAATGGACAATCATTTACATTACACACGAGGGAGGATACGTGTAAACATCGTCCTGCTCATATCACTCGCATATATATATATATGAAGAGTTAACTTAGTGTAATCCAACAAAGCATATAGGTTCTTCAAATATATCTGTATATATATGTACACACCAATACATTTACAATAATACAGTGGAAACAGGGCGCCTCTCGGATAAACTGCACGCGATGCTCGTGACGTGTCGGCTAGTTTAAGGCTTTATAAAGGCTTTATAAAGGCAGTCTCACGAGCGCACACATAGCCGTAGCGTGGCTGCTTCCATGTTCCTGTTGTTCTGGGGGCGGGTGACGTCTACACGCTTTTTTATGATTCACAATTAGATCCAGGAGGCTTTGGGTATAGGTTTAGCTGCGTTAGGGACACGCAGAGGAAGTGCAGACCCTCTGCAGCTGAGAAGAACAAAAGTATTGGGACGTCAGAGTCTGGTGGCGTACACGTTAAAGTCTCCTCATATTGTGCTCTTCCTGACAAGCGCCTCGCCTCAGACTGATGTCGTCCAGCGCCATCTCGCCGACGTGACCTCGTCGCCTCTCGCCTTTTAGGATCACCTGCCACACAGATCCATCACACAGCTGTAATAACAGGTAATGACCCACTGCGGTCATCTACTCATCCTGAACTGAGAAAGCCCTGAAAAGGACGTCTAAAGTGCAGCTGGTTATTAGAGACACCTAGATTGTACTTGGGATGTGACTGGAGCTCATCTGATACTACATACTGTGATGAGGGCAGACTCCCTAAATGTTATAAGGAAGAAACCTTGGGAGGACCAATACGCAAAAAGAAACCTGACCTCCTTGGGTGGTAGATGATAAATGTAAGAATGAAACTAGTCCATGTTTAGTATCAAGTCTCTGGTGTCTGAGTCTAAGGCAGGTCTCGAGTCTCTGACATGTGGGTCAGACTCGAGTTTGGAGTCTCTGGTGACCAAATTGATTTTGAGCATCAAGTCTCTGGCATGCAAATCTGAGCCAGGTCTCAAGTCTCTAGCTTGTGAATTCGAGTAGAGGCTCGAGTCTCTGGAGTCCATGTCGAGTCAAGAGTGCCAAGTGAGTCCAAGTATAGTCTAGAGTCTCTGGAATGCAAATCAGAGGTGAGTCTCAAGTCTGGTCACTGATTCTGACCCGAGTGTCGAGTCTCTGTCACGTGAGTCTGAGTTCTCTAGCGAATGAGCCCGATTAGAGTCTTGAGTCTCTTTTACATGAGTCTGAGTTGAGAGTCTTTGGTGTACGAGTCTGTGTAGAGTCTCAAGTCCCTGCCATGTGAGACCAAGTATAGTCTTTTAATCTCTGGAATGTGAA
The DNA here is from genome assembly GCA_025084515.1 of Ancistrus triradiatus. Classification (NCBI taxonomy): domain Eukaryota; kingdom Metazoa; phylum Chordata; class Actinopteri; order Siluriformes; family Loricariidae; genus Ancistrus; species Ancistrus triradiatus. Next base: position 121,184 of record JAJAGP010000316.1, read on the forward strand.
ACTGAGTCGAGTCTCAAGTCTCTGGTGACCAAATCTTGAGTGTCAAGTCTCTGGCATGCAGATCTGAGTCTCCAGCTTGCGAATTGGAGTACAGTCTCAAGTCTTTGGTGACTGAGCAAACGCTGAGTCTTTAGCGTGTAAATGTAAGTAAATACTCAAGTCTCTAGCATGCAAGTCTGAGTAGAGGCTCGAGTGACAGAGTTTAGTTTACATTACAGTCTCTGGCATATGAGTCTGAGTTGAGTCAAGAGTCTTCGATGTGTGAGTCTGCGTCAAGTCTCGAATCCCTGCCATGTGAGTCCAATATAGTCTAGAGTCTCTGGAATTTGAATCAGAGTTGAGTCTCAGGTCTCTGGAGACTGAGTCTGATCCGAGTATCGAGTCTCTGTCATGTGAGTCTGAGTTGAGTCTCGAGTTTCTGGCATGAAAATCTCGATTCTCTGGTGATCGTTTTGAGTATCCAGTCTCTGCATGTGAGTCTTGGTTGAGTCTTCGTTATGTGAGTCTGAGTAGAGTCTCAAGTCTCTGCAACATGAGACCAAGCATAGTCAAGAGTCACTGTGTCTGGTCACCAGTCTCGATTCTCTTTTGAGTTGAGTTGAATATCCAGTCTCTGGATGTGAGTCTTTAGCATGTAAGTCTGAGTTGTGAGTCTCTGGCATGTGAGTCAGGGTAGAGTCTCAAGTCTCTGATGACCAAGTCCAGGTTTAGCAGACGCCCTTATCCAAAGCGACTTACAGGTGATACAATCTTACAATCCAAGCAATTGTGGGTAAAGGACCTTGGCAGAGGTTGGATTTGAACCCTGGACCTTCTGGTCCATAGTCCAGTACCTTACCCACCAGGCTACTGCCCCAGTGAAGTATCGAGTCTCTGTCCGAATAGAGTCTTAAGTTGAACCTTGAGCCCTAGTCAATTCTCAAGTCTTTGTCATTTGTTACATCAACGGGTGTCTGTAAATTGTCCCAGTGAGAAGGAGTTTGTCATGTGCCCTGTGACAGATTGGCACCCTAACAACGGTTGTTTCCAGCCTTGAGCCCTGTGCTGCAGGTAAAGCCCTGGCTTGTATTAAGCAGGTTTGAAACGGACCAAATTGTGAATAGTAGGCATTACAGACCCTGTCCTGCATAATCAATCCTCAAATCAAAGCCCATACTCACACTCTCCAGCCCGCTGTTCCAGAGTGTAATCTGGGTGCTCCTCCAGCCACTGCCCCCGGTTCGACCCCACACGGCCGGACTGTGCTGCCTGCCCTTCTGTATGAAAACCTGCAGCATGCCCAGATGATGGCCTGCTAGGTTATGGCGGAAGGCCAGACAGAGGTCGCCCTCATTCCATGGAGACGCCAGCGGGAGGACGAGCTGAGCTCCACGACCACTGCGCTTACCAGGACCCTCTGAGATGGTCAAATACCTTCCCCCTAAAGCGAACGCCATCACACAACACGGAGGGGGAATGTTTAAAGGACACAAACTCATACATAAACATAAGCATGCAGCTACAGCATTACCACTGACAATCAGTTCTATACGTTTCATATTGCTGAGGAAAAAGAGCAACAAGATCACTTCTTGGTTAGGCAAAAACTTTTTGAAGTGCAGCACATTTTGAAAAAAATTATCACTTTACTAAGTATGGGATAATATTTGAATAGTAGTTTTTAAGAATCTGTCTCTACTGATGCATTTTGTCTGCGATCAGATGTATCGTGATAAATATCGTGTATCGTGAAAATGTCTTTAAAAATCGTGATATAATATTTTTACCATATCGCCCACCTCTAGTAAAAACACAATCTGTTTTTTTGTTGTTGTTTGTTTTTAATATAATTGTAATAAATATGTAAGTGCACTCTCTATCTTCACTTCAGTGCTTCGCTTAATTTCCAAGCTCATTTGTATAGAACTTCAAAATAATGAACTGAAAATGGTGAATTTATCATCGTTTTCCTTATAATGAATAACAGTCAAATTAATCTGCATTCCTACTTGCTTTAGATTGTAAGCTTTTATTTGGTGAAACAGCCAAAGGACTTGTGAATATTGTACCTGAAGGATCCGGTACAGTCTCCCAGTGCACATCTCCTTCTCTCCGCTGGATCCAGTCGCACAGTCCGTGATCAAACGAGCAGCTCAGATATCCAGCCTCTGCGGAAAACACGGCATAACAAAACACTTTAAAATTTCAGTCAGACTGAAAAAACCCACACAAAAGCACCTAAACGGAGCATCCATCAGCTTGTCACAGAAATGGATAACTGTGCCCATTTAGGAGCCAATAAAAGCTGTGTGAGCGCCAGTTTACTGATCGCATTTCAGAACAAAGTGCCAGAATCCAGCCTGAAATCATCAGGCAATTTGTGTACTTCTGACCTCATGTCTAACTCCACACTAAACAACGCAGTGCAGCATGGGCTGCCTTCCCAGGCCCAGATTAAATCTTGTTTTCGACTCAAGTAGGATCCTGAGAATCAAACCCTGACCGTGTCATTTAGCCAAAAGTAGGATTGAAAACATTACCTCATTAAACACGTGTGCAAGAAAAACATTCTCACAGAGAACAGACAACACCATGTAATACGACTACATTTCCCAGGCTACTTTACATTTAGCAGACGCTCTTATCTATAAATACCTTAACCACCATGCCACCGGAGTCAAATGGACTCTCCACATTTTCAAGTGGAGTCCTTTGAGACGAAGCCCACTATCCAATCGACCTTTATATATATTATAGTGTATAGAGTGGTGGTTGTGATAGAACATACTCAGATAGGAGCCTATTTCTCTTATTTTCTATAAGAAAATATCTACCTCATTCCTGTATGTTCAAAATCCCACCTACGTTCAATGACACAATGTAGTGGCACATGGGTCTTTCTGATTGGCTCTCCTGCCCGTTACGGGGCAGAGCTTCACCTCTCTAACATGTCCAGATCTGCGTAGCTAAAGGATTGAACAGGCTCATTCCCATCCACTGTTAGCCATGTCTCCCCACTGTGGTTTCGGTTCTTATTCCTTTACTAGAAAACTAGCAATTTGGTCTCTGGATTGCTTGTCTCCGCAATGTAGCCTTATGCTAATTGCTAAACTGCATTAAATAACCGTTTTGAGAAGTTGACTGCTAATTAGTGACCCTTCTCAGGCTTGATTTAATTAAGGACTGACCCAGGGCAGGTCACAAGGAAGGGCAACATGGGGGGGTTGGTTTTGCCCCATCTGCTCTATTTCATGGGTCAGTGCATTGGCAGTGCGCTGTCTCGCAATGGGAAGAGGATAATTGTGTCACGGGGTTGAATACTTATGTTATACCTGTGTATATGTTTACCTCCTTAAACTTGGTTAAAGTATACATATATATATATATATATGTGTGTATATATATATATATATATATATATATATATATATATATATATGTGTAAACATATACACAGGTATAACATAAGAAGTATTCAACCCCATGACACAATTATCCTCTTCCCATTGTGAGATTCGTTAATTCGTTCCAGGAGGTTTGTTGAGAACTGAAAACTGGATAGGAAGTGCAAAACAATTGTCTTTGTATTCTGGAGCATTCAATTCCTGATTTGCTTTTGGTTGGCTCTTATAAACTAAGCTTTTTCGCTTTTTTTAAGCTTTTTATGTAAAAACTTAAAAAAACACGATAAACACAGCAGATATTCTCTGAATGAAAGCTATTGTGAATCTGATTCACTGAATCGCTGTGTACTGAATCGTGAATCAAGTTTTGGCTGAAACATGTAAGGCCGCTCGACTCATACAAGTTTAAGCAAGTGCATGGAGTACCGAGCAAATGACGAGAACTGAGACAAATTTTTCTAGTCAAAATGCTTCAAAACCTGAATTAAAAAAGTTCTGAGGTGGTCGAGAACCGAGGTACCACTGTTCTGTATGTAACTGTGGTTATGCCAGAAAACTGCACTTAACTGTAATAATTATAAAATTATAAATAATCTAAATTGTAAAGCTGCTTTGAGACAATGCTCCAGTGTAAAAAGCGCTACAGAAATAAATCTGACTCTGGCTAAAACCTCCAAATCAGACGCAGACCTCTAAGAGTTAAAGGTCACCCGTTCCAGCTGCACTGTCTGTAGTGATGCTTCATTACACTGCAATATGGCTGAGCTGCTAAATATGGACTGTAAATGTAAAGTGAATGCAAATGCAGATGATGAGCTCTCTCACCCGGGTCATCTCGGAGTTCTTCTTCAGTGTTCCCCAGTTCGATGTCGAAATCGATCCCAAGATCGTTGTTCTGTCCGTGAACGCGGGGTACTATTAAGGGATGAAAAAACTACCCATCAGGACTACTTATAGCACAGGAGTCATAAAAACTGTCTAAACAACATGCCCTAAATAAAGCAATAAAGTATTTATGTAGCACAAAAAGGTTTCACATAAAAAAGAAACTTGTTATTGACCATAAGATGGGAAAAATAAGCTTTTATACTGGATTTAAAGGCATTCAGGGAACCATAGCATGTACTTGTATTGCTGCTTTTATACAGTCTTATGCATAAAGCTAAAGCCCAATGTTCCTTACTACTGATTTTCTAAAAAACAAAAACACCATTAGTTCTTCTAAGAAACTTCAGACAGAATAAAATGCAGCTAAACGTTTTTCCTGTAACTGGTTGATCAGTCCTGCACACCGGCCCTTGGAGGAATTTTATCCCCATTTCCTCCGTACAGACAACCGCTTCAGCTCTGGGAGTTGGGTGGGTTTCCTCACATTAGCTGCTCACTTTCAGGTCCTTTCCACAACATTTCCATTGGATTAAGGTCAGGGACTTTTTGACCTGGCCATTCCAAACATGAACTTTTATTCTCTTCATTAAACCATTCTTTGGTGGAACGGCTTGTGTGCTTAGGGTCGCTGTCTTGCTGCATGACCCACCTTCTCTTGAGATTCAGTTCATGGACAGATGTCCTGACATTTTCCTTTAGATTCTCTGATATCATTCAGAATTCATTGTTCCATCAATGATGGCAAGCTGTCCTGCCCAGATGCAGCAAAACAGGCCCAAACCATGATACTACCACCACCATGTTTCACAGATGGGATAAGGTTCTTATGCTGGAATGCAGTGTTTTCCTTTCTCCAAACATAACGCTTTTCTTTTAAACCAAAAAGTTCTATTTTGGTCTCATCCATCCACAACATATTCTTCCAATAGCCTTCTGGCTCGTCCACGTGATCTTTAGCAAACTGCAGACGAGCAGCAATGTTCTTTTTGGAGAGCAGTGGCTTTCTCCTTGCAGTTAAATGACCAAGTATAATATCGTTCTCTCATTTGTTTTACTGGGTTCTCTTTATCTACTTTTAGGAAAATCTGATGATGTTTTAGGTCGTATTTATGCAGAAATATAGAAAATTCTAAAGGGTTCACAAACTTTCAAGCGCCACTGTAATTAGATACATATAGTACTGTGAAAAAGTCTTAGGCCACCATTCGATTTGTTGTTTTATCAATGGAATAATGACCATATATCATTATCTCTTTATTGTAATACATCCAGAAAATACAGGAATATGTATGCAGTACTAAAAATAAAACACAAAAAAGGCTACAGCGGTAAGTATTTGGTGTGACCTTTCCTTACAGTTGAGCAATAGCAGCATCTGGGAGCTTCGTCGGGATGCCAAGTTGGCCCTTCTACAGTCCGAATAAGCTAGCTCAGGAATGGTCTTTGTGGAAGGGTAGCAGCCAAGTAGTCACTAAATACTTTTGGTAGGAGTGTAACGATACTCTCTGCACACAATTCGATTTGATTCACGATGAATTGATTTTACCTTCAATTAAACGCATTCCTTTTTATGTCTGAAGTGTAAATAATACAAAACGGTACACATTTATTGTGTAAGTTTTTACTAAAACAACTTTTCTATATTTAAAAGGATTTTAATGACTAGGGATGTGAATAACTACTGTAAGTGCTATCTTAAATTGGAAACGAGACCCTGTTATTATGCCCAGTTTGTCATCTTTTTGAATTATTTGTGTGTGAAAACCTCTATACAAATATCTTTTTAATCATCCCAAATCCCTTCAGTTTCCATTGGAGAAGATATGAAGGAAGATATGCCGCATATGATTAAAGAACGCAACAACATTATTAGATAATGATAATTACGTCGTGACCTTTTTGCATCGCAATGCATTATTATACCCCAATACATGGTCATTATAACAGTGCTAAAACAACAAATCCAATGGTGGCCTAAGACTTCTGCACAATACTGTATGCGTAAGTCTTGTTTGTCCAATCCTACACCTTATGTATGTGCACTGGTCCTATTTGCTTTCTCTGTATTTTGTATTGTTGTTCTTATTCCGAGGCTTATTTCATAATAAATGTTTGAAATGATTGCAAATTAGACATATGGCTTGGTGCAATATCATGTAATTAAACCTAAATTCTTAATTCTGTTTTTGGGTCGAACAAGTAGCCAGTATAAAGATGACAGTGAATCCCATAACCAGTAAAAGGAGGCCAGTTCAGGGCCAATGTTATTGCTTTTGAGGACCTTAGAAGAAGAATTGTGGGGCTGCCCAACAGGCATAACCAGAGTTTGGCAAAGAAAAAGGCCATGATATGAATGCACCATGTTTTAATGTTCTTCCACATCCTGGAGCTGGAGAAATGAAAAATTTTTGGCAGCGTTTTTCAGAGCACTGAGCTTAGTTCTCTTGCTTGTGGCATGTTTTGTTTGGATGGTGTTTCTCACCTAAAAGTGGAACAGATGCCTTAAACAGTTGTGCTGATGGTTGATACGAATGAGTTGGCATCCCTTCATTGCTTAAACCTTCTTCAGAGGCTTCCAAGTTTGGCAACCGAGAGGACCCAGGCTCAAACAGGGAACCCATCCTACTCTTGGTGGGAGCAGATACTAGGATTAAGTTCTTCTATAGCAAGTATAAAGGCGAGGGAGCAGTTTTGTGTGGACGTTCAGTTCGGTGTTCGGTTTTTCAATGCGCACAGCCTCACAAAGCTCGTTTTATGAATTTATAATCGTCCAAAGCAAGCAGGTTCCTGCTAGCATTACCCTGCATGATGCATAAGCTTTCACTCTGGCGCCTGAGGCGATATTCCCCAGCTTCGCGTTGCCCTTTTGTTGTCCTTTAGCTCTCCACCTCTGGTGAGCCTTGTTCCTATTTGCTCTTTGAAAAAAATTTTGGAAAGACAAACAGGACAGCGCATGGAGGAGGCAAATAACAGCTCGAGGCTTGACAAGCCACCTTCTCAATCTTTCCTCCCAAAAGAGAGATGCGTGCACCAGTGGGGAGACCGGTGACATTTTCACTTCTCCGTGTACATCCCAATTACAGCGCGAGATAACAGCGTGGAGATAAGGCATGGCCGGCAGGGCACAGTTTGTGATTACTCCATTGATTTCCATTATGTAGTAGAAAACCGCATTTTCCGGCGCCGCTCTCATTTCAGCGCAGATAAACGAATTAATGAAACAGACTCACAGTCGATCAACTTTTTACAAACCCGCCGCAGGATTCAAACGTGCCGCCAGCCAGAGCCCTCTCTGGTACGTTCAATCATCATCGTTTGAAATCAATTTCAGGAATGTGCTCCTAATGAGCTCCTTCTCACGTAACATCTCGGACACAGATTTTTTAGCGCCACTGGCTACGGGGTTGGTTCCAGCGTGAGGTAATTGATTGATGTTCTCTGGCACCGCTGACCGGTAATGTAATAGTTGTCGCTGTGTTTTCTGTTCTCATTATGTCTTGCCATCTGGAACGGCAGGCTTTCCGATGGTATTTTTCTTTCCAAAGCTAAACTCTTTTCTCCTGCTGCGACAAAACTCTATTGATCTGTGAAAAATAAGCAAACTAGAGGATATAAAACTTATTGTCATGGATCCACTCCTTCCATGGTTCCCCTATTGCCTGTGCTGGAGAACCAGGAGCACCAGATCAGCACTGCAGATCCATGAGCAGAGGCGGGAGTTAAAGAGTAGAAAATCCATTATTATTAAGAACCTTACCGGTGCTCACTTGATCTTCAGTTCACAACTCGGTTGTGTTGAGACTTTATGTAAGTTACTCGTGCTTGTGTGGATGACTTTCTGCTAATTATTTGTACCAAGCTGTGGATGGTGTTTGTAAGTGTATGTACCTGTCCTATTGTAGGTAGTACTGCTTTGCCCCGACTATCTGTATAGTCTCTCTAACCTATAACTATATAAACTGGTTCACATTCATTCGTTGAGTCTCTCATTCATCTGGCTGATCTTCTGTGTTGTTCGTAATACTATCTATCAATGCTTTTTTTGTCTTCTGTCAAACAAAATGAATCATTTGTGTTTGTAGCGGTATCTGTGACACATTAATGTATTGTTTGCGCGCAGTTTTCTTGTGAATATACCCTTTACATTACTCTAATTTCTCCTTCAACCTGCTAATCCTAGAGGTTCACATACTTTTTCCACTCACTAATATGTAATATTGGATCATTTTCCTCAATAAATAAATGACCAAGTATAATATTTTTGTCTCATTTGTTTAACTGGGTTCTCTTTGTCTACTTTTAGGACTTGTGTGAAAATCTGATGATGTTTTAGGTCATATTTATGCAGAAATATAGAAAATTCTAAAGGGTTCACAAACTTTCAAGCACCACTGTATGTGACTATGTTAATGTCCAGTCAGTGACCGATATTGGCTGGACATTAGTCATGATAGAAAACGAGAAGGTGAAGGTGCTCCACTCACTGTGGACGTCTCCTCTGGGTTTCCCGTTTATGCCTTTATCAATGGTGTTGTCCACAGGAGTGACTGGCGGACCTGCTGTCGGCGCAGGTGCTTTGGTGGTGGTAGGACGGCGAGTTGGGATAAAGGGTTTAGGCGCCACAGTCCGAGGTCTGGGAGGAGTAACAAGGGGTTTGCGGGTTGAGAAGGTTGGTTTTTTGGTTGTTGGGAGGATTTTCTTGGTGGGTGATGGAGTCCTGACGGATGGCGCCGTGGTCGGAGAGATGCGTTTGGCTGTCACCGGGGGTCGAGCTGCAGTGGTGGTGGTTCTCTGATCTGCGTCTGGAATCCTGTTGCTGTTCCCGGGTGTGGTCTTTCCAGGCCGGGGAGGATCGATGATCACTTTTGGGATGGCTGAACAGACAGAAAGAAGGATTTACCAAATAGAACGTCAGTCAAAAATTGCGTTCTACATTTATTACCTAAAACATCTTATCTGAATGGTTTTTCCAAACAGTAAGGTCATTATCTGGCTGCATGACCTACATTCTCTTGAGGGTCAGTTCATGGAGAGACGTTCCTGACATGTTGATTGGTGATCGGTAAGTGAGAATAACAAACATTGCCTGGCCAAAAAAAAGAGCCTCCCATCGGATAATTACTGCATGGGTGATTATGTTTCAGCTGGCAACAAGTTCTTTAACCCTAACTGATGCAGTGAGGAGCTTCTCATTCGTTAACAACCATGTCAAAAGATACATCCTGTGGTCGTGGAAAAGATGTTCATCTGTTTCAGAAGTGCTTCAGGGAGCTATCATTATCACACATGGATTGTCCACCAGAGTCCAGAGCTGAACCCCATTGAGAATCTTTGGGATGTGCTGAAGGAGACTTTGGTCAGTGGAACAAATCTCCCATCATCAATACAAGATCTTGGGGAAAAATGAATGCAGCTCTGGAGAAAAATAAATGTTGTGACATTGCAGAAGCTTGTGGGAACGATGCCACAGCGAATGAGTGCCATAATCAAAGCTAAAGACAGTCCGACCAAATATTAGAGTGTGTGACCTTTTTCTGGCCAGGCAGTGTATTCATGTACACACGTAAAGAACGAAAGTATCTGGACGTGACTCATTAAGTCAAGCGACCAGTAAACTCAGTCCAGTATAAACCAGTATAAACTAAATACAGGATAGTTTCTGGGTTCTAATGATGTTCAACTATGTACTCACATACGCAGTTGTGACCTGGTCCACCACGGAAACCATCCTTGCACTTGCACTTGAAAGATCCGTGTACGTTGTAGCAGGTAGAGTAGATGCCACAGTGGTGCTGCCCAGTAACACATTCATCCACGTCTGAAACAAACATGGTGAAAGATTAAAAATGCGTTTATAATACTAACACTTGGTTGAATGATCAAGGCTTCGGATTGTTCCTCAGAAGGTTGTGAGTTCAAGTACTGGGTCTACCAAGCTGTTGGATTCTTGGGTAAGACCCCTGACCTCGGGTCAGTAGTAAGTCTCTCTGAACACGAGTGTATGCTCTAAATGTAATGTACATGCCTTTATCATGAGAACACCAGAGAAACATGAGACTGGATCCCTCAAGATCTTTTTGTTGCCACCGATATGGTACGAACAAAGGTGACACTGGACTGGGACTCTGATCCACACCATTGAGCGTTAGCAATTGTAAATGTCTCTGGGTAGGGGGGTCTGCATGCAGTAAATGTAATGATCTGGTGATCATCGTGTTCTTGTGCTTACCTATGCACTGGTATTTCCCATTGACGTACTGCAGATCAAAGCCATCATGGCATTTGCAGATGTAGCTCCCGAACGTGTTGATGCACTTGCGGAAGCGTGGACAAACAGCGTGGCCTGTAACGCACTCGTCCACATCTGAAACACATACAGAGCTTTGAGGATCAGATTTCACTTATTCATAGAGGTCTAAACATACTCTCTGATCCCAAAGAAGAAGAAGCACATATTCTTCAATAAGATTATAAACAAACAAAAAGTGTCAGTCCCCTGAAATGAAAAGAAATTCCTAGAAATAAAGGCATAAAACTGTAAATTGTGTTGTTCATGGACAGATGTCCTGACATTTTCCTTTAGAATTCTCTGATATCATTCAGAATTCATTGTTCCATCAATGATGGCAAGCCGTCCTGCCCAGATGCAGCAAAACAGGCCCAAACCATGATACTACCACCACCATGTTTCACAGATGGGATAAGGTTCTTATGCTGGAATGCGGTTTCCTTTTCCAAACATGACGTTTCTTTTAAAAACAAAAGTTTTTTTTTGGTCTCATCCGTCCACAAAACATTCTTCCAATACCTTCTGGCTCGGTCAAGGGAATCTAGCAAAAAATGCAGACGAGCAGCCACTGTGCTTTTTGGAGAGCAATGGCTTTCTCCTTGCCAACCTTGCCAGCACACCATTGTTGTTCCGTGTTAGTGTTCTTCTGATGGTGGACTCATGAACATTAACATTAGCCAATGTGAGAGAGGCCTTCAGTTGCTTAGAAGTTACCCTGGGGTCCTTTGTGACCTCACCAACTATTACACGCCTTGCTCTTGGAGTGATCTTTGTTGGTCGACCACTCCTGGGGAGGGTAACAATGGTCTTGAGTTTCCTCCATTTGTACACAATCTCTCTGACTGTGGATTGGTGGAGTCCAAACCCTTTAGAGATGGGTTTGTAACCTTTTCCAGCCTGATGAGCATCAACAACTCTTCTTCTGAGGTCCTAAGAAATCTCCTTTGTTCTTGCCATGATACACTTCCACAAACATGAGTTGTGAAGAGCAGACTTTGATAGATCCCTGTTCTTTAAATAAAACAGGGTGCCCACTCACACCTGACTGGCATCCCATTGATTGAAAACACCTGACTCTAATTTCACCTTCCAACAAGACAGTTCATCAACTTTCTGCCCTGCTGTCCTAAAACAAAGTCCATCAAGAGTTGGTTTGCCATCTTTCATCAAGAACTTGGCCGGCTTGCACAGAGCCTTGACCTCATCCCCATGAGACACCTTGAAAATGCACCAGAATGCCAAAAGTGAGCCAGGTCTTTTTGTCTAACATCAGAAACCGACCTCACAGTTTTGTTCCAAAATCAACTGGAAAGCCCTTTTAGAAGAACAAAGGCTGTTGGGGCAGCAAATGTGGGGGCAAACTCCATACTAATACCCATGTTTTGTTTATACTTGTTTGTGTGTCCACAAACTTTTGTCTATTGCATATTAGGTCTCAAAATGCTGGAGTATTCCTTTAAAGACTGTTCCAGAAAGAAACCACACAGATATCCATTTCACACAGCAGCAGCATCCATCCTTCTTTCCTGGAGGGGAGTCTTTATGCTGAATAAACACTGGCTGGTTTATTTCACGCATGGCAATATCTGGCTGAAAATGCAACGTGCGCCGATTCACGGTGTGTAAAAGCGAGAGGAAACACCGTCTCATCCATCATCCCAGGACTTATCCAGAACCGACTCCAGAGTCTGGCTCGCCTGTGAGACGCTCGATTCCATAATCGCGCAATTAAGATCATTTCCTTTACGTCCCGTGATTGATAGGCCAGTCAGACGCAGCAACCAAACAGGCGAGATGACGCGATTAGCCGTTCTGCAGGGAAGAAAGCCGGGGAAAGCATAAATCAAAAGCCTCTTCGTCCATGATGGATGTGGAACAACTCCATTCCGCCGTACGTTTTGGGTTACGTAAAAGACAGCCGTGAGGGTGCCAAAACTTATAAGGTGACCTGATAATGCTGCCAGGTGCCATCACTCTGGGTACAGCAAAAGCTTAGTCAGCTGGGTCTGCCTGTAACTGTCTGAAAGCAGGGGCCAGCCTGGATGATGTATAGAAAGTGTCCCTGGGTGACTGAGTGTGTGTGTCCTGACTAGGTTTGGTTCCTGCCTTGTGCAGTGTGTTGCCAGTTAAACCCCTGCTCCCTACAACCCTAAATTGGATTATGCAGGTATGAAAATGATCATACTTTAGGTTGTTTCTTTTAAATACTGAGTTTCTCAGTATATTAACCAACAAAATGTATTGGGACACAAACACATATGGACAAAATTATTGGGACACAAACCCACATGTGAACAAAAATATTGGGACACAAACCTACATGTGGCAAAAAGTATTGGGACACAATCTTACATGTGGCTAAAAGTATCAGGACACAAACCCACATGTGGCAAAAAGTATTTGGACACAAACCCACATGTGGCAAAGAGTATTGAGACACAAACTCGCATGTGGCCAAAAGTATCGGGACACAAACGCACATGTGAACAAAAGTATTGGGACACAAACCCACATGTGAACAAAAGTATTGGGACACAAACCCACATGTGGCAAAAAGTATTGGGACACAAACTCACATGTGGACAAAAGTATTGGGACACAAACCCACATGTGGCAAAAAGTATTGGGATACAAACTCACGTGGCCAAAAGTATCAAGACACAAACCCACATGTGAACAAAAATATTGGGACACAAACTCGGATGTGGCAAAAGGTATTAAGACACAAACCCACATATGGACAAAAGTATTGGGACACAAACTCGGATGTGGCAAAAGGTATTAAGACACAAACCCACATATGGACAAAAGTATTGGGACACAATCTTACATGTGGCCAAAAGTATTGGGACACAAACCATGTTAACAAAAGTATTGGGACACAAACCCACATGTGGCAAAAAGTATTGGGATACAAACTCACATATGGACAAAAGTATTGGGACACAATCTTATATGTGGCCAAAAGTATTGGGACACAAACCCACATGTGAACAAAAAGTATTGGGATACAAACTCACGTGGCCAAAAGGATCAAGACGCAAACCCACATGTGAAGCAAAATATTGGGACGAAACTCACATGTGGCGAAAAGTATTGGGACACAATCTTACATGTGGCCAAAAGTATTGGGACACAAACTCGTATGTGGCCAACAGTATTGGGACACAAACCCACATATGGACAAAAGTATTGGAACACAATCTTACATGTGGCCAAAAGTATTGGGACACAAACTCATGTGGGCAAAAATAATGGGACACAAAGCCACATGTGAACAAAAGTATTGGGACACAAACCTACATGTGGACAAAAGTATTTAGACACAAACCCACATGTAAACAAAAGTACTGGAAAACAAACCCACATGTGGCCACAAATACTGGGACACAAACCCCCATGTGGACAAAAGTATTGGGACACAAATCCACATGTTGTAAAGAATAAATACTGACACACAAACCCACAAGTGAACAAAAGTATTGTGACACAAACCCATGTGGCCAAACGTATTGAGACACAAACCCCCATGTGGCCAAATGTATTGGGACGCAAACTCACATATGGACAAAAGTATTGGGACACAAAGCCACATGTGGCCAAAAATACATATGGATCATAGCACTGGGATACAAAGCTACTGTTGCAGATCTATTTAAATATTCATTTCTTAAAACATTTGCTTATTCAACCACAACAACACTCCAACTGCACAATGCTAATAAACACCTGTATGCACGCTAGTGTTTGTGCTGCTGCATTACTGACAGTTTCCCTTGGACTTGTAAAGTGCTCTCCTAAAATTGTACAAGTGGAACACCTGTGCCTTGAAAAGGCCACAGACGGCCCCTTTCTGACTGACAGGCTTTTGTTTAAGGCCCGGCCGCTTCCCTCTGGCTTCAAAAACAGCTTGAAAAGGGAAAATGGCTAAACGAGGAGGGCTGGTCAGAAGAGGCTGAGCTCAGCACCAGCCGCCGAAGCATATATTTAAAACGTGACACAGGTTAACTGCTCCAATTTGTTCCCTGTGATTTAGTGGCATGAACGCAGGAGGAGGATGGGACGGGAACCCCTCTACCACCCCTGCACCTGTGAGAGGGCATTAATACGGTCATTAACGAATGCCGCTATGCAATTTCCATGCTCTTGCTCTGTAATTAGAGTATCTGCGTGAAAAAGGGCTCATTGTCTGGTTGTCAAGTGCTGCTCGGATTCCAGTGACGATCTGCGTACTCTAAGCCCAGCCGAAATCCAAAGCTCACTGTTGTGAACAAAAACAGCCCCCGCAGTGGCAAAGCACGCTACAAATCAGGTTAAAAAAACAAGAGTCTGAGAGCTGGAGGAGAAAAGCTCCTGCTGACGCCCTCTGAGCATTAGCAGGCGTGGTACAGTTAGTACGCCTATGACATTCATAATCTACTAGAAGTGCCTTTATTACAGGAGCTCCCCCATAAATCCATCGTAAGTTGAATGTATCTTAAAATATACTGGATAAGTATCAGTGCAGCTTACCTAAACATGCTTACAACACTTACGCTAAACTACAGTTGGCCAAAATCATGAAAGCAACGCTCATTATGTAATAATCCACTGAATATCTCATGTGATTTATTGAATGATGTATTAAATGTGAAAAACAAAAGGAAAATAGTCAGTCCATTGGCGCTGCTGCTCAGCTCAGTCAGCTGGCTGTGTATCGCCTGCCCAGGGAAGAATCCAAATTCTAAATTCAGAACACTGTAGTGCTGGGTGATATGCCCTCAAATCAATAGCATTGGGGCACAAACCCACATGTGAACAAAAGTATTAGGACACAAACCCACATGAGGGCAAAATTACTGGTACACAAACTCACATGTGGACAAAAGTATTGGGACACAAACGCACATGTGAACAAAATTATGGGGACACAAACCCACATGTGGCCAAAAGTATTGGGGCACAAACCCACATGTGGACAAAAGTATTGGGGCACAAACCCACATGTGGACAAAAGTATGGGGACACAAACCCACATGTGGCCAAAAGTATTGGGGCACAAACCCACATGTGGACAAAAAGTATGGGGACACAAACCCACATGTGGCCCAAAAGTATTGGGGCACAAACCCACATGTGGACAAAAGTATCGGGACACAAACCCACATGTGAACAAAAATTATGGGGACCCAAACCCACATGTGGACAAAAGTATTGGGGCAGGGGCACAAACCCACATGTGGACAAAAGTATCGGGACACCCAAACCCACATGTGGACAAAAGTATGGGGGACACAAATCACACATGTGGCCAAAAGTTATTGGGGCACAAACCCACATGTGGACAAAAGTATCGGGACACAAACTCACATGTGGACAAAAGTATGGGGACACAAACAAACACGAGGGCAAAATTACTGGGACACAAACTCACATGTGGACTAAAAGTATTGGGACACAAAACCCACCATGTGGACAAAAGTATGGGGACACAAACCCACATGTGGACAAAATTACTGGGACACAAACCCACAGTGGACAAAAGTATTGAGACACAAACAAACCACATGTGGACAAAAGTATTGGACACAAACCCACATGTGGACAAAAGTTTATGGGACACAAAACCCCACATGTGGACAAAAAGTATTGAGACACAAACCCACATGTGGACGAAAAAGTAGTTTGGATGAGACACAAACCCACATGTGGACAAAAAGTATTGGGACCACAAACCCACATTGTGGGACAAAAGTATTGGGACACAAAACCCACATGTGGACAAAAGTACTGGGACACAAACCCACATGTGGACAACAGTTTTGGGACACAAACCCACATGTGGACAAAAGTATTAGGACACAAACCCACAAGTGGACAAAAGTGTTGGGACACAAACCCACAAGTGGACAAAAGTATTGGGACACAAACCCACATGTGGACAAAAATATTAGGACACAAACTCACATGTGCCAAAAGTATTGGAACACAAACTCACAGGTGGACAAAAGTATTGGGACACAACCCAGCATGTGGCCCAAAAGTATGGGAAACACAAACCCACATGTGGACAAAAGTATTGGGACACAAACCCACATGTGGACAAAAGTATCGGGGACACAAACTCACATGTGTGAAACAAAAGTATGGGGAACACAAACCCACATGTGGACAAAAGTATTGGGACACAAACCCACATGTGGACAAAAGTAATCGGGAGACAACAAACTCACATGTGGAACAAAAGTAACGGGACAAACAAAACACGAGGGCAAAATTACTGGGACACAAAACCCACATGTGAACAAAAGTATGGGAACACAAAACCCACATGTGGCCAAAAGTATTGGGACACAAACCCACATGTGGCCAAAAGTATTGGGACACAAACCCACATGTGGACAAAAGTATGGGGACACAAACCCACATGTGGATGTGGACAAAAGTATGGGGACACACAACCCACATGTGGGACAAAAGTATTGGGACACAAACCCACATGTGGAACAAAAGTATTGGGACCACAAAACCCACATGTGGACAAAAGTATCGGGACAAAACTCACATGTGAATCAAAAGTAATGGGACAAACAAACACGAGGGCAAAATTACTGGGACACAAAACCCACATGTGGACAAAAGTAATGGGACACAAAACCACATGCATTGTGGACAAAAGTATTGGGACACAAACCCACATGAGGGCAAATTACTGGTACACCAAACCCACATGTGGACAAAAGTATTGGGGCACCCAAACCCACATGTGAACAAAAGTATTGGGACACAAACCACATGTGGACAAAAAAGTATTGGGGCCACAAACCCACATGTGAACAAAAAGTATTGGGACACAAACCCACATGTGAACAAAAGTATGGGAACACAAACCCACATGTGGCCAAAAGTATTGGGACACAAACCCACATGTGGCCAAAAGTATGGGGACACAAACCCACATGTGGACAAAAGTATTGGGCACAAACCCACATGTGAACAAAAGTATGGGCAACACAAAACCCATATGTGGCCAAAAGTATTGGGACACAAACCCACATGTGGACCAAAAGTATTGGGACACAAACGCCACATGTGGCCAAAAGTATTGGGACCCAAGCAAACCCACATGTGAACAAAAGTAATTGGGACACAAACCCACAGTGTGGCCAAAAGTATTGGGACACAAACCCACATGTGGGCCACAAGTATTGGGGCACAAACCCACATGTGGACAAAATAAAAAAGTATTGGGACACAAACCCACATGTGGACAAAAGCTATTGGGGCACAAAACCCACATTGTGGACAAAAGTATTGGGACACAAACCCACATGTGGGACAAAAAGTATTGGGGCACACAAACCCACAATGTGGACTTCAAAAGTATTGGGACACAAAACCCACATGTGGACAAAAGTATTCGGGACACAAACTCACATGTGGACAAAAGTATTGGGACACCCAAACCCCACATGTGGACAAAAAGTATTGGGACAACAAACCCACATGTGGACCGAAAAGTATTGGGAACACAAACCCACATGTGGACAAAAGTATTGGGACAAAACAACCTCCACATGTGGACAAAAGTATTGGGGACACAACCACATTGTGGACAAAAGTATTGGGACACAAACCCACATGTGGACAAAAGTTATGGGGAACACAAACCCACATGTGGACAAAAATTATTGGGACACCAAACCCACATGTGGACAAAAGTATCGGGACACAAACTCACATGTGGACAAAAGTATTGGGACACAAACCCACATGTGGACAAAAGTATTGGGGCACAAACCCACATGTGGACAAAAGTATTGGGAACACAAACCAAATGTGGACAAAAGTATCGGGACACAAACTCACATGTGGACAAAAGTATGCGGGACACAAACCCCACATGTGGACGTGAAAGTACGGGGACACAAAACCCCACATGTGGCCAAAAGTATGGGGACACAAACCCACATGTGGACAAAAGTTATTGGGACACAAACTCCACATGTGGACAAAAGTATGGTATACACAAACCCACATGTGGACAAAAGTATTGGGACACAAACCCACATGTGGACAAAAGTATCGGGACACAAACTCACATGTGAACAAAATTACTGGGACACAAACCCACATGTGGACAAAAGTATGGGGACACAAACGCACATGTGAACAAAATTATCAGGACACAAACACACATGAGGGCAAAAGTATTGGGACACAAACACACAATTGGACAAAATTACTGGGACACAAACCCCCATTTGGACAAAAGTATGTGGACACAAACCCACATGTGGACAAAAATATTGGGACACAAACCCCCATGTGGACAAAAGTACGTGGACAATACCCATGATATTAAATTTTAATGACATTTTTTTTGCCCTCAGAGTTCACTGATAAGTTTCGCACTGTATATGTCCAACAATTAAATCTGGCACATTTTTTCGAATGAAAGAGTGCACATTGTTGTGATTTTAAAATCACAGGAAAAGGAAACACACCAATGAAATATGAGTATTTATTAAATATTTCAACCAATTGAAACGTCTCATGCAAAAGGTCACATTTTAGTTTGAATGAAAAAAAGCACGTCCCATAAAAAGGAGAAAATTAATAACTTGCATTTACTGCAAACGTAAGACATTTTAAATACTGCCACGTGCAGTCCTTTTAGCGAGGTGTTTAACCCCACTGAGCTGCACTGTAGCCATGGGAGCCAGATCCTTCACGTTACAGTAGGAAATGGCGTCTTGTGCCTGTGTTACTGAGAGCTGCTTTGTTTAGGCTCTTGGTGCTGGCTCTTGTCATTCTCCCTTTTTCTGAGCCATGTACGGCTGATATTTGGCAGCATTAACTTGAAAGAGTTTGGCGTCGTTGCCTCTTTTTGTTCGGTGTGACAAAGCCAAAATGGGTCCACACGACAGACACGGCACTTTTCTTCGGTACCAGCTGCTCTGTGTTTGAGTTCCCCTTATGTCGCTTCCATTTCGCTAACTGGACAAACCAGAGTCACATGAACTTATTAATAACTAACTTACTAACATAAATTATAAAACTTGTTCACAGAATTTAAAATAAACCAAAATAGCCGACATGAGCAAGATTACACCAGTAAAAGTTTCTGAATGCCAGTTTTGATGAATGATAATTAATGATGATGATCATTTACAATGAATTGCCCAGCCCTGGAGTACGGCTTCTGCTGAATGTGTACTTATGAGTATTATCAGATTCCCCTCATAGATTTGGATTTTCAAGGTAAATATTATATTACTGGCACAAGTCACTGGTTATAGATGTGGCAGGGGTAAGAAAAACTCCCTCAACAAAAATATTGGGACTCAGCATCCTCCTGTGTGTGAGAGCAGATAATTCTATTATGTATACACCTGGCATGTGACTGTCGCCACTGGAAATGCCAGTTTCATCTGTTCGCCTCATACACAGTGCTTAATTTCCCACGAGGAGTCCAAAGCACCATGAATGTGTCCTACAAAAAGGCAAGCTTGTTCCATTAGAACTATTTCTGTGTCTTATGTAAAACAAAAGCAAAGAGAATGGCAGATTCACTCAAGGAAGCAAAGCAGGAACCTTGTAACGGGTAGCTGCTAGAAAATCCCTGCCCTTTTTATGTTTTCTGTGTTTCCCTGATTGACTGCATCATTTTCTCTCTCTCTCTCTCTCTCTCTATCACACACACACACACACACACACACACACACACACACACACACACACACACACACACACACACCTAAACTACTCTACACAGGCAACAACTTTCTTTTTTAAATCTGTTAATTGTCTTTTTATTCTTAAATATGATATTTGGTCAGGATCCGGACTTTATTCTTTATTTTGTTTCTTTAATTTGTTCTATAAAAGCAATGGAACATGGAGGTTGTGTGTTCTCGGGAATAACATCACAACAGGATTTAGCTTGGCTATTTCATCAACAGCAGTACACTACAGAATCCCACAGAGCATTACTCAGTAAGGTGTGGAACAGTGTGTCTGGAAAGCGTCCAGATCACATAACCTGCAACGTCACAGAACTAATCGTGGACATGAAGGGCGCATACCTGTATTAAATTGCATGGCTAAGAGTGCAGTCGTACCTACGCATGTCCTGCCATCGGGGGCGAGCTGCAGACCGGGTGAGGGACACTGGCACCGGACTTCCCCTTTCATCACCTCACAGCCGTACTGGCAGTTGGCCATGGCACACGTCCTCGCATCTGATACACACAGGAACACAACACGGAGGGAAGAACGTGGCTTCATTTAATTATCCGATAAAACATGAACGCAAAAGCAGGATTAAAAGCACTATGTTTCACACCTTAAGGAATCATCTGTACATCTGTACAAAAGTATTTAGTCAGCCACTGATTGAGCAAGTTCTCCTACTTAGAAAGATGAGAGAGGTCTGTAATTTTCATCATAGCTACACTTCAACTATGAGAGACAAAATGAGAAAAAAAATCCAGGAAATCACATTGTAGGATTTTTAAAGAATTTTATTGTAAATTATGGTGGTCACCCACAAACAAGCAAGATTTCTGGCTCTCACAGACCTGTAACTTCTTCTTTAAGAAGCTCTTCTGTCCTCCACTGGTTATCTGTATTAATGGCACCTGTTTGACCTCGTTATCTGTATAAAAGACACCTGTCCACAGCCTCAAACAGTCAGACTCCAAACTCAACCATGGCCAAGACCAAAGAGCTGTCGGAGGACACCAGGAAGAAAAATTGTAGACCCTGCACCAGGCTGGTAAGAGTGAATCTACACAGGCAAGCAGGTTGGTGGTGAATAAATCATCTGTGGTACAATTGTTAAGACGTGGGGTCAAAATGATCATGAGAAAGGTGAAGCAAAAATCCCAGAACTACAACGGAAGGACCTTATGAATGACCGCCAGAGAGCGGGGACCACGTAACAATGCTACCATCAAGTACACACTAATGGCCGAGAGGACTCAGATCCTGCTGCCAGCGTGCCCCCCCTGCTTAGCCAGTACATGTCCAAGGCCCCACTGAATTTTGCCAGAGATCATAATGGATGATCCACAAGAGGATTGGGAGAATATCTGTGGTCAGATGAACCAAAATAAACTTTTTGGGTAAAAAACTCAACTCGTCGTTTTGTTGGAGGAAGAAGAATGCTGAGTCATCCCAAGAACACATACCTACTGTGAAGCATTGGGTGGAAACATCATCTTTGGGGGCTGTTTTTTTCTGCAGAGGGACAGACGCTGATCCGTGTTAAGGAAGATGAATGGGCATTGAAGATGAAGATGTCAGAGCATTGAAGATGGAACGTGGCTGGGTCTTCCAGCACGACAATGATCCCAAACACACCGCTCGGGCAACGGAGTGGCTCTGTAAAAAGCATTTCAAGGTCCTGGAGTGGCCTAGCCAGTCTCTAGACCTCAACCTCATAGAAAATGTGTGGAGGGAGTTGGAAGTCCGTGTTGCCCCAAAACATCACTGCTCTAGAGGAGATCTGAATGGAGGAATGGGCCAAAATACCAGCTACAGTGTGTGCCAACCTGGTGAAGACTTACAGGACACGTTTGACTTCTGTCATTGCCCACAAAGGTTATGTTACAAAGTTGATCTTTTGTTATTGACCAAATATTTATTTTCCACCATGATTTACAATTAAATTCTTTAAAAATCCTACAATGTGATTTCCTGGATTTTTTTTCACATTTTGTCTCTCATAGTTGAAGTGTAGCTATGATGAAAATCACAGACCTCTCTCATCTTTCTAAGTAGGAGAACTTGCACAATCAGTGGCTGACCAAATACTTTTTTGCCCCCCTGTATTTAATGTCATTTCAAAAGACTGAAAACACCTGACTCTAATGTCACCTTTAAATGAACTGCTAATCCTAGAGGGTCACATACTTGTGCCACACAGATGTCATACTGCATCATTTTCATCAATAAATAAATGACCGAGTGTAATAATTTTGTCTCATTTGTTTATCTGGGTTCTCTTTATCTACCTTTAGGGCTCAGATGGTTTCAGGTCCTATTTATGCAGAAATATAGAGAATATGAAAGGGTTCACAAACTTTCAAGCACCTCCGTAAAGGCACAATCAAAAGCAAATGCGGTCAAACCAGCAGTATACTGGCCTGCAGTCATGAAAATTATTTTAATGATACTGGATTAGTGTTTTTTGTCGTAAACACGTTTAGCGTAATCCTTCCCTAATAGCTTTCTAAAAGCAGCTAATCTGATTGCAATGCACATGCATCCCATCGAGCCTTCGACTAGAAAGAGCTTCGTAATCCACGCAGGCTTAAGGAGAGAATGAAAATCGCAAGATTTAAGGCAGCGGTTTGCTTCCAGGGTTTGCTTTGTGGTAATCAGTGTAGCATAATTATGTTTACATGCTTACGGATGATTCTCCAACCTGCTGTTAGGAATGCGGCTCAAACCTGGAACCTTTGGTTAGAAACAGAGTTCTTTCACTTAAAGTGGTTTCAATCATCCTGGTGCCATCAAAGTCTAAATCAAAGACGGATTTATCACTGTAGCGCTTTTTACAATGGAGCATTGTCTCAAAGCAGCTTAACTATTTTCTGTTATCTTCTACTATCCAAGCCCAATCCCAAACTGAGCAAGCCAAGGGCGACAGCGGCAAGGAAAAACTCCAGGAAGAAACCTTGAAAGGACCAAGACTCAAAAACAGACCCAATATCCATGGGCGCTTTAGATGTTATATGTAAGTATTAAAGTAAGTTATCTAATGAATACGTTTATAGTAACAGTTAAATAACCACAAGGCTAAATAAATACAACAATGAATTTGGCTATTGGCTTTGAAAACATTTGTTTCAATTTAAATTTGGAACATGGAGCTGTTAATGACCAGCCTGCCAAGGATATGGATGAGCTGGAAGAGCAGAGAGACAAAGTCAGCACAGTAAATCAAACATCCTGGCCTCTTAAGAAACTGCCTGTCCAAAAAAAAAGTACTTCACGCGTTCGCTCTGGCATCGTCTCCACAAGCTTCTGCAATGTCACAACATTTATTGGATTCATTTTTCCCCAAGATCTTGTATTGATGATGGGAGATTTGTTCCACTGCACAAAGTCTCCTCCAGCACATCCCAAAGCTTCTCAATGGGGTTCAGCTCTGGACTCTGTGGTGGACAATCCATGTGTGATAATGATGGCTCATGCTCCCTGAACCACTCTTTCACAGTTTGATTCTTCTGAAACATCTTTTCCACGACCACAGGATGTGTCTTTGGACATGGTTGTTTAACAAATGAGAAGCTCCTCACTGCATCAGTTAGGGTTAAAGAACTGGTTGCCAGCCGAAGCATAATCACCCATGCAGTAATTATCCGATAGGAGGCTCTTTTTTTACCTATTTGCTTAGTTAAATCCTTTTTTCTTTGGCCAGGCAGTGTATATTCACAGCCAGAAATTCAGAGGGAGACTTATACAATGTATATTTATTTATATGCAATGTGGTCTTTTATCTAATTTGCCCCATTCCATTCCTAACACAGTACATAAATGTTTTTTACACACAGCAAATCTGTCCAGTATGCTTACATTTATTCCCTATACTGTACGTTACACCCTTTCATATAACCAGAGGTGCCCAAACCTGTGATAAGGAATCCAAACATACCACAAATAACAATGACCATGCAGTCTGAGAGCCTCGGCAGTGGATGTGGGTCTGTCTGACCCTGAGGCAAACGACAACCGGAGAAAATAACCTCCACATTATTACCTCCTTACATCCATCTTCCCTCCTGCACTGAGCTAAAGCTCCATCCTCCACTCCGCACAGGCGAGGGTTTGCCTGTGATCTCAACCGACCCTGTCTCAAATTAAAGAAAATGAAACTGCTCATCATGCCTAGTGCTCAGATTGAAGACCTGCAAACACATCGAGAACAGAAATGAACTCAGCCGGAGCCTGGAAACTCAGAACGAATTGCTCTCAGATTGCTGGGAAAGAGACGCCGGAAAACCACAGAGTATATTACAGGGCGCTTCTACTGGTTTGGTTCTAAGTACATTTCTAAATACATACAATCCCATAGATTCAGGTCAGCCTGCAGAATCCAGACACCAGACTCAACAGGGTGATGCAGCGTTCAGCTTTTGTGCTCCACACAGCTACAAAGTGCAAACGTTTGGGCAGATGATCACTAGTGTTTTTGGTAAGGTCTCAGAATGTAATTGATGTGCTGATGGGTTTTTGCTACACTGGGCCACATTTAACTCTTAAACTGAACCTTCTTTGGAAGGAAGTAGCAGGAGACTTCCTCAGTTCTAGGTTGCTCTGGTACATTTACATTTTAGCCAGTTTAGCAGACGCCCTTATCCAGAGTTACTTACAACTGATATAATCTTACTGTCCAAGCAATTGTGGGTTAAGCATCTCGCTCAAGGACCCAACAGTAGCAGCTTGGCAGGGGTAGAAACCAAGCAGATGTAAAGGGGTCTGCTCAATTCTTTAAATGTAAAGCCAAATGAAAAGCTGTGGTGGCCTAGTGATTAAAGTACTGGATTATGGACCAGAAGGTCCAGGGTTCAAAACCCATCTCTGCCAGGTTGCCACTGTTGGGTCCTTGAGCAAGACCCTTAACCCACAATTGCTTGGATTGCAAGACTATCAAATGATGCTCAGGAAAAGGGTGTCTGCTAAATGATGAAAATGAAATGTATTGGACTTTGGTAGCCTAGCGGTTAAGGTACTGGACTATGGGCCAAAAGGTCCAGGGATCAAATCCCACCTCTGCCAAGCTGCCACTGTTGGGTCCTTGAGCGAGATGCTTAACCCACAATAACTTGGACAGTAAGATTATATCGATTGTAAGTCGCTCTGGATAAGGGCGTCTGCTAAATGCTGTACATGTAAATGAAGCGTAAACGAAGTTAGATCAAACCAGGGACCGGATTCATGGAAGCTTTCTTAAGAAAAAAATGACACGTCTTCTTAAGACGAACACTAAGAAGTTTGTTAGAAGGTTACATGGAACTCTAAAAAAAACCTTAAACTTAATGTTTTCAAAAATAGCAAGTTCTTAAGAAAAGAGTTAAGAAATAAAATAATTCTTAAGTTATTAGAAGAATAACAATTTTTCTTAACTTTTTTCTTAAGAACAAAGTTCAGAAAACAACAAAAAAACACATTTAAGAAGAATTCTGGATTCACAAAAGCTTTTTGAAGGGAGAAACTTGTGAAGGATCTTAGGACAAACACCCCAAAGTTTATAGAAATGTTATGAAATGCAATACTACAAAACCAAAAAGAAAAAAACTTAAGAGATTCTCAGATATTATTGTAAAATAATCTTAATTATTTCCTTAACATTTTCTTAAGAATTTGGAATTTGTATTTACTGTTATTTCCGTTATTTAGTTTAAGCCGCTCAGAGGTCAGCATAATGGACTAAAAACATCAAACCAAGCATTCAAAAAAAATTGCAAACCAGAAAGAGAAGTGATGGTGGAAGAAATAGCCAACAGGAAAAAAAAATTGTAGAGTAATGGCGGAAAGCAAAAGATAAGGACGGACAAGAGTGGTAAAAAAAGAAATGGGCCGAATTAAAATCCGTTGTTAAAGACTTGACTTTTTTTTTAAGACTTTTTGTTTTTCCTTATTTCCAATAACTACACAATTTAAAGTTTGGTAAATTTCTTGTCAGCTCTTACAGCCTAAGAGAAGTGTGAGGATAAAGTAAGGTTAAGAAAACATTTAAGAACTTAATGTTTTCAAGAATAGCACTTGTTCTTAGAATTGTTCTTAAGAAATCAGATCATTCCTAAGAAGTTATTTTTAAGAATGAATGACGTTAAGAAAGAACACACATTTAAAAAGATTTTCTTCCTTAAGACACTTTGTGAATCCAGTCCGTGGAACCAGTCCCTGTTTGTCACCTTCCGATAGCCTCACACTTGTCAGGTTTGACAAGGTAAAAAAATCAAAAGAAACCAAACTTTAAGCAGTTTAGTTATTGGAAATAAAGCGTACATACTTTGATCTCAAAAGATTAAAAGCATTTCGAGTGAAGGTTATCTTTTAAATACAAAAGTTGTCTACATAAGGAGTGTATATGGAAAAGCTGTTGCTTTAATCTGTGTTTGAAATGTTTTTGTGGGTTTTGGAGAGAGTGGAAATCCACAAAGGCCTCTCAAGGACAGGGCAGATCCTCTAACTTTAAGCTCTAAAATGCAACAAGGCCTACGTGTGAAGACAACAAAGATTTTCTTAAAGGAATATTTGAGAACTTCTTAAGTTCTTCGAGAATCGCTTTTAAGAGCATTCTTAAGAAGTTCCTAGTGTTTGTTTAAGTACCTTTGCGAGTTTTTCTTCAGAAAGCTTTTGTGAATCTGGCCCCTGCTCCTCGGGTGTCATTTCTGGCCATGTGATCAGCCATGTGACCAACTAGTGTATAAACACTATAAACTATAAAGACTTGGCTCCAGTTCAGAGGAGCCTAATGAAGCAAGTGGTGAATAATTAAGCCAGGTATCTAGAGATCACTTGATCAAAAGACCTAATCTCTCAGGGCCCAACCGCAGCTTAAGCGTGTTTACCACCCACATCACAGACCTGCTTAGCACTTTCATTAGTGTGTGTTCAGTACTGTGGACCATTTGGAAAAAAGTAGAATCCTGAACCCATGCAGCTGGCGGTTAGCACGAGGCAAGCACAGGCACAGCAACATAGCTCAAGGCCAGCAAGGAGAATCAGGATTTACTGGAGGACTGAAGCACATCTCTCTCTCTCTCTCTCACTCTCTAGCCTTTCATTTATCAGTTGAGTCACTTTGAAGACCTTTACAGGAGCTATCCAAGCCCCGAGCTGATTGGGAGACTGCCGGGAATGAGAACGCACCTCTCTGAAGGGGAAAACGTAATCACAGGGGGGTGTGATAGAGTCGGGAAAGGATATACACTGGCACGGAAGAGACATGGCAACAGAATTTCAAGATGTTTGCACTGAACAGTGAGAAAGTCGGTTTTAAACATATTTTAAAACATATATTATTAATAAAATCCAGGAACGAGTCGATGACAGAGCTTTCACACATAACTGTGTGAAATTCTGCACTTAGGAAATGATTACCTGGCACGTTATTCCAACAAAAACCACAAATATGTATAATACCATTTGCGACCTCTAATGGCATTAGTCTGAGGACTGTGAAGCTGTGTATTATGTGCTGGTTCACGTCTAGATGGATCCTGTTTTCAAAAAGCTGTTACTAATTTTCTCGATTTTACAAAGTGCACTGGAGTGGACTGTGGACTGTGGTGGCTTAGCGGTTAAAGTACTGGACTCTGGACCAGAAGGTCCAGGGTTCAAATCCCTCATCTGCCAAGCTGCCACTGTTGGGTCCTTGAGCAAGACCCTTAACCCACAATTGCTTGGATTGTAAGACTGTACAAATTGTAAGTCGCTCTGGATAAGGGTGTCTGCTAAATGCTGTAAATGTTAATGTAAATACAAAGATACACACTGCCCCCTGTGTTACCCGGAGGTTGCCTGTACCTCTGGTCTGCATTACCACAAACCCAGGATGAAAGTTCTGAAGGTGAAGTGGAACAAAGACATAAGGAGCTTTCGCATCGGAGGAACTTTTTCATAACCCTTTGTTGTTTGTTCGCACCTCAGGGATCGGGGACGACTGTAGTTCTTAGAATGCTGTGTGCAGGGACTTCTTTAGCAGCTACTTTTCGCAGTCATGCAAGTTTGCGATGATGGGCCTTAAGGCTGTTTAAGAACCTTTGCAAGTCTTTTCTTAAGAAAGCTTTTGTGAATCTGGCACCTGTAGTTTTTGGGACTGAATTCACAAAAGTGTCTTAAAAAAGAAAATCATCTTATATGTGTGTTCTTTAATTTGTGTTTTAATTTTTGAATTCATAAGAAAAAAGTTATGAAAGTAATACCTTAATAATTAGCTGACGGTATTTCTCTTTTGTTATGGATAATTCTAAGAGCAAGTGGCATTCTTGAAAGCATTTTGTTCTTAAATGATTTATTAACCGTTTGTTACCCTCACACTTCTCTCAGGCTGTAAGAGGTGACAAGGTAAGCACTGACATGTACCAAACTTTAAACAGTTTAGTTACTGGGACACACGTTGTGATAAAGGATTTTTTTTCCTTTTGACCATTTCTTCCACCATCGCCTCTATTTCTTCTAAACACTGGTTTGATGTTTTTCCTCTGAGGGGATAAAACTAAATAATGGAAATTCTGGTAAATACAATGTACAGCGAGACACATTTTGAATTTGTAAGCTGTAAAATACAACATAGCCTACATACAAAAACAATGAAAGAATTAATTAAGGTGGTCTTAAGATAATATTTGAGGTTTGAGAGTTTTTTTCGAATTGAATTTAAGAACGTTCTTACAAACTTCTTAGTGTTTGTCCTAAGAGCCTTTGGAGGTTTTTTCTTAAGAAACGTTTCATGATTCCTGCCCCGGATTCTTGCTGTCATTGCAGGCACGAGTTTTGGGTCCATGTCTGTGTCTCAGGTATCACCTCACTTCTGATCGATACTGATCTCAGCTTGAGTCCAGTTCTTTCAGGGCATCTAATGGAATCCAGTGCTCCGCTGGTGGCATCCAGTTACAGAGAACACCTGTATTATCTAATCAGCCATTCGTGTGGCAGCAGTGCAGTGCATAAAATCCTGCTTCAGGTAACGTTCACATCAACCATCAGCATGGGGGAAATGTGCTCGCAGTCATTTTGAATGGAATGGAATAATTGTTGGTGCCAGACAGGCTGGTTTGAGATCTTCTGGGATTTTCACACAACAGCCTCCAGAGATTCAGAATGGTGCAATAAAGTAAAAACATCCACTGAGCTGCAGTTCTGAAATTTGTTTAGAAGAGAGGTCATATTTGAGTACTGTTGCTGACCGTGTGCACCCCTTCATGGCCAGACTTTGCCCATCTTCTAATCAAAGAACATGAACCATGTCACACAGCAAAAGTCTCCTCAAAAGTTTCATGAACGTGAGAATAAGTTTTCTGCATTTTCCTTCACAGTTCTTTCCAGCCACCGGATCTGAATCCAATCGAAGACCTTTGGGATGTGGCAGAACAGGAGATTCACAGCATTCAAGTGCAGCTCAAATCTGCAGGAACTGCCTGATGCAATCATGACAACATGGAGCAGAATCTCAAAGAAATATTTCCAACAGCTTGTGGAATCCATGCCGCAGAGAACGGAGGCTGTTTGGAGAGCGACGGGAGGGGCTTCCCAGTTTGAGTACTTTCTAACAAAGTACTCAGTGAATGTACAGTACTGTCCAAAGGTCTGAGGCATTCTATATTCTTCAGTTTATATTCTGTTTATCCTTTATGTAAGTTATAGTGCTCACTGCACTTTGTAGTTCTACAATTACAGACTGTAGTCCATCCGTTTCTCTACATACTTTCTTCATGCCCTTTAATCTGTACTGTAATGGTCCCCCACAGATCAGGTACTATTTGGGTGGTGGATCATTCTCCGTACTGCAGGTACACTGATGGTGGTGCTGTGTTAATGTACCCATACCAAAGGGATGTCCTAAAATCCAACACCTTCCTGAGCATCTTGTTTTTTCATGCTTCAATACCACTACTAATACAGTGTGCCAATGAAATCCTGACTCAACCACCGGTGCCCATAGCACAGCCACACCATTCATTATGAAGTGATTTGTTCAGCTAGCCCTAAGGCTTCCCACCATACTGGGAGCTGCTGCAGCAAAAAGCTTCAGATCCACTATTTGAGAGAACAGCTTGCTAAAGGCCAGAAAAGTATCTTTTAAGTCATTTAAGTCCACAACTTCATTACTTAAGTCAAAGTACAGATACTATTGGTCAAATGTTACTTTGATACAAGTATAGATACTCAACTTATTGTCCACCCCTGCATTTAAGTCAGCTTAACATTTAAATTTACATCTAGATGCTCTTATCCAAAAGCGACGTATACAGTGGTGCTTGAAAGTTTGTGAACCATTTAGAATTTTCTATATTTCTGCATAAATATGAGCTAAAACATCATCAGATTTTCACACAAGTCCTAAAAGTAGATAAAGAGAACCCAGTTAAACAAATGAGACAACAATATTATACTTGGTCATTTATTTATTGAGGAAAATGTGCTCCAATATTACATATTAGTGAGTGGCAAAAGTATGTGACCCTCTGCTTTCAGTATCTGGTGTGACCCCCCTGTGCAGCAATAACTGCAGCTAAACGTTTCCTGTAGCTGTTGATCAGTCCTGCACACCAGCTTGGAGGAATTTTAGCCCATTCCTCCGTACCAGAACAGCTTCAGCTCCGGGATGTCGGTGGGTTTTCCTCACATTAGCTGCTCACTTCAGGTCCTTCCACAACATTTCCATTGGAGTAAGGTCAGGACTTTGACTTGGCCATTCCAAAACATTAACTTTATTCTTCTGTAACCAGTCTTTGGTAGAACGGCTTGTGTGCTTAGGGTCGTTGTCTTGCTGCATGATCCACCTTCTCTTGAGATTCAGTTCATGGACAGATGTCCTGACATTTTCCTTTAGAATTCTCTGATATAATTCAGAATTCATTGTTCCATCAATGATGGCAAGCTGTCCTGCCCAGATGCAGCAAAACATGCCCAAAACCATGATACTACCACCACCATGTTTCACATATGGGATAAGGTTCTTATTCTGGAATGCTGTGTTTTTCCTTTCTTCAAACATAAACGCTTCTCTTTTAAACCAAAAAGTTCTATTTTGGTCTCATCCGTCCACAAAACATTCTTCCAATAGCCTTCTGGCTCGTCCACGTGATCTTTAGCAAACTGCAGACGAGCAGCAATGTTCTTTTTGGAGAGCAGTGGCTTTCTCCTTGAGCCCTGCCATGCACACCATTGTTGTTCAGTGTTCTTCTGATGGTGGACTCATCAACATTAACATTAGCCAATGTGAGAGAGACCTTCAGTTGCTTAGAAGTTACCCTGGGGTCCTTTGTGACCTCACCAACTATTACACGCCTTGCTCTTGGAGTGATCTTTGTTGATCGACCACTCCTGGGGAGGGTAACAATGGTCTTGAATTCCCTCCATTTGTACACAATCTGTCTGACTGTGGATTGGTGGAGTCCAAACTCTTTAGAGATGGTTTTGTAACCTTTTCCAGCCTGATGAGCATCAACAACTCTTTTTCTGAGATCCTCAGAAATTTTTCTTCGTGCCATGATACACTTCCACAAACGTGTTGTGAAGAGCAGACTTTGATAGATCCCTGTTCTTTAAATAAAACAGGGTGCCCACTCACACCTGATTGTCATCCCATTGATTTAAAACCCCTGACTCTAATTTCACCTTCAAATTAACTGCTAATCCTAAAGGGTCACATACTTTTTCCACACACTAATATGTAATATTGGATCATTTTCCTCAATAAATAAATGACCAAGTATAATATTTTTCTCTCATTTGTGTAACTGGGTTCTCTTTACCTACTTTTAGGACTTGTGTGAAAATCTGATGATGTTTTAGGTCATATTTATGCAGAAATATAGAAAATTCTAAAGGGTTCACAAACATAATTTGTTCGTAATGAAAACTAACAGCAGAAGAGTTGAGTCTCTGTTTTTACCGAGTCTTGGTTGCTGGCTGGTTAATATGTTGTTAATTAAGCAGGATGAATGCACAATTTACATGCAACTGGCATCTGTACGGGGCGTGAAATCTGTGTAGCGCACAAACAGCATCTGCTCATTAAGGTTCAGCCCGAGCGCCATGCCATTTTCCTTCCTCCACACGGGCCGGGCCTGGAGCGCGGGGTGGTGTTAGTGTGTGAAAATCAAACGGCACGCCAGCTGGATGGCTGACGGCGAAACACGCGAGCGTGCAGCGCGACTCACTTCCGCAGGTCCCGTCAGGCTGAAGCATGTAGCCGTTGAGGCAGTAGCACTTGTAGCTGCCGTACGTGTTCATGCACCTGTGCTTACAGGGACGAGGCTTCAGGCCACACTCGTTCAGATCTGCAGGGAAAGACACAGAGAGGAGGGTTACAGGCATCCAGATGTGGTGAGGACGTGGTGGGGGGATCAGCAAGCGCTCGGGGTTCACAGGTCAATCCTCTTAAAGCTGCGGCGTGTCCGGACAGGCCCACCCTGGAGAGGCTCGGCCTCCAGAAGATGCTGTTAAAGCACAACGACTCATTACCTACCAAACTTTTCACTCCGCTGAAACACAAACGCCTCTGAAATGCTAAACACCCACAACCTCTGGCTTTCCGAAATATGATTAGATGCCGCGCTCTGGCAAGTCGAGATTAGACGCGTTGCCAGACGTCCAGCACCTGCCAAAAAGCACTGAAAGCGTAGTCAACGGAGCCTGGGAATTAATCACAACCTGTCAGCCGGGTGCGAACACGACACGAATACAAAGAATTCCTCCCACGTGCTTCGAGGCGAAGCCCACTCTGCAGCCCTGAAGGGGTCAACGGGGCCTAACGATGGCCTTTTCTACACTAATAAGGACGTGTTATGGTTTGCCAGGCTGACATGGCATTTGAAACAACTTATTATAATTGGAAATGTCTTATATGAGGGGAGATTGGGATTTGGGGGATTTTTGGAACTCCTGACTGTCATATGATCCCAGCTACAACAAGCCGTCCTCAGCCCATACACAGATACACGGGTTAGAACGATGGATCATCTGGACAGGTTCTAAACGTTTTCGTTTAACATCTTGCAATGTGATGTGAGCAGATCACGTGATCTGGATTTGGCCCCTTGGTTGGCGTCTTGTGACATGAATACTTCAGCAGACCTCAATAAGTTAGGTCCTCTCTCAAAACAGAGTTGGCACTTGTATCCCACCTCTGGCAATGTCAGGTCTGTTGGTTACGGAGCTGTTCATGCCATGTGCCACCGACCAGGGGTGCCCCCACATCCCAGGTAATGGCAAAATATGTACATAAAATACAGCTTTTGAAAGAGTTTGGCCACCTTTCCATCCAACCCACTAGTGTTTATTGTAAGGTTGACGCTATATTTAACTTGTTCCTCCCTGCTGATAGAATGGAAGATAAGCCTGCTTAACGTCTATCCTAGGGCAGATCATCACATGGCTGGCACGGGTCAGTGTTCTAGACCAGCCAACTGTGCTTATATGATGCCCGACCTGGCCAGAAGGCACTGCTGGGGTGGAATCCAGTTGACCGCGCTGGTGCTGTATCAAACTGCCGCTGTGCCACCAGACTGCCCAGTGTTTGGTCGTTTATCTACTTAAATATACTTTATGATTTGTGGAACTGGATCGATTCTATGAAGCAATCTGCTTAATCTTTGAGACTGTGCCCTATAAAAGAAAAGTACTACAGAGAGCCTTTTAATATAAACATCAGCGCTGTTAAACATACCCACACCAGTGTGAACGAGCTCTATAAATCACTTTCATCCCTACGTTGTAAGCTGCAGGGAGTTTTCTCGCTCGCTGCTCTCATTTCTGCAGCAATGAAAGCAGACGCTCCTGGCAGGAGACGGGGGCCTTCGGTGTGGCCCCATTGAAAGAGAATGGCGCCATCTTTAGCTCTGGGCTATGCTCGGTATGCGTTCTGTAGAAGAGCATGATGGCTGCATTTGACAGCTGATACACAGATTTAAATAGACAAAGTGGATATTTCTGCTCTTGCCCACATAACCACAGCCGGTTTGGTCACATGACTGGGGTTACTGCTGTGGCACGGTCTGAAAAACAATACGGGAACATTTTTGTTCCCCAAGGTACAAACGAAATAATGGTACCCTCACTGATCCTGATGAATATTCTTTCCACTGAAACCAGAGACGTCCAACAGAATGGACGAATGGTTGGAGGTTTGAATTCAGTAAGGAGTCACACCTTATAGACTAAAGAAGTGGAATCAGGTGTAGCTTCTGCTCGGTTCATGGGAAAAACCTGCAGGCACTCTAACCCTTCGTGGATAGCTTTAGAGACCCCCTGGCTACTACTGTTAGAAATAATCTATGTACAATAATCAATATGTTTTATGGACATAACAAGATAAACTATTAACAGTATGTTAATATGAACAAGCTAATCAGGATTTGGATTGCTGCCCAAAGAGCTTGGGTAAGTTTTTGGAGTCTTGGCCATCCAATGGATTCTTCCTCATCATATTTATGTGGTTGTTCATTTGGAACTGCTTTAAGTCAATGTCTCATCTTTATTTGATTTGGTTTGACTTTTACCTTATCTAAGCTGCCCAAAGAAGTTGTGTCCCTTTTTGAGTCTTGGTTCTCCTGAGGTTTCTTCCTTCTAAGATTTAGATTTTTCTACTTTTTTTTTTTTTTTTATCTACAGTGGTGCTTAAAAATGTGTGAACCCTTTAGAAAGAGTTTGGACTCCACCAATCCACAGTCAGACAGATTGTGTACAAATGGAGGAAATTCAAGACCATTGTTACCTCCCCAGGAGTGGTCAACCAACAAAGATCACTCCAAGAGCAAGGCGTGTAATAGTTGGTGAGGTCACAAAGGACCCCAGGGTAACTTCTAAGCAACTGAAGGCCTCTCTCACATT
Source organism: Ancistrus triradiatus (assembly GCA_025084515.1). NCBI lineage: Eukaryota > Metazoa > Chordata > Actinopteri > Siluriformes > Loricariidae > Ancistrus > Ancistrus triradiatus. The sequence goes on from JAJAGP010000316.1 coordinate 156,302, forward strand.
GGCTAATGTTAATGGTCATGAGTCCACCATCAGAAGAACACTGAACAACAATGGTGTGCATGGCAGGGTTGCAAGGAGAAAGTCACTGCTCTCCAAAAAGAACGTTGCTGCTCATCTGCAGTTTGCTAAAGATCACGTGGACGAGCCAGAAGGCTATTGGAGGAATGTTTTGTGGACAGATGAAACCAAAATAGAACTTTTTGGTTTAAAAGAAAGCATTTTGTTTGGAGAAAGGAAAACAATGCATTCCAGCATAAGAACCTTATCCCATCTGTGGAACATGGTGGTGGTAGTATCATGGTTTGGGCCTGTTTTGCTGCATCTGGGCAGGACGGCTTGCCATCATTGATGGAACAATGAATTCTGAATGATATCAGAGAATTCTAAAGGAAAATGTCAGGACATCTGTCCATGAACTGAATCTCAAGAGAAGGTGGGTCATGCAGCAAGACAACGACCCCTAAGCACACAAGTCGTTTTACCAAAGAATGGTTACAGAAGAATAAAAGTTCATGTTTTGGAATGGCCAAGTCAAAGTCCTGACCTTAATCCAATGGAAATGTTGTGGAAGGACCTGAAGCGAGCAGCTAATGTGAGGAAACCCACCAACATCCCAGAGCTGAAGCTGTTCTGTACGGAGGAATGGGCTAAAATTCCTCCAAGCCGGTGTGCAGGACTGATCAACAGCTACAGGAAACGTTTAGCTGCAGTTATTGCTGCACAGGGGGGTCACACCAGATACTGAAAGCAAAGGTTCACATACTTTTGCCACTCACTAATATGTAATATTGGGGATCATTTTCCTCAATAAATTAATGACAAGTATAATATTTTTGCCTCATTTGTTGAACTGGGTTCTCTTTATCTACTTTTAGGACTTGTGTGATGATGTTTGATGTCATATTTATGCAGAAATATAGAAAATTCAAAAGGGTTCACAAACTTTCAAGCACCGCTGTACTGTGCTTCAGAGTTTCCCAGGTAAAGGGATAGTCATTTCGCAGGTGCTGGGTTTAATTCCAGGGGTTGCCAGATCCCGTGAGAGAAAGATGCAACCAGGTTGATGGAAGCAAACCCGAAAGATTTTCTGATTTTGTTTTCAGGCAGTTAACACTTCTTTTTTAATGTGACCTATACCTGGCATTTGTCTGAAAAGGTCACGCTCATAAACTGATGGGAATGCGCAGAAGAGCATGCTTCACGTGACCTGCACGTCCAGAGGTATATAATCAAAATTGAGTCAGCAGTAACAGGCACTCCTTTAATGTTAACTTCTTTAAAAAGGGCACGTTATCCAGCTAAAGTCACTTCTCTGATTGGCGTCCTTAGTTTCTTCAAACTTCACTCTTAAGCTTATTATTTTCCTTTGACACTGCAACCCCGTCCTCCTGAGGCTGTGTTCGGCTATTTCTTTAGAAATTTCCTCTAGTTTTGTCTGCACTGAGACAACACCCCAAATATTTCTGAAGTCTGTTACTTTGCTATCCCACCACTCAAAACCTCCCATAGTGATCTCATGTTCATAAATTTGACTTGACTTGACCTGACAGACCCAACCTCCATTTCCAAATGGGCCCTGATACTGAGGGATCTCTGGCAAGGTGAAACGTGGACCACTCACAAACAGAGAGGCCAACGCAGATTGCCACCCTGATTGTGGGATCTGGAGCTGTTGTTACCCGACTGCAGGGCCAGCCATCAACTAACATGGGCATTGGAGAGGTCTAACTGTGTCACACCCTGGAAACAACAAGGGTGGCCCTCGTGACTTATGGTGTATTGCAACTCTGCAGTTGGGCAGCGACACCCCTCCACAATCAGGATGGCAAACGGCACTCACTGCCCAGTGATGTAATGGGATGTTGGAGTCTTATTCAATTAGAAGCACTTCTTTAAAAGATGAAGAAGGTTGGGATCTCCTTCGCAGTGCCTCAGAGCAGCTTTTGTTTTGACTGGCTCATAAACTGATTAGTCTGTAATGTGTTTGTTTATCTCTGTCACTGAGCTTGTTCACTTGTTCAGCTGTTCATCTGTGCTCACGCTGTGTGTTCAGGATTCAAGTCTTTCTTGATGAAATGAATAATTAGAATGAATTATAATACTGATATACACTCACCGGCCATGATATTAGGTGCACCTTGTTTCTACACTCGCTGTCCATTTTATCAGGACTTTGTAGATCTACCATCACAGACTGTAGTCCATCTGTTTCTCTACATACTTTGTTCGTTCCCTTTGCTCTGCTCTCTAATGGTCAGGACCCCCACCGGACCAGCACAGATCATTTATTGCTATTAAATAATGAATACATTAAAAAAACGACACAAAAACATTGTGTTCCAAGTTATTTTAGCACAATGCATGTGTTTGTTATTGTGACTTGGAAAATCAGACCATTTTATGTAAACTTAATGTTGCAGTCCAGGATATTCCTATTATCCTATTATATTACTATTATATTCAACTATTATGTGTGCTACCCAAACTCCCTAGTGCATTATTTCTTTATGGGTGAAGACAGCAACAACCCTAGTATTGCAAAACTTTCCTCTGACCTTGCCTCCACAAACATGCTGTGTACCGCGGCCAAGTTTCTGCTGTTGGCCTTTTCTTCATTTCTGAGTCTTTTGCCTCAGTAATAATCTGCACAAACTCAGCCTTCAGGAGAATTCTCGGCCAAACTGAGCAAACTGAACTCAAAACTCGAATTTAGATCTACATACTGCCCAGGGATTTCGGCCAAGAAAATCTTTTTCCTCCTCTTAGGGCAGATCTAACGGGGTCCTGCCTGCCTTAACAAAAAGCTGAAAACTGCAGAATTTAAATGTCATGATGTGGATTACTGGAACGGCCGTCCAGTGTCAACGAGCTCGCGGCTACAGAGTACGCGAAACAAATGAGAAAGGCTACGAAGCAGAAAGGTCTGCTGAAGAGGAGGGGAAAGAGATAAGAGAAAGAATTAGGGTAAAGAGAATATGGGTTCATCAAAGCCAAAAAAATCAACAGCGTTAAGCAATATGCTCATTGTCCAAATATAACTCGTTCTGGAAAATGCTTTCTACAGAGAATATTTTATTTGTTATAGAAATCAAATGAATCTGACTCTGAATATTCAGATAGCAAGAACATATTTCTATTATTTCATATAGGAAAATACCTACCTCCTTCCCGTACATTCCCAACCCTGAATACTTGTAATTATGTCTGAGTTATATAGTGGTGCAGAGGATTCTGCTGGACTATCTGCCGATTACTAGAAGCAACAAGTTCGGATAATGGGGATCAGATAGCAAGAGTCTGGATAGCAGAGATTGGATAGTGAGGTTCATAGAGCAGGAGTTCAGATAGCAGTGGTTCAGATAGTGGAAATTCCGATAGCAGAGTATATTCGGATAGTGGAAGTTCAGATTGTTTAGTTTAGGATTAGCAGGAGTTCATTTAGAAGGTGTTTGGATAGCAGTGTTCAGTTGGCAAGGTTGATACAGTGAGATTTAAATAGCTTTTTTAGATAATGGGAGTTTGAATAGCAGAACTTGGTCGGTGAGTATCCGAATAGCAGGGTTTGGATAATGTAGGTTGGAGAGTGGCAGTTTAGACAGTGAGAACCCAGATAGCAAGGTCTAGATAGTGGCGTTTGGATAGTGGGAGTTCAGCTAGCAGTGATTGGATATTGAGAGTACATGTAGCAGAGTTTGGATAGCGAGAGTTTGGTTAGCAGATTACAGAATAATGGTTTTTGGAAAATGGTAGTTTGGGATAGTGGGGTTTAGATAGTGAGCTTTGGACAGTGGGAGTTCAGATAGTGGGTTTGTATAGTGAGGGTCTGGATAGAGTGGTTTGGATAGCAGGGATCGTATAGTGGGAGTTTGGCTTAGACATTGAGAGAAAACATAGCGGGATATAAATGGTGGGATAGTCAGTTTTGGAAAGTGAGAGGTCAGGGTGGTGGATTTGGATAGTGGTAGTTCTGATAGAGAGGTTTGTATAGTGGGAGTTTGTATTTGTATAACGGGAGTTCAGATGTTGTTTGTATAGTGGGAGTTTGTATATTAGGGTTTGTATAGTGGGATTTCAGATAGAGGGGTTTGTATAGTGGGAGCTTGTATAGTGAGGTTGTATAGCGGGAGTTCAGATAGTGAGCGGTGTGTAGCGGGAATTTGGATATTAGGGTTTATATAGTGGGAGTTTGGATATTGGGGTTTGTATAATGGGATTTCAGATAGAGGGGTTTGTATAGTGTGAATAATGAGGTTTGTATAGTGAAAGCTTGTACAGTGGGGTTTGTATAGTGGGAGTTCAGATGTTGGTGTTTGTATAGTGAAAGTTCAGATAGAGGGGTTTGTATAGTGGGAGTTCAGATAATGAGATTTATATAGTGGGAGTTCAAATAGAGGGGTTTGTATAGTGGGAGTGCGGGTATTGTGGTTTTGTACAGTAGTAGATCAGATAGCAAGGTTTGTATAGCGGGAGTTTGGATGTTGGTGTTTGCTCAAAGTGGAATATAGTGGAAGTTCAGATAGCGAGGTTTGTATAGTGGGAGTTCAGATGGTGTTGTTTGTATAGTGTGAGTTCAGATAGTGAGGGGTGTGTAGCAGGAGTTTGGATATTGGGGTTTGTATAGTGGGATTTCAGATAGAGGGGTTTGTATAGTTGGAGTGCGGATATTGAGGTTTGTATAGTGAACGCTTGTGCAGTGGGGTTTGTATAGTGAGAGTTCAGATAGAGGGGTTTGTATAGTGGGAGTTCAGATAATGAGATTTATATAGTGGGAGTTCAAATAGAGGGGTTTGTATAGTGGGAGTGCGGATGTTGGTGTTTGCTCAAAGTGTAATATAGTGGAAGTTCAGATAGCGAGGTTTGTATAGTGGGAGTTCAGATAGTGAGGGGTGTGTAGCGGGAGTTTGGATATTGGGGTTTGTATAGTGGGATTTCAGATAGAGGGGTTTGTATAGTTGGAGTGCGGATATTGAGGTTTGTATAATGAAAGCTTGTATAGCGGGGTTTGTATAGTGGGAGTTCAGATAATGAGATTTATATAGTGAAAGTTCAGATAGAGGGGTTTTTATAGTGGGAATGCGGATATTGGGGTTTTGTATAGTAGTAGATCAGATAGCAAGGTTTGTATAGCGGTAGTTTGGATGTTGGTGTTTGCTCAAAGTGGAATATAGTGGAAGTTCAGGTAGCAAGGTTTGTATAGTGAGAGTTTGTATAGCTGGAGTTTGGATAGCAAGTTATGGATAGTAAGAGCCTGAACAGTGGGGTCTGTATAGAAGGAGCTCAGAAAGTGTGACTTCGAATAGCAGGAGTTTGGATAATGGACTTCAAACAACAGACATTCGGATAATTGGAGTTGAGATATTTAAAGTTTAGATAGTGGGGTTTGGATAGAGGAATTTGGCAAGTAAAAGTCCATATAGTGAGAGTCTGGACAGCAGGGATTGAAAAGCAGAATTTGGATAGTGAGCATCTGAATAGCGGGTTTGGATAGAGGGGTTTGAATGTACCCTCTATAGAGTTTCACACTTGTACACTATACACGGTACACACTGGATCTAATCATTCAGGTGTTTGTAAAAGACACCCAAATGCAGCTCACTGATCTCCATTACAGGAATAAAACCCCTTATTTCTTAGGGACATCACAGAGTAAGGGCTAACACACATCAAACAGACAGCATTGTATATTTAAACAGCACAGTATCAGCAGTTTATAGAGAGCTCGAGCTGGACTGAGGAATCAAAGCTCAGACGATGTGGGAGAGCAGCAGCAGTGCAAGGCCTCGATGCTCGGAGATAACAGATCGGTTCACAAGTTCACGCAATGCTGAGAATCATGAAAGATTTGCACTCACATGCCCTTTTATTCATCCAACAATAACTGAGTGACGAGTTCGCTCTAGGCAAGGCACGCGAGGCACTGTAATAACTATTTATACTCAGACGATCATTTTTACAGAGTAACTAAAAGGTGTTTCGTCTAATATTAACGTATCAGGTGACAGGGACAGCCTCAGACAGAGACTAAACACGCTCGAATTAAAAACAAAACCTAATTCAAAAACACCCTTTCCCATTTGTTTCTTATAGCTCTACATTAGATTTCATTTTCTTTCTATTGTAATAATCTTGGTTTTACTTTTCGCAATCATGTTCTTTTAAGTAGTATTACGTTTCTGTGTTGTTAGACTTTATTTTTACTATTGTGAAGCATTTTGAGCTACATTAAGATACACATAAGATTAGTATACATACTATAAACAACAGAGGCTGAACTATTACAATATATGCAATATATAGCAACATATAACACTAAATATTATTGCCATCATGTTGATAATAAAATAGTATTAATACTATGAATAATATTGATAATAAACAATAGAGACTTTATTATTATTATTATTATTATTACTACTACTACTACAGGTAAGCACCATTTAACGACCATCCAATCACCAACCATTAGCTTTAAAAACCGAAGTCTTAACAATTATAATAAATGATATCAGGAAATAAAAGTTGAAGCAGCTATAAACAGCCGATCAATGGTGTGGATCCACAAGCTTACTTTTCTATAAAGTCTCTTATACTAATACTTGTGGAATTGTGGGTTGCAGGTTTTTGGGGCTTGTTTCTAAAGTGTAGTTCCTTATTTGTGCTTTGTCCCTGATTCCGTCTCTCTCCAATGTCACCTGTTTTGGGCTTTTTTTAGCCAACGAGCTTCTTTTTCCACAGACCCCTTGCTTGTTTCTCGTACGGGATCTGGCAACCCTGGTATGTGTCTAAGTATCTAGCTACCTAACCGGCCATATTTGGACTAAAACAAACTCGTGTTTGTGTGGATGACTTGTACCAAGCTGTAAATGGTGTTCGTAAGTATATGTACCTGTCCTATTGTAAGTAGTACTCCTTTGTTTATCTCCCCACTACCTGTATATCCTCTCTAACCTATAACTATATAAACAGATCCACATTCACTCGTTGAGTCTCTGGTTCATCTGGCTGTGTTGTTCCTAATGCTGCATATCGATGCTTTTTTGGCTTCTAAAAGGGAGATCATAATGCGGATGTTAAATGGTGCATACCTGTATTATTATTATTGCTATTATTATTCCTACTATACAGTAATTAAACAAATACATTCAAAACTATATTATAAGCATATAAGTGCAATAATAATAACATTATATGCTTTCAATTATAAAAAAAAACCACTTCATTATAGAAATGCTTAAATTACCAAATTAAAACTCACACTAAAGACTAAACACACTAAATTGTTCCCATTAAACTCAATTTCAAATTAAACTTAGTTTTTAATTACACTGTGAGTGAAATAGAAAGACACAAGGAAAGAGTGCACGTGGTGCCATAGCACGGCTTCTTTAAAAAAGAATGGAAAAGAAAGAGAGAGAGAGAGCATGCTTAGCTCTCAGCACGTCATTCCGGCCATGCCAATCGACACTCTGGGATCTACTAGAGGGAAGAAAGTGGAGGACTTCACTACCACTCAGCTAAATGGACTGCGCCATGCAGGTGCCGTTTGGGGGGAGAAAGAACGGAGGGCGATGAGAGGAACCACCCAGCGACCAGCAGTATAGCTCACCCTCCGAAGGCACCCCCACCAGTGGACGGTCCATTGGAACAAAGAGAGGGGGGTGAGTGTCCCAGACAGGGGGGTTTAGATAGTCCTGCTGCTCCTCTTAAAGGTCAGAGAGGGAGGGAACGGGGGGAGAGAGGGGTAGATACACAACACAGCACACAGGATCAACGTCACGTCACACACCTTTAACCAAACCACAGTGTTATGAGGTAAAGAGGATTATGGATGTGCCAGTTAATTAAAGAGGAACTCGTGGTCCTGCGATTGAACAGAGCAAAGCAGTCACGTAGTCCAATGGCTCCCGCAGAACCAACGCTGGAGCTGTTTCAGGGTCATGCCAAAGTCCGTATTCCTCCACATGAGACGGCTGGATTGGTTCTGAGTTTGGTGCATGGCATGGCGTCGTAGGAAATGCACGCTAATGACACAGTGGTTGAGATTACGTCGATATTCAGATAAATCTGACATGTGGTAAAACTGGCCAGTGGTTTATCATGTCGTATTAATTGGGATGCAACATCCCTTTTTTATTTATTAATACAATATCGATACCCTTATAGCGCTTGGCACTTGACCGCTTCATAAACTCAGTTCTCGAAGCATTTTTACATAAGCTCAGCAGACAAAAATGAGTCACCTGTGACTGAAACGTGCCTAATAGTGTGTAATATCTCCCTGAGCACAAATAACAGCTGTGATTCAATTTGCCATGGACTGGGCAAGTTTCTGGATGTAGGTCGACGTCAGTGTTGAGCCCCACTTGCACCAAAGAATTGCCTTTCAAGAGGATTCCCATCTGGGGATTTTGTGGGCCGATACAGATGTGTGACTGCTCCTGGATGTTCGCCATGCCAATCAGTCACATTTGCAGCCCTGTGAACGTGATAATTATCGTCGTGGAATACAGAGATAGGAATGTTATGTTCCTAATGAGATAATGAGCAAAACCTGGTTGCCCAGCAGCTCAGTGTAGGCATTGTGGTTCAAGTTTGATGTGAACCAAAGGAACACTTTCCACATAATTAAAACAGCCCCAGAACATCACAGAACGTCCTCCAGCTTGCACGCAGTCCTCATTGAAGGCTTCCTGAGGTCTCAGATGGACACGATGCCTATCATCCTTCACATCCAGGCAGAAATGAGACCAGAGAACACATCTCCAGTCATGAACAGTCCAATTCTTATGTCTTTTCACTTAATGTAACCGACCTACATTTTGAGCAAAGGCCTGCATGTCACTCTGCTCCGTATGTTCATGGTATGCAGTTCCCTGCAGAACGTTCTTTCAGAAACTGGATGTGAAGGATCTGCATTGACTTCTAGCAGCGGTTCTTGCCTTCAAGTAAATCAATTTCTATGCATAACCCATGAAACATGTGGCGGTCCCTGTTTGCAGTTTCATTTTCTGGCCCCAATGCTTTTTTTTTTGACACTGCTGGGAGAGCTGTTTCATCATACGCTTCAATAATCCTGCAAATTCAGCTACTTCCTTCATACTATAGTCTTGGGCACGCCCAAATGCAATCACCCCTGCTGCTGCATTGAGACCCAGATATTCACTGCACTGTACCACCTCTTCTCAATCTAGGAATTCCGTTGCACACCTCTCAGGTATTTATAGACCGACTATCTGCAGAAGTCTGAAGTTACTACCACCTTAAACACACAAGGTGAAGGTGACGCAAGGTCATTTTTTGTTCAGGGAGCTTATATTCCTAGTGCAAATAAGTCACCATGGGTCCTGAGAAGGTTGAGGATCGAGGAAAAAAAAGTGAAACGAATGTATTAACGTTAATGTATTTATAAACCATAGCACTTGTATTTCATCTAATTATCTGTGTATATAGTGGGTAAGTATACAGTATAACTTAATTAATGCATATAACGCCTTAGCAGTCCGGAATTTCTGGAGCCTGGAACAGAATAATTCAATTTACCTTATTACTATTCCTTAAGGGGAAAAATATCTCGGTACTCATGGTCTTCGGCACCCAACGTGCCTTCTGGAGCTAATTCTCAATGAGTACTGAGGTACCACTGTAACAGAGTTCTGAATACAAGTTAACACGCAAAACTACTCCAATATTTGCATCCTCAGAGTATCCAGTTCTCTAAGCTAATTTTATAACACACTGCAGGTGTGGGGCTTGATCTGTGTCGTGTCAGTCAACATTAGACAAAGTATATCTAGCACACAAAGTAGATCACACTGGAAACGAGGAAAACAGGTCAAATTCAATCTGATACCTTCCAGCATTTCAGGCCAATATCTTGTTTTTATTTCCAGGTTTCATCGTAAGTCGTGTTTTTCTGTTACTGAGTAATAAAAGAGCTGACAGCCTTTTAAGAATGCTGGTTCTTTTACGCCTAAATATTCAAGCAAATTACATAAAAACCTCCAAACCACACACCGTATGCACATGCATTTAACGTGACTGACGGGAAATAAGGATGCCTCTGACTGTTGCCTCTGGCTTTTCATTTGGGGTCTAGACACAGTTTTTTTTTTTTTTTTAAGCTGCTTTGCCACGATGTTGACACAAAATAAATACATTGAACTTGAGCTTTTCCCTGATGCATTGAACGATTACATTTTGCACACCACCTCTGTTGAACCTTGAAGCTATCACAGACTCCACACTTCTGAGGATGTACAGAAATGCCATGTACATAGCAGTCACATTCAAGCCCTCAAATATTATTCACTTGAGTACAATAAGTCAGACTTAATAATTACATGTTCTGTGAGACGGCAGAGTTTGTTTTTGAATCTGGAATTGGATCTGGTGTTTATCCCTTGCTTTGGATGATAGATGCCCATGAAAAGAGATAAAGTGAAAATGAAGTTCAGGGGAATTTAAGAGTACACCTTTTAAAAATATAGGTATTTTTGATCAGAAGGAGAATTTATTTACATTTACAGCATTTACAGACGCCCTTATCCAGAGCGACTTACAATTTATACAGTCTTACAATCCAAGCAATTGTGGGTTAAGGGCCTTGCTCAAGGACCCAACAGTGGCAGCTTGGCAGAGGTGGGATTTGAACCCTGGACCTTCTGGTCCATAGTCCAGTACCTTATCCACTAGGCTACCACAGTCCCACAGTCCCCAATTTATGAGAGAGAACAAAATCTGATCTGACACAATCATTAGTGGTGTGTGGGCAATGCACATAATCATCTCAATATGGCTCTAGGGATGTTGTAGAACTGGCCTCAACTTTATACTAGTAAGGATAACACTCAGTAATGAATTCACTCAAGGGTGGCAGGCTGGCCCAAGTGGCTAGCACTTTCTGCTTTTTTTCTTTGGGTTCAGAGTTCCTTACAGTTTCCAAAGACATGCTAAGATGGCATTAATAAATTAATTAATTGTCCATAGCCTCCAGTAGAGTTTCCATAGCCTAACCTGAGACCACCAGCAGCAGAGCAGAAATACATTTAGTCATTTAGCAGACGCCCTTATCCAGAGCGACTTACAACTGATACAATCTACAATCCAAGCAGTTGTGGGTTAAGTGACTTGCTCAGGGACCCAACGCCAGGTTGGCAGAGATGGGATTTGAACCCTTGTCCTTCTATTCCACAACTCAGCACCTTAACCACTAGTCTACCACAGTCCAAAATAGTCCTGTATAGACTGTATATCTAGGACCACTGGGACACAAATCCATTTCACTCTCTTAAATCTAGGCAACCTGAGTAGCCAGTATCCTGAATGCTGACATGTTTTGGAAGGTCAGATAAAACCAAAGTACCTGGAGAAACCCCACATGAACTCCATGGAGAAATCAAGCCAAACTTTAAAACAATGCGAAAATATGAAATCATCAGATGCAGCTTTCTTGCATCAAAACTATACACACTATAATTTCTGCCTTTTCCCCCAAAATTATTTCAGCAGATAGACCGACTATTTCGAATTCCCCCTCGGTGTGAATAAGGGATGATGTGGTGTCACACAAGTGGAACATATCACCCTATGTGGGTCATTTTCCTGCCATTCACCAGCATAACGTGCTTAATAAAGCTGAATACATGAATGAACAGAACCTATAAATCAACTCCTGTATTAGGTCTGGGAGGAGTACTGAGGATAATGGGATATTTTTGAATGTGTGTATCCTTTTGGTTTATAGTTACAATGAGATGCAGGTATGTGGATGAGCTCTGGTTATTATTAGCAGACAAATGGAAGAATGTCCGAGGAAAATCTGTGGAAGGCTTTGAAGGGTTTATATGTTCACCATTCTACCTCAGCTGTGCTTTCCTGCCCTGGTCAGGATTCCTAAACGATGGAGCTGGAGACGAGGACAAGTGCGTCTTGGCATAACTGGACAATGCAGCTGCGTTATGGCTAATTATACGATGCCACATAAAGCCGGAGCCACAATCCGCTCGGCTTAATTTCGCTTTCAAGTTATTCATAATGCAGAGAAGCAGCCGGCCGTGTGTCCGCAGAACACGCACCGGGTTACCACAATAAAGAGTCCGATAGGAGGCTGGGCGTTTAGAACTGAGCACGCATTTCTCTGGAGCCTGAAGAGTGATTACATGTCTGATTATAGAAACGCTAACACTAGCATCTGTTAACAAGATAGCAGACAATGAACAAAACGTAAGCGCTCTTGTTCTCCAACAGGCATATAACACGTTCCCGACTGAAAGCTCTCACAGCAGGTGAGCAGATCTTCATTTAGAAAGTCCCCTACAGCAAATAATCATCTTATTAAAATAATTTGATTCGTTCAGAGCCAGGCGCGGCCCGCTAAAATCTCACCGCTAAACGGATTACAGCCTTAATGAGTCTATTTGCGTTTGTTTTATAAAGATACCCATCTGCCATAATCAGCGTTATGACAGCAACGATGCTGTGATGAACCACCTGTGGGCTCTCCACCCAAAACGGAGCACGAGAGAGGTTAACGCTAATGAGCCTTTAATTGGAATTCAGTTTTGCATTGCCAGCTAAGCTGCAGTATTTAGATTCAGGGTTTCAGTACTGCTTAATTCCTTCCACTCATTATTGTAATGCAGTTCATACTGGCCTAACTAGCATTATTTAATGAGTATTCCCGTACAGTACTTCTGACTACCATGGACAAGGACTAGACATGCACCGACTGCAATGTTCTTAGCCGATTCCAATTGTTGTTCTGTCTAAGAATTATAAATGACATCATACAGAAACCTTTTTGACTTTTCTTCTCATTGAAGCTTCTTCATTGCTAAAGAACCTGTAACCCCTTTGCCTTTCTTAGCTTTGTCAAATTCCACATATTCAGCAGGGTGATGCTGTTTTAAACGTCTTATTAAATTCATTGTGGTAGCCTAGTGGTTAAGGTACTGGACTCTGGAGCAGAAGGTCCAGGGTTCAAATCCCACCTTTACTAAGCTGCCACTGTTGGGTCCTTGAGAAAGGCCCTTAACCCACAATTGCTTGGATTGTAAGACTGTACCAATTGTAAGTCGCTCTGGATAAGGGCGTCTGCTAAATGCTGTAAATGTAAATGTAAATGTGGTCCTACATGGCTTATTTTCGCCACCCATGTATTGCAAACAGCACTCAAGAGCTTCAAAGCTTCAAAGCTGAGGACACGGCTGTGTCCGAAATAGATCCCTACACCCTCATTAGTCTCCTTTAGTCAGAATTACATACAGCCATTGAAAGACCATCGATTAGACCATTTGCTTTAATGATCGAGGTCTTAACAATTATAATGACAATAGGAAAAAATATTTCAACCCCGGACGTCATGCTGTAAACAGCCCATCAGCACTACGGACCACCTAGGGGCGAGAGTTTAAGATCAAAAGTGCGTCATTTATGTGTGTAATTGTTTATGTGTGTAATCGTTTGCTCTTGTTTGGACTAGAGACTGTTTGAACTCGGCTGATGTGTTCACAGACTTTTCTGTGTAAGTTCCTCGTGTTGGTGTGGATGACTTTCTGCTTTTTATTTACAAAAAGCTGTAAATGGTGTTCGTAAGTGTATGTACCTGTCCTATTGTAAGTAGTACTGCTTTGTTTGTATATTCTCTCTAACCTATAACTATATAAACTGGTTCACATTCACTCGATGAGTCTCTGTTTCATCTGGCTGTGTTGTTCCTAATAATGTCTATCCATGCATTTTTAGCTTCCGGCAAACAGAAGTTCAGGTCCATCATAAAGTCCGCTTAAGTGTTACGGCTTTAACCTACACGGGGTCCTAACAGTACATTACTGTATCTTCTTTCATTATTATACATTTCCATAAATTACAAAAGGTTCAGCATAACAGTTTAGGTTTCCACTGGGGTTTTAGTCGTCTCTCTGACTCATTTCTGTATCGTTTGCATGCAGTAATGTCAACAGTCTTCAGTCAACAGCCTGTTTCACAGAATGTAATGCGGGCGATAAGGGACGCGTACCTGTAACTCATGTGGAAGTGTGTTCAGTTTGGGAGAGTTGGAGTTCTCTGTCCGTTTTACAGTACAGAAAGGGTGTGGAGATGATTGGTTGTGGTAATCAAATGCAGGATGCAGACACACGACCATTTTATTGTAATATTCATTCATAACAGCACTAAAATGTCATTAAAATGAAGACTGGTGGTAATCCATATGGACATTCGTTACACAGTGTACACATGAGGAATGTTTACACCAGTAAAAGCTTGTCTGATTGTAAATCACAGCACTTAATTTTAATGTGGACACGCAACCATTTTAAGGAACATCTGTCAACACTTTGGCTGCGTAAAATGGAGGTCTGGGACTTCAAGTCGTAGCTCCAGTTTTACAGCTCATGAATGCCTCAGAATGTAGCATGAACGGACCATGAAAGGTCATTACAGGCACCAGACCCTTCCTCGCAATTACAGGCACCTGACTCTTCCTGGCCATTACCAGTGCCATGATCCTTCCTGGTCCTTATGAGGACTCGATCCTTCCAGGTCATAATGAGGACTTGACTCTTCGAGATCATTACAAGCACCTGATCCTTCCTGGTCAATACGAGCACTTGATGCTTCCTTTTAATTAATTCTGACCCTTTCTGAGCATTATGAGTGTCTGACCCTTCCTGGTCAGTACAAGCTCCTGAACATGCTGGCCATTATGATTACTTGACCTTTCCTGGTCTTTACAAGCAACTGACCCTTCCTGGTCATTATGATCACCTGACCCTTTCTTTTAAGTACAGACACCTGACCCTTTCTGACCATTATGAGCACCTGATCCTTCCTGGTCACTACGAATACTTGACCCTTCCAGGTCATTACAGGTGCATGACCATTACTGGTCATTACAGACACCTGACCCTTCCAGGTCATTACAGACTCCTGACCCTTCCTGGTCATTACGATCACCTGACCCTTCCTGGTCATTACAGACATCTGCCCCTTCCTGGTCATTACAGACACCTGACGCTTTCTTTTAAGTACAAACATCTGACCGTTTCTGGTCATTACGATCACCTGACCCTTCCAGGTCATTACGATCACCTGACCCTTCCTGATCCCTCCTGGCCATTACGAGCACCTGACTGTTTCTGGTCATTACAAGCACCTCACATGGTCATTACAGTCACCCTTAATTCGTCAATACAAATTTACAGGCACCTGACCCTTCCTGATCATCACAAGTCCCTGACCCCATCGAAGCCATCACGAGTGCATGGTCAGGACAATGGCGCTCCACCACTGAGCCACACTGGTTCCTTTCCTGCCTCTGGCAAAGTGAGGTTTGAGTTTTTGTTTTGGAATGGCAATGGATTTTTCCACTGTCACAGTCATGCAATCACAACGACCATTTAAGGTCAGTAACCAAACCACCTGACCATCACGTTGAAAGCCCATCCTGGGGACCTCAGGAACTGCTGTTTCCTCATTTGGCTTTTACATTCAGAGTCTGCTTGTCTAAATGAATGCACATATTTAAATGATAGCATGTGCAGACATGTGGACCCCTTCCGGCACCTTACGTACACTGTCGTACAGTTGCAAGAAAGTTTATGATCCCCTCAGAATTAGGAAACTTCTTCTCACTCAACAAAAAACATGTCACCTGAAGCGAGGCACCCAAACCCTGACAGTAATCTCCCGGCTCCAGATGTCACCCTGTACCACTTTCTGGGTGGATAATGAGTTTTGCTGAGGTGACGGTTTCCTCTGCTCGGCGATACTCAGCCAGACCGCAGCCCTCACAATGGGCTGACTCGAAACCATGTCGAGATGGAAAACGAGATCCCGCTTCCACATTCCTGAAGGGTTTTGTTTTCTCCCGTCCTCCCTTCATTTAATTACACCTTCTCCCGTTGCTCTCTTAAGGGCACTGGTTTCACTCCTTAAACCTCCACAGCCGTGTCTCCTCAGGCTGTACGCACCGCTTTCACCCGAACCCTTCTGTTAAGACCACGTACAATAGGCTTACTATGAAGAGCGGGCTTTCTTCTGTGCCAGTTATCTCGAGCCAGTAATTGAGTTAAAGCGTGGCTCCCATATCGTCCACACACGAGGTTTCGACGTTATTGCAGCTCTGTTCTGCTGAATAAGGCCTTTTATTATCAGATTCAGCACAAATGTCATCGGGTGACAGCCATCTGCTAACTGTAGCTTATTACACTGCTCAGACATGTCAGTCTGAGGGAAAAAGACCTCACTGTATCCATGCAGAGATCTTTGGTGCATTTCATTAACCGCAGTCGAACCCTATCATCAGCATTCCCACTGTAATGTACAGGGGAATTCAATCCCCTAACTCGCTTTCTGAGCCCACATTAAATAGGAACGCTGATCAGGATAATAGCAGAAGTACACGGTGTTCCAAATGACTTCTTACCTCTACTTACAAAATTTACTTGGATTTTATTTAGCAACGCGAATAATGGAATATAAATAACATAAATAACCATATCTCAATGGCTGCACCCAACCAAGAGGGAATGAGCCCACTTGAAGACACACTAATTTCCAGAACAGGCAATGCCGTACGTCACGGGGTTTCCCAAACCTTTCCGCAGGTCTGTATGTTGACTGGCACAACACAGATCATCTATGTAACCAAGAACTTTACATTTATTTTACAAAGTGCTTTATATCCACTCATTTAACACCCATTCATATTATCTTCATGATTACACAGATTTATTTAATTTCTTAAAAAGAAACTGCACAAAGCAAAAAGAAAACAAACTAATTCAAAGTAAAGATGTTTGTCATTAAAGGGAACGAGAAATGAAATAAATTACAAGGGAATAAACAGCAGAAGTGGTTTGGTTGGCAGACCATGATTAATTCCGTTACTAACACAGAACGTGCACAACACATTCAAATCACATTCTCTGAGTGGGCAGTCTTAGAGATTGAATCTTGGTACTGATTTTTTGTTTCAGGACATGCAGGAGGTATTTCGATTATGAACGGCATTAGTGTTCGACAGATTTGGAAAATCCTTTAAAAAAAAAGACAAGATTACATTTTTTCATCCTGAAACACAAATCCATTCGTACATCTGGGCTAATCTCTTTGAGTGACATGTTTTCCTCTCGTTACCATCTGTAATGCGTGTGTGTGTGTGTGTGTGTGAGTGTGTAACACTGACAGCCATATTAAAGCTGGTAGAACATACCTTGGTTGCAGGTCTTTCCTATAAACCCCGGGTGACACTTGCACTTGTTCGGACCCACGCAGTCTCCATGCTTGCACCCATGCTGGCACATAGCTGTAAGGATCCAAAGGAGAAGACCGATATTACTAATACTGAATAAACTTTATAAAGCATGCACTATACAATATCGTCGCCAAAAATGGCGTCTATAAACGTGGGTATTCGTTAGAAGTTTGCCCTTCTTTGCCGCTACAATCGCTTTCACTCTTCTGCTGGACAAAGACCAGGCTCACAGCTGGCATTCGAATCTTGTAGATGTGTGTGATGCAATCCAGCCACACTGGCATTTATATTTGCATCACTTAGCAGACGATCCTTATCAAGAGCTGCAAGCAACTCGAGGTTCATCTTTGCTGGCATCTTTTTTTTTTTTTTTTACAGCATTTAGCAGACGCCCTTATCCAGAGCGACTTACAATTGGTACAGTCTTACAATCCAAGCAATTGTGGGTTAAGGGCCTTGCTCAAGGACCCAACAGTGGCAGCTTGGCAGAGGTGGGATTTGAACCCTGGACCTTCTGGTCCATAGTCCAGTACCTTACCCACTAGGCTACCACAGTCCATCTTGTCAGTGCTGGGACTAGAACCGTTGACCTTCTGGTCATATTCCATTATACAACAGTTAGTTCTGACCCAAGACCTTCCCACCGAGGACGCAACATCCTAAAGTGACTGAAATGATGCCCATATTCATATTTTTACGTTACGCACCTTTGTCTTCTGCCTGCGACCAAATCACAGCTGTGATGTTTTTTGAGATAACTTAAGCCAGCCCTCTCTCCGTTAAAGTCGGTAAACCATCTCTTTACGGAAGTTTATTTTTCACATATTATTTTATGAGTGTACCTTAGCTTAGTTTAGCACTTCTCTACAGTAATTTATGACATCATTATGTCATTAAGGGCGCAGGGCTGGCACAGCCATTTATATGACCCAGGTTCCCTCTTGCCATGCCTGTGGGAAAGGAAGCCAGATGTGGGATCATCCCCAGGCAATGCAACAGCTGCCCCTTCCCAGTCCTGCTGGCGTTAAAGCAACACTATTAAGCATTCAGACGCTACAGGTATAGGTGCTACAGTTTCGAATTGAAGGGAGTCTTGAACGGACATGTTTCAAACGATAAAAAGGTTGGCAAGTCCTCAATACAAACATCCATTCAGACCATTTGCTCTACTTGGCTCTATAAGGAATGCACACTATTCCACACTCCTTCTCCACGACTCATTACTCCTCACATTTGGATTGGGACACAGCCCTGACAAAGCAGCTACTGCAATCCGTAATAAGAGTGACATCATGCAAATTCGTTCGCTGTCTCCGAGCCCTGGAGCTCCAAAGTAGGGCTTCGGTTTTCTCCAGCAGTCACCCGTGGCAGGACCTAAATCAGCGAGCGTGGTACTTTTCTCCGTAATCAGGCCAGTGAGTGGCACAGAGCTGTGGATCGAAGCATTACTGTTTCCTTCTGTCTGCCTGGCAGCCGCCAGCCAGAGCAAGCTAATTTCCATTAAAAGCTTCATTAAGTCTGTCATAACACTGGCCTCTACTGAGAGGCGTTAATTATGCCCAGTGTGGGACGAGGCGAGAAAGAGGGGAGGCAATAAGGGACGGGTATGACAGACACCTCCATCTGTCCAAGAAGGGAGCAAACAAAAACAGCTCCTGCTGTCTGGATGAGGACCATCACACCGCCGTGCCAGCGGTTAACATTAGGTTACGTTCTTGAACCATTTAGATGGTGTTATCTGTTTAGGTGAGTCACATCGAATATAAAAGCAGTACAAATAATATTTATAAATCTGTGAACAGTATCACAACTGGTAACTCCAGAGCCCTTAACCTACAACTGCTTGGATTGGAAGATTGTATCCGTTGTATATCCCCTAGATAAGGGCGTCTGCTAAATAACAAGTGTATGTACCTGTCCTATTGTAAGTAGTACTCTTTTGTTTATTATCCTCTCTAACCTATAACTCTATAAACTGGTTCACATTCACTCATTGAGTCTCTGTTTTTTTCTGGCAGATCTTCCATGTTGTTCCTCATAATGTCTATTGATGCATTTTTGGCTTCCGTCAAACTAAAGTATCAGGTCTAAAACAAATACTTTAGGTACATTTCAATCTGTAATAGGTGTGGATTCAATGATGCCACTTTTATCCGTCTGATACCAGAGGTTCAATTATCTGCTGATACCAACTCAACTCCTCGATAGGTTCCTAGAAATCTTGATATTTACAGCGTTCCACTGTTTACAGATTGCCGTGCCTTTATTTTGGTAAAAGCAGTGTTCTGTATCCCAAATAGGATATAATAAGCTTGAAATAATAGTATTTACCGGCTGAGTTTGAAACATTTTAGAGCCATGAAAAAAGAACATTTGTCATAATGCAGTAACAAGCACAAATACAGAAGCATGATCTTACTAATCTTTTAAATTGTTGGTTATATTTACATCTCAGCCACCCCTCAAAATTCTGGTCTTACAGATTTGGCAGCAGGCATTTTGCTACTGATTATCTCAAGTGAAAAACAATCCCACACCACGGACAGGCTTCACTTAAGCTTCATCTAGTGATATGCATGTGCGTCAGTAACTGCTTCCTGGTATCGGTGCTCTCTATTGCTGAAACCGATACTGTGTGTAAGTGTCAGTATGGGCACCGATACCGATACCGGTTTGGCATCGTTGCAACCCTATTAATAAGTAATAAGGAACTGAATGTAAATGTTACTAAATACCTTAAGTGACATCTTTGATACTATATACTGTTTAATAGACAAAAAAAACACAGTTGTTGGCTAGCACATTAGACCACTGCAGCACTCAAGCACCACAATTATAAATGCACAGTGATCCTCTGCACCCAGTTACACACCTTAATATCATTCCTTTCCAATTTGCTCCGTCTTATTAGTTTTGCACAAATCCCATTGTATAATTTCAGTGCTTGCATTTATTACATTACATTATGTCATTTAGCAGATGCCCTTGTCGAGACCGACTTACAGTTTATACAATCTTACAATCCAAACAACTGTAGTTTATGGTTCTTACTCAAGGACCCAACAATGGCAGCTTCACAGAGGTGAGATTTGAACCCTGGACCTTCTGTCCAGTACCTTAACCGCTAGGCCACCACAGCACTTGCAAAGTGATTGTATTGTTATCCCTCATATCTCTTCTTCTTCTTCTTATTATTATTATTACTATTATTATTATAAAAACTACTGTACATATTATAATTAGTGATGGGCAAATCCACATTTTTGGATTCCAATCCGATTCCAATGCTGATATTAACATAGTTTTCGACACAGGAGGTTTTTTTTACTTTAATATTATGATTATTATTGTTGGTACTGTGTTTAAGGTTACAGCATGCTGTCTTGCTTTTCAGTGTTTCCAGACTAAATAAATCTCCACACAAACGACATTTTAGTTAAACCAACATCTAATAAGATCTGATAATATTTAATAGATTTATAATTAAAAATGGATACAGTGGGACAAAAGTCAGCTACTGACGCAAGTTCTCCTACTTAGAAAGATGATAGAGGTCTGTAATTTTCATCATAGCTACACTTCAACTATGAGAGACAAAATGAGAAAAAAAAATCCAGGAAATCACATTGTAGGCTTTTTAAAGAATTTAATTGTAAATCATGGTGGAAAATAAGTATTTGGTCAAATAACAAAAGTTCAACTCAATACTTTGTAACATAACCTTTGTTGGCAATGACAGAGGTCAAAACGTGTCCTGTAAGTCTTCACCAGGTTGGCACACACTGTAGCTGGTATTTTGGCCCATTCCTCCATGCAGATCTCCTCTAGAGCAGTGATGTTTGGGGCAACATGGACTTTCAACTCCCTCCACAAATGTTCTATGGGGCTGAGGTCTGGAGACTGGCTAGGGCCACTCCAGGACCTTGAAATGCTTTTTACGGAGCCACTGCTTCGTTGCCCGAGCGGTGTGTTTTGGGATCATTGTCATTCTGGAAGACCCAGCCACGTTCCATCTTCAATGCTCTCACTGATGGGAAGGAGGTTTTGGCTTAAAATCTCACGATACATGGCCCGTTCATTCTTCCCTTAACACGGATCAGTCGTCCTGTCCCCTCTGCAGAAAAACAGCCCCAAACCGTGATGTTTCCATTCCCCCCATGCTTCATAGTGGGTATGGTGTTCTTGGGGATGCAACTCAACATTCTTCTTCCTCCAAACACTCCAAACACTCCGAGTTGAGTTTTTCCCAAAAAGTTCTATTTTGGGTTTCATCTGACTACATGATATTCTCCCAATCCTCTTCTGGATCATCCATATGCTCTCTGGCAAACTTCAGACGGGCCTGGACAGGTACTGGCTTAAGCAGGGGGGCACGTCTGGCACTGCAGGATCTGAGTCCCTCTCGGCATAGTGTGTTACCGATGGTAGCCTTTGTTACTTTTTGGTCCCAGCTCTCTGCAGGTCATTCATCAGGTCACTCCATGTAGTTCTGGGATTTTTGCTCACCGGGATGAGGTCTTGCGTGGGGCCCCAGATCGAGGGATATCATCAATGGCCTTGTATGTCTTTCCAATTTCTTATAATTGCTCCCACAGTGATTTATTCACACCAACCTGCTTGCCTATTGTAGATTCACTCTTCCCAGCCTGGTGCAGGTCTACAATTTTCTTCCTGGTGTCCTTCGACAGCTCTTTGGTCTTGGCCATGGTTGAGTTTGGAGTCTGACTGTTTGAGGCTGTGGACAGGTGTCTTTTATACAGATAGCGAGGTCAATCAGGTGCCATTAATACAGGTAACGAGAGGAGGACAGAAGAGCTTCTTAAAGAAGTTACAGGTCTGTGAGAGCCAGAAATCTTTGCTTGTTTGTGGGTGACCAAATACTTATTTTCCACCATGATTTACAATTAAATTTTTTAAAAACCCTACAATGTGATTTCCTGGTTTGTTTTCTCATTGTGTCTCTCATAGTTGAAGTGTAGCTATGATGAAAATTACAGACCTCTCTCATCTTTCTAAGTAGGAGAACTTGCACCATCAGTGGCTGACTAAATACTTTTTTGCCCCCCTGTATGCAGCCATTGACTTGCATTAGAGGGCGAGGTGTAAGTTATCAAGCAGGAACATGTTCATTTATCAGCTGGACCGACTGAGTATGTGTCCGTACACAAAACCTGTAGTGTAGTTTTTCCTTCAGGGAATGCAGGTCTAGTTCAGTATCAATATCAGACTCAGGGCAGATACAGAATGAATGTAATATTCGTTTAATATTTAATAACAATAGCAATATTCTTATCGGATAGAAAGCTGGGAGTTTGAAAATGTGCTAAAGGTGATTCAGACCAGAAAATGCATTTAATCCAGAGTTTTAGACTCATATCAGGCGTTATCAGGACCTTCTTCCACAAAAGGCAAATCATTAAGGTGCCTCTCCATTTGTACTCTGAATTGTAGAATCACAAAAGATAGTTGAGAGACCCTCAGAGTGTAATTATTTGAGCAGTGATTAAAAGGACAGCCAGGACAAAGGTCTTCTTGGGAACAAAAGTGAAGCGTATATCTCGTTTCACCTTCTGGTCACCCCGCCTGAGGCCTGGTCGGAGTCAGACAGCCTCCAGGCCCGATCTTTAAATGCCGGTAGATAAGAACCAGCCGCTCTCATTTCACCCAAGCACGGCGTATACAGGCCAATAACAGAGCGGCGTTCACCTCGCTGTTAACCTGGGCTATTCAATACTGCGTCTGCCAGCGAGCTGTGAAAGGCACCAGATCAAACCCCACCGAGGTTCGATATGAAAGAACCACGGGCTGTAATTCGGTGCCAGAGATGAGACTAGACGCTGCTAGTGCTTACACTGTGACATTGAGACTTTCACAGGTCGCTGCTTTGTCTGGCTGAGAAGGCAGCTATCATACCTGATGAAATGTTGGATTAGCCTGGAGGACGTGCCGCGTGATCACCAGAGGGGGTTATATTTTGAAGCACTGTATAAAGGGCTTAAATGATGGACCGGGTGTAAGGGGAAACCTATCAGCCATGCTCGGATCACAAAAATCTCTGCTCTTGGCACGCACAGCCAGAGGACAATACCCTGGATTTCTGTAGGAACAGAAGGATCCTCACACACTCTGTGGAACTTCATAAAGATACAACCCCAAAGCAGAAGAAGCTCGGACAGTATGGAAACTGCAAATTACATTTACTTTTACTTCTCATTTCTGCTCAACGTCATCTCATTTGGTAATGAACATCCATTCCTGCATTTCAGGACACATTAGAAATAAGTTGGGACGGTAAAGCCTTTACCACTTTGTAATGTTGCCATTGCTTCTCATTCTCATTGCCGACCCCATACCATGACAGAGCCTGGCTTTTGGACTGGACTTGTTCCTAATAACAGTCTGGATGGTCTTTTCTTGTCTTTAGTCCAGAGAACACGGCGTCCATTTCTTCCAAAAAAATACCTGTTATACTGATGGGTCTGAGCACAATCCCTGTTTCCACTGTGTGATGGCACACCCAGATGCCTCCAAGTCAAGAGAAGTCGGCGCCACTTCTGGACATGGTTAAGATAAGGCTTGTTTTTAGCACAGTAACGTTTTAAGTGGCATTTGTGAATGTAACTGTATTGTAGTGTTTGAGGTTTGATAAAGTAATCCCTTGTCCATGTGTTTCCATCAGCTATTGATGAATGATGGTTCTTGATGCAGTGCCGTCTGAGGGAGCGGAGATCATGGGTCTTCAGTTTTTGCACCCTTAACCTTTATGGACTGAAATTCCTCCAGATTCTGAATCGTTTAATAATTTTATGCACTGTAGAGGGAGAAATATGTAAATCCCTTCCAGCCTTTCTTTGAGAAACACTGTTTTTAAATATTTCAACCATTTTCTCATGTATCTGGTGATAAACTGAAGATCCTCTTTACTCCTTGTTACTAAATCTTTACTCCTAAAACTCTCAGCCTGTCTTGGATGCTGTTTTTGTACCAAATCATTATTATAATCACCTGTTGACATCTCCTGTTTGAAATCACATCATTATTTAGGTGTTTTACCTCGTTAGTAGCCCTAAATTGCCCCCGTCCCAACCTTTTTTTGGAATGTGATGCAGGCCTGGATTGCAGGAATGGATGCTTATTAACAAATGAAGCGATGTTGACCAGAAAAAAACCTGAAATATCTCAGGATCGTACTGTCTATCAGTGGCAGCGCGCTGTAGCTGGGATTTGAACTCGTTACATTACACAGCTATCCTATCCTCAATGATATACACACTTTTTGGCATAGAAATTTCACAGTGGTGATTCCATTCATCTCAGTAAAACAACCATTTGCATATAAAACTTGAATAAAACTGCTTTGCTTAACTGACCTCTGAAGGTGCACCCTATGAAGTGCTGAGACCTTAAAACCTCTTATTATACACTCGGAGTGAGGTGAAAATGAACTGCTATCATTTAACTAGCATGCACTAATTGGCAAGAACACGAAGCCCCGAAGAAAGACGGAAACCAGTAAGCTAAAGATAACGTGTGAAAGATGGAAAGATGAAGTGAAGCTGAAATATCAGAACATCACCAGAGAGTGACCTGAGAATTGTGTTTGCACTGCTGAAGCTGGGGTTGGCGTTCCAAATGTTTTTGCCATGCATATTAAATCGATTTAAAGAGTAATTACAGGTAACACTTTATCTGAGACACTCTGTATGGCTCATGTACAGTCAGCTTATTATTATTATTATTATTATTATTATTATTATTATTTGCATCTTTCATACTGTCCTAACTTTTTTCTGATGTGTGGTTGACTAGTCAGACCAGGCTCCCATTTCTCTATCTCCAACATTTTTGATGGTGGACACGAATTAGCACAGCTGGTACTCAGCAGGGGGCGCTGTACTGTATTTGGTGACACATTCCTGACTCATGTCACAGTAGCTCTTCAAGTCAAGTCAGATTTATTTCTATAGCACTGTCTCAACAGGGCATTGTCTCAAAGCAGCTTTACAATTGTAGATTATCTACTAATATTTAAGGCCAATCCCAACGTGAGCAAGCCTAGGGCGACAGTGGCAAGGAAAATCTCCCTAAACAGAATCCTGTGGTGACTCTCTCTGTTCCAGTCCTCATACCATTACTCAGTACCCATCAGAGGGCACAAAAACCTACAGTGACTCTTCTTATTGGACCAACTGTCCCTACTCACTCATTCCCTCCTCTATATACTATAGTGTTTTTTATTCTTTATTTTTTGCTTTACTTCATTTTAGCCTATATATTATTCTAATCAAATTTTTCGTTGTATATTTTCTTTACATATATTCTTTAATTCTTGTATTTAACATCCAGGAGGTTGGGTCCCTTTTTGAGTCTTGGTCCTCCCAAGGTTTCTTCCCTGTAAGGATTGGAGAGTTTTTCCTTGCCACTGTCACCTCAGGCTTGCTCAACTAGGGCTTTGAGCCAATATATTTGTAAAGCTGCTTTGAGACAACGCTGTGTTGAAAAAAGTGCTGTATAAATACATTTGACTTCACCTAAACATTACAAGGAAGAAACCTTGGGAGGACCAAGACTCAAAAAGGGACCTGACCCTCTTTGGGTGGCTTAGATGATATATGGAACTATGAAATTCAGTTATCTAGCCAAATAAAGTCTGTAGTAATAGTTCAAAAAACAGAAACTAAGTAAATATTAACAGATACATAAGATATTGAATACATTTCTTGAATGTATTTAGTCCAACACACAGAGTCACTTTAGGGTCTTAGCTCTTCTGTTGGTTTGTCCTTCCCTCGTCCTACACTGCTGACCAGTAGCCTTGTTGTTTGGGATGTCCTACAACCCAGGCGTCTGACCACAATGATTTGGCTCTTATTAAAGTCTCTCATGTCTTTCGGCTGCCCATACCTTTCAATTGCCCATTAGGGGGCACTCAGGGGCCCCTGAAGGTCCAAAATTTCCCCATATGAAACAACGAATGGGGAAGACAAAATTCGAGCTAGAGAAACTAAATTTTGCATGATAGTTAAGCTCATAATGGAATAGGGCTTTTGATATTTTGGTAATGACTGGCACTTGGTTGGCAGCTCCGGGGCCCCTGAAAGTCGTGACTTCGCCCATATATTAATTTATTTTATTTATTCATAACAGAATAGGGCTTTTGTGCTTTGGGTGCCAATCAGATGTGGAGGGGCCTCGGGGCCCCACATCTCCTCAATGTTAACGAATGGGACAAATAAAATTTTGAGCTAGAGATTTGAAATTTAGCATTACAATTCAGCCGGTAATGGAATTGGGTTTTTGATTTAAGGTGAGCAGTGTTGGCCACTGCAGAACCCCAGTCACACTCGCATTTCCTTCAGGAAATCCACCTCTCTAGTTCCTCCTTGTTGTACCCAACATTGGCATTTTTTGTGAGCAGCAGAACCCTACTGCCTGGCATTACATGCAGTTGTATTGACACAATCAACGTTTTTCGGTATTCGAACAGTGAGTGGTCATAATGTTTTGCCTCAATCCATCCATGCACCATCAAATCAGTGTCAGTGATGAGCTAGGAAGAACCATAACCCAAACAACATGGATCCTTTCTACTAATCGATGGGGTAAAACATCTATATGGTGGATATCCTCTTCACTCATTGTCTTTATTCTATAGCTAGCCCTCAAATAAAGTGTTACTTCTTGGAATAAAAACAGCTCCTTTCAGTGGCGTGTGGGAGCGGCAGCAGTCAACAGGCCGCGTATCGGCGTACGAACGTCTCGCGCGTCGAAACGCCACCGAGCGTCTTGCTTCTCACAAAACAGCAGTGCAAACAGAGGCTGCAGCAGCAGGTGGGAAACGTTCAGAGCAAATCAGCATCTGCAGCGAGCAGGAGCGAGAGCTATAAATAAACAGGACGTGAGGACTCAGACGGTTCTCACAGCGAGGTGCTAGGCAAAGATGAGTGCAAAAAGGAAACATATGGGGCTAACCTTTGGCCTGGCACCTTATCCCGAATACCCTGTGGGTTAAGACGTAGAGAGCTGCAAAACACACGGCCGACAACACAAGACAGGGAAAGAACAAACATTCCAAGCTTTGTCTGAATGAGGTGAAAACATTACATGGGAGCCATGCCGTGATGGACATGCGTTCAACACACACACACACACACACTTACACTTTCTCACATTTCATTCGGTGCTGCAGCAAGAACGCTAGGAACGCAGCGGAGTTTCATTATGGGATTAAAAAGCAGACACCGAGCCATGATAATGCAAACAGCTCATTAAAATGTTCCAATCCTACCTAAAAAATAGATCGAGCCAAGAAACACATTCTTGAGAGTGACGGAGCACAATGGCTGCCAGGGCTCAACACGAGAGCACTGGACCATCACTGGGATTCTTAGCCTCTGTTCGTGTTCGTGTTCGTCCTGTTTGGCTTCGGGGTGAAGGAAAGGTTAGAGCTTTTCAACCTGAAATGTCAGATGAAGTAGCGAGTGTTTCACAATTAGGTAACGGTTCCATGGCAAACCTACAGCTGCAGCCACGAAAATAAATAAACAGCGCTTAATTTGAGCCGGATCCTGCCGGAACGAGATCCGATACCTCTAATATTTGGAGCACATGCGTTCCGGTACCTCTTTGTGTGGATCCAGCATTGTTATATATAAAATAAAACGAAAATGAGCAAGACTAATAAGGGAAATTTAATTAAACGTGTGTTACCTCCTTTCCAAAAACCCAAACAGCCCATTGGCGTAATGAGGTCATCAGCTAGGTAGGACATGCTCACGGGTCAGGAGAGCTCACGGACGGAAAAAAAAAACTGATAGTTAAGCTCGGTGTTCCCTTACCTAAAATTTCACAAATTACGAACTGTTAATAAATCATCTAAAGTTTATTCTGGCGTCGCAGCTTCCCATTGTTGAATTGATCCTTCATACAGTGGTCTGAAAGAGTGTTTGCCCCCTTCTTGATTTCGAGAAATGTTGTGTTACTTTTATACCAGATGTAATGGGACACACCTTCTAAAGAGTTCAACTTTTGTCTCGTCAGTCCACAGAATGTCTTCCCAAAAGTCTTGGGGATCATCAGGATGTGTTCTGGAATAACTGAGTCCAGCTTTAATGTTCTGTTTGCTCAGCAGTGGTTTTCGTCTTGGAACTCTGCCATGCAGGCCATTTTTGCCCAGTGTCTTTCTTATGGTGGAGGCATGAACACTGACCTTAACTGAGACAAGTGAGACAGGCAGTTCTTTGGATGTTGTTGTGGGGTCTTCTGTGACCTCTTGGATGAGTCGTCACTGCGCTCTTGGGGTAATTTTGGTCGGCCGGCCACTCCTGGGAAGGTTCACCACTGTTCCATGTCTTTGCCATTTGTGGATAATGGCTCTCACTGTGGTTCGCTGGAGTCCCAAAGCTTTAGAAATGGCTTTATAACCCTTTCCAGACTCATAGATCTCAGTTATTTTCTTTCTCAACTGTTCCTGAAGTTCTTTGGATCTCGGCATGATGTGTAGCTTTTAAGGATCTTTTGATGTACTTCACTTTGTCAGGCAGGTCCTATGTAAGTGATGTCCTGGTTGAGAACAGGTGTGGCAATAATCAGGCCTGGGTGTGGCTAGAGACAGTGAACTCAGGTGTGATAAACCATAGTCATGTTTTAACAAAGAAATCACCTTTTTCACACAGGGCCATGTAGGTTTGGATTTTTTTCTCCCTTAATAATAAACACCTTCATTTAAAAACTGCATTTTGTGTTTACTTGTGTTGTCTTTGACTAATATTTAAATTGGTTTGATGTTCCGAAACACTTACGTGTGACAAACATGCAAAAAAACAGGAAGTCAGGAAGGGGGCAAAGACTTTCACACCACAGTATAACAGACTTAAAACTAAGACAATTTTACGTAATAACATTAATTTTTCACTAAATTAGTCCTAAAAACAGACAGTTGGGACTAGGGTTGGGTATTGTTTGCATTTTATCGTTTCCGATTCACATGCTGATTCTGCTTATCAATTCCAGTTCTCATCGGTTCCAAGTTTCGATTCCAAAAAAGGTGACATATGCTTAGGTATAAAGAATAGCTTTATTTTTTACATTTCAACTGTGTGCGTCATGATTTTTAGCCTTTTCATTGCTAACGAGAAATGGGTAGGACAGGCTGGCTGTACTGGATATGCTAGCGAGATCTCTACTGCTGAAATGATCGACCTGAATATCTGTTATCTGAACAAGGTCCATGCAGGAAACAGTGATCAACTGCACGTCTATCCACTGGTGTTTATGTCCAGTAGAACGATACCAATAAAACATTTGAATTGGATCAGTCGTCTCTGTTCTCTTATCAGACGGTGAGCGGAAAAAAAGAGCCCCTGCCACATTCAAATCCTCCAGGCTTTGAGGATCTGCCCATGGGATCAAAGCAGTCGAGCGTGTCAGAGAGAGTTAATATGAGCTTAATCTGTCTGCTGTAAATATAATCTCAGAGTGAGAGTGTGTGCATGAGAGAGAGACAGCGAGACAGCGAGAGAGAGAGAGGGGATGTGTGGGAGCAAGACAGACAGCCAGAGAGCAAGACAGGTGGTTATTGCAAGAGACAGAAAAGTGAGAGAAAGAGCAGGATATTCTAAGAGACAGAGAGAGACAGAGAACAGGGACTGTGGACCACAAGGTAGGGTTCAAATCCCACCTCTGTCAAGCTGCCACTGTTGGGTCCTTATCGGTTTTAAGTACCTCTGAATGAGAGCTAAATGACTAAATGGAAATGAGGTTATTTCATACAGGGACAGTGCAAGACAGGTTTATTGCGAGACACCGACAGATACAGAAACAGAGGGTTATATACATATATATAACCCTATATATATATATATATATATATATATCACTGACCAGTCACTTTATTAGGTACACCTCCTTCTTTTTACACTCACCGTCCATTTTCATAGTTGCACTTACCTTTGTAGTTCTACAATTACAGCCTGTAGTCCATCTGTCTCACTACATACTTTGTTCGTCCCCTTTAATCCGTCCTCTACACACATCTACCTTATGGCTCCACCTTGTAGATGTAAAGTCAGAGACTCATCTGTTGTTGCACAGTCCGTGTTAGTCATCCTCTAATCCTTCACCAGTGCTCAGAGGATGCTGGTGGCTGGACATTTTTGGTTAGTGGACCATTTTCAGTCCAGCAGTGACAGTGAGGTATTTAAAAAGTCCAGCAGCATTACTGTGCCTGATCCAATCGTACCAGTACAACACACTAACACACCATCAGTGTCAGTGCAGTGCTGAGAATGATCCACCACCCAAACAATACCTGATCTGTGCTGGTCCTGTGGAGGTCCTGACCATTACAGAACAGAGTAAAGGGGGCGAACAAAGTATGTAGACAAACAGATAAACAGCAGTCTGTAACTGATAAAATGGACAGTGACTGTAGAAACAAGAAGATGTTGCTTGCTGGGAAGTGATGGATGAGTGAGTATATACACTAACTGACAAAAAAACCCTCACCCAGATAGAAATGTCGGACTGCAACAACACTTGGCTTGTACTTCAGTCTCAGGCAGATATGTAAATGATTACAACATGCAGAGGAGGGACTTGTAGATCAGAAGTGCATTATTTATCCTTAGCAGTCTTGTTGTCATTAGCTCACGTTTGGACTAGAGACTGTTCTACCTCGGTTGTGTTTAGAGACCTTTTCTGAGTTTCTCATACAGTATTTATGTGGATGACTTTCCCCTACTTATTTGTACCAAGTTATAAATGGTGTTTGTAAGTGTATGTACCTGTCCTGTTGTCAGTAGTACTGCTTTTTCCCTCCACTACCTGTATATTCTCTCTGACCTACAGTGGTGCTTGCAAGTTTGTGAACCCTTTAGAATTTTCCACATTTCTGCATAAATATGACCTAAAACATCATCAGATTTTCACACAAGTCCTAAAAGTAGATAAAGAGAACCCAGTTAAACAAACGAGACAAAAATATTATACTTGGTCATTTATTTATTGAGGAAAATGATCCATATTACATAATAGTGAGTGGCAAAAGTATGTGACCCTTTCCTTTCAGTATCTGGTGTGACCCCCCTGTGCAGCAATAACTGCAGCTAAACGTTTCCTGTAGCTGTTGATCAGTCCTGCACACCGGCTTGGAGGAATTTTAGCCCATTCCTCCGTACAGAACAGCTTCAGCTCTGGGATGTTGGTGGGTTTTTCCTCACATTAGCTGCTCGCTTTCAGCTCCTTCCTCAACATCTCCATTGGATTAAGGACAGGACTTTGACTTGGCCATTCCAAAACATTAACTTTATTCTTCTGTAACCATTCTTTGGTAGAACGGCTTGTGTGCTTAGGGTCGTTGTCTTGCTGCATGACCCACCTTCTCTTGAGATTCAGTTCATGGACAGATGTCCTGACATTTTCCTTTAGAATTCTCTGATATCATTCAGAATTCATTGTTCCATCAATGATGGCAAGCCGTCCTGCCCAGATGCAGCAAAACAGGCCCAAACCATGATACTACCACCACCCATGTTTCACAGGTGGGATAAGGTTCTTATGCTGGAATGCAGGCCTTCAGTTGCTTAGACGTTACCCTGGGTTCTTTGTGACCTCGCCAACTATTACACGCTTTGCTCTTGGAGTGATCTTTGTTGGTTGACCACTCCTGGGGAGGGTAACAATGGTCTTGAATTTCCTCCATTTGTACACAATCTGTCCTGACTGTGGATTGGTGGAGTCCAAACTCTTTAGAGTTGGTTTTGTAACCTTTTCCAGCCTGATGAGCATCAACAACTCTTTTTATGAGCTCCTCAGAAATCTTCTTTGTCGTGCCATGATACACTTCCACAAACGTGCTGTGAAGAGCAGATTTTGATAGATCCCTGTTCTTTAAATAAACACAGGGTGCCCCCTCACACCTCATTGGCATCCCCAGTGACTGAAAACACCTGACTCTAATTTCACCTTCTAATTAACTGCTAATCCTAGAGGTTCACATACTTTTGCCACTCACTAATGTGTAATATTGGATCATTTTCCTCAATAAATAAATGACCAAGTATAATATTTTTGTCTCATTTGTGTACTGGGTTCTCTTTATCTACTTTTAGGACTTGTGTGAAAATCTGATGGTTTTAGGTCATATTTATGCAGAAATATAGAAAATTCTAAAGGGTTCACAAACTGGTTCACATTCACTCATTGAGTCTCTGTTTCATCTGGCTGATCTTCCGTGTTGTTCCTAATATGTTCTATCGACGCATTTTTGGTTTTAGCCCCAAGTCCTGACTATGGTCTCTACAGAAGCGATCTAGTGTATTAGATCTCACAAGTGTCCCACTGATCTTTTTAGATCTAATTAGCCTGTTTTAGATTAGAATTTGTCTAATTTTGGGTTCATTGAATATAATGTTTTAAAGAACAGGGTTTTATTACTGAAGAGTTATTTCTCCTTTGACATCATTATTTTGTTACATTTCCTGCTGCTGATGAATTCAGAACAGTGTGAACAAAAGCTGTTCTGTTGAGGTCTTTGTTTCTTGACGCAGTTGCTGATGTTCAGTATTTCGGCGCAGTTCTAGCAGCTCAGTGTCTGAGTGTGTTTGGGTGAATTAAATGGAACATTAGCTCGGTGTGGAGCAGATCCTCCTCCAGAACTGCTGCACTATCTACCAGACCTTTATTAAGCACAACACTCTGGGACGTCCCCGAGAGAATCTAATGGAAGAAGAGCGATGCTGAAATGCTGCAATCAGCACTCGCTGAGTTCCTGCTGTCCCTCTCGTATACCCTTATCCCGTCTCTCCTGTCTCCCTCAGCCACTTCCAATTACCACCGGCAAGCCTGACAAGACTCTGATTGCACTTTCACTCGCCACGATTAGGGATGCACTGCCCTTGGGGAGGTAACGTCCTGGAAATGTACTCAGTGTGGACGGGTAAACCGGGGATTTACAGTCTGGAGTGTGGCTCGATAAATATAACCTGATTCAGCAAGGTTTCAAAAGGTAACAGCAAGAAACCTTTTGCAAAAACAAACTAATTCTTGTTTTTTGGTGAAACTAAAGAGCTTGAAAATCGCTATTTGCTTTTATTCACCAGAACAAAGGAAAGCTTTTTAATGAACGGCCACGCTTTGTAATATTTTGAGAAACTAAAGAGTCCTTTGAAGAATTAACAGAGTTCAGGGATCTTTTGCTTAATGTGTGAGATCTGGAACCGTAAGCTTCTGTGAAACACTGTGATGTAGGTATGATCAATATTTAATTACTGCGAGAGACGAAAATGGTCAGCATGAACGTTAGAAACTAACACGTGCTAAAGGCCTTTTCACACCGAGCCTGAGTTTTATGCAAGAACACGGATGCAGTTATTAATGTAGTTTTACCTTCATACCAAGTTCGATACGTTTTTTGTCTAAAAAGAAGAGTGCAGGAAGCTCTAGTTTGTGTTTTTGTGGGCATGAACCGGTTAGAATGCTCTCAGATAAATAATCAGATGATTCCATCCAGTCCCTGTGAGCTTTATCACCATCATTCTCCAGCCTTTCAGTTCTATTCCACCAGAGCTTATCTGTTCTGCCCGACAACCGACCTCTGATTGGTCAGCCTGATTTTAACGCGCCCCAACAACGCAGAAATTAGAACAAGCTCCGGTTAAAAATTTTACACAGCGCTGCAGTCCGTCAGTTTCGGACTCGGTGTGAAGGACGGCGTTAATATGCATGTGTTCTTTTTCAAAACTTGAGGTGAGTTTTTTCACCCGAAAAATCAGACTGGTGTGAAAAGGCTACAAACTACAAAACCTTTAAGAAAAAACTCCAGGAGCAAAACACTAACACTGTGGAAGACAAATAGGGTCAGCTCAGACATTTGTGGAAATTGGTCCTCATTCCTTTGGGAAAAAATACCCTTAAAGGTCCTGGACTCTGGAGGTTTGCAGGTATGAACACATTTAATTTAGCTAGCATGAAGGTCAGAAACTAAAGGGTTCCCGAACCAGAAGCTTTGTTGAAGCTAATGCATAATTAGAAGTCTGTTTGTTGGGACATGAGCATGACCTAAAACTAACCACTATGGAAGATGACAATGATCAGATTACTATGAATAATTGTGATAAACTCCTTTCTGGTGTCTGGATTCCTGTGAGTGTGAATTTTAGAAACTAAATTCTATTCTAAAACCAGAAACGTAAAGAGTTACTTAAGCTTTTTAATTAGCTAATAAGTTATGAGACCGTCTCGTTTTGGTCTCAACCTCATTTGGACTTGGTCTCGGTCTCGGGGTAAGGTGTCTCATTTGTTTAACTGGGTTCTCTTTATCTACTTTTAGGACTTGTGTGAAAATCTGATGATGCTTTAGGTCATATTTATGCAGAAATATAGAAAATTTTAAAGAGCTCACAAATTTTCAAGCACCACTGTAACTTTAGAACTAGGCCTTCAAGTCCTCGTGGCTCCAAAAATAAAACAGTTTCTGGATTCCTAAAGAATCTCCAGAGGTGTGAATGCATCTGATTTGGACAGTGTGAGCGTCAGCTTCAATGCACGGTGTGGTTCTTTTTGTGAAAGAGAACGTGGTGCAGCCCCGGACGAAATGTGAGAGACATGTTCACACTCACTCTGACTCATCCATCAAGCAGAAAATCACAGGAATGCAGCTGATGCTTCGTTACACCATGCCTCGCACGTGAATTAGGGGACAGGTGGTACCTGAACTAAATGAGATAAGGGTGATTTGTGGCTCAGCGCACAGACACGTCGCAGACACCTCCGATGCCACCGGGTTAGAAAATCGCATTAGCTGTTACTCGCAGGCAGTCAGGCAGCTTCATTTGCTTCCCGAGAAGCCAGATAGATCATGCTAACACAGCCAAAGCAACAGCTGGACCATCATGAGCACAAGCCATGCAGAGAGCACTGAGCATTCGCCTCGCTAATAGTACACTGCCACAAATCTCAGCGCAGTTACCCCGAGCGAGAGCCTATTTCAGTCTCACCATAAGGCTAGATGTTTGTGCAGGTACATGAATTTAGTCTGAACATGTGGTAGCAGACAAACACAATGTGCTAATGGTGTTAGTGCCAAAGCTGCTGGAGTGCACCGAATGCCATTCATCAAATCCGCTCCTATGTACAAGAACGTCTACCTCATACAACGTGACAAACAAACAGCTGTATTAGCATGTCCCTACTGAACACCTGGAGTCATAATTTACAGACCAGACTGATGACGTATCCTAAGCTCTGGGATATCTACTGAAAACTGTGCCCTCATGAGGTTCCTTGACCTATAAAGTTTCTTGGTCTTAAAACATGTTATATTTTTTAACTATTAGGAGTTGTGAATATTTACCCAGAATATTTCTACTACAGAAGCACAAAATTGTGATCTAGATATGAAACACTGTGTTTGCGTTTCAGCTGTGAAGCATGGTGGAGGAATCACCAGAGCCTACTGCAGCTTCCAATCACTGAAGGAAACGGATACATTGATTTTTATTTCATTGATGATTTCGTGTTTTTGTCTGGTCGGCTTCATTTCATTTGTTAATAAACATCCAGTTCAGGTTTGTAACACATTCCGAAAAAGGTTTGGGACGTTAAAGCATTTATCACTTCATTATGTTGTCTAAATGACCTTTGCCAAAGGCACTGACCCAACCTCATACCATGACAGGTCCTGGCTTTGGTCTTGTTGCTGATAAAAGCCTGCATGGTCCTTTATTTGTCTTTGAGCCCAGAGAAGTCGACGCCACTTCTAGACATGGTTATAACATAAGGCTTCTTTTTGGCACAGTAACGTTTTAAGTGCTATTTGTGAATGTAACTCTGTATTGTAGAGCTTGATAAAGGTTTGATAAAAATCCCTTGTCCATGTGGTTCTATCAGCTATTGATGAATGTTGTCTGATGGATCAGAGATCCATCCCTTATCCAGAGCGACTTACAATAGATACAGTCTTACAATCCAAGAAGTTGTGGGTTAAGGTTCTTGCTCAAGGACCCAACAGTGGCAGCTTGGCAGAGGTGGGATTTGAACCCTGGACCTTCTGGACCATCGTCCAGTACCTTAACCACTAGGCTACCACAGTCTTCAGTTTAGGCTTGTGACCTTCCTAAAGGAATTACTCTGGAATCCTTGAATCATTTAATGATATTATGCACTGTAGAGAAGAAATATGGAAATCCCTTCCAATCTTTCTTTGAGGAACATTGTCTTAAATATATCATTAATTGTATTACATATCTGTTGATAAACTGGAGAGCCTCTGCCGATCTTTACTCCTCAAAGACCTTTCGTGGATACTGCTTTTGTACCAAATCATGCTGTTTAAAATCATGTCATTATTTCGTTTTTTTACCTCATTACTAGCCCTAAATTGCCCGTGTCCCAACTTTTTTTGGAATGTGTCGCAGGCCTGAAATGCAGGAATGGCTGCTTATTAACAAATGAAATTGTTGAAAAAGTGAATGAAAAAGTTCATACTGTCCGCAGTGAAATGAAAATAAATATAAGCAACACAGAATATTATTTTTGCATTTTCCATACTGTCCCAGCTTAGCCTGATTTGGGAGTGTAGTTGAGGCAGACAGTCTGTCGGCTATTATGACCTGGATGTCTATCAGACCACGTTTTACATGCTAGGCATGCAGAAAGCAGGTTTTTCTTTCAACCTTATAAGGAAGAAGCAGCCCTCCCCCTGCTTGTAACTATAGTAGGTGTTAAACCTTCTGCATTTTAGATCAATCGGGTGTCATGATAGCTGCTTATAAGGTTCATTCTGACTTCATGCAGGGATGGTCTAGCTCAGAGTTAAAGGCTCTGGACTCTGAGTCAGATGGTTTAGGGTTTACGTCCAAGTTCTGCCTCTGTTCGGCCCTTGAGGAAGCCTTCAGCTGCTCTTAATGAGGGGTAAAGGCATCAGCTAAATGTTGTAAATATCAGTTACAGCAGCGGTGGTGTAACAAAGCAGCAATGTTATCATTATACAAGCAAAAGACTGCTGGAATGAATTATAATAAGTTCATAAAATCTGTGGACTTTGAAACCATTTGTTTGGATTGAAATTTGGAAGATGAAGATACTAATGACCAGCCTGATATTTCCAATAAGCTGAGGTTCATCACCCTTATAAACGAGGATTTGGATGAGCTGGAAAGGCAGAGAAACAAAGTCAGTACAGTAAATTACACATCCTGGACTAAATAAATTTAAAGGTTATACCGGTTCAATCATTCTTTCTTATTTTCTTCACAACACGTCGTCTGCTGGTGTAAACCGAGCGAAGCTGCTGATGCTGTATAACTCTCCCATTACATTTGTTTTCCAAATTAATAATCACTAGTCAAGTAAAGGAAATTATAACAAGATTATAGACTTCTGTTGGCAGAATAGTGTGTCTTAGTAACAGCCTGCCTGTATTCGATGTATTTGTGTCTATTGTTCCTCTACAATATATGACTGAAGCCCACAGTCTGGTGATGATGTTTTAGCAGCGGGGTAACCATAGACTTGAACTATTTAACCTCGTGGAAAGTTGATAAACAAATCTTTTTTTTCTGTCCTTTTTATCTTCAAATCGACCAATAAATGGTGCCGTAAGCAGAGTTATTATTGTCATCATCAGACTATGGCCTTCAGTCGTAACAGTCGAGGAACTGAATTTATTATACAGACAATTTATTAAAAAGAACATCTATTTATATTCAGTGAATAAAATGGGTTCGATTTATAAGGCGGGCTGTTCCTAAGACACTGTTCTACTGACTGAAGCAGATAAACTTGTTAGATGAACTTATTAATCTTAATCTTATCAGTCAGATATGTTAAACGGGGAGTTGTAGAGCATCAGCAGCTTCGTCGGGGCAAGAACTGGACTTCAGATCCATGAATTAGACTTGTTTAATGAAAGACGGCGAGTTTAACACCAGCAAACGACGTCTTCGTGAGAGTTGTGAAGAAAATAGGACAGGACGGAGGTGATTGAAGCAACGAAGCTGCTGGTGCTGTATAACTCTCCCGTTACATTTCCGGCTGAATCCAATTAGAGCCCAGGATGTTACATTTACTGTCCTGACCTCATTTCTCTGCCTTTCCAACACATCATATGCTCGTTTGTAAGGGTGGTGAACCTCGGCTCACTGGAAGGATCAGGCGGGTCATTAATAGCTTCGTCTTTCAAATTTAAATAGAAACAAATTTCAAAAATTTCAAAGCCAATAGACTCATTATATTTAATTCTACCAGTCTTCTCCTTGTTATGGCTGCCGTCGTTGCTAGGTTACATGTGTATGGGGTGGAGTAATACTTGATGACCTTCGGATTTTTGGCACTCCATGAACGTCTCTCAGCCAATCAGATTGCTGGATTGGAACTTACTGAGGTATGACATATTTCAAGCAACTTAGCAAAACATGGGGCTCAAGTCTGATTGGGGCGGGCTTTACGCGGGTACGGTTGATTTTGCCAGGTGGTCACACCATCCCCCCCAAAATAGCCAACACAGTCGCGACTCCTGTTTGGCGACTACATGCTCACCTGCATCCTATAAGCATAGGCGTAGTCCCCAGAGCCCCCCAAGCAACCCTGACCGGGATAAGCAGCATTGAAATGTGGAAAGAAAAAGAAGGTGAAACTTTTTTCTATTTTAAGATCCTAATCAGATGATAAACCTTAGACTACATGATGACATACTGCTCCACAGCATAAGGAGACTGCATAATGAGCCGCAGTGTTAGTCAGCACGCGTGGGGCGCACAGTGAGCACCTGTAACAGAAGTGTTAGCCCCTCTAAGCTGGCCCCAGAGCCCTAGCTGCCCCCAGGTAGAAGCAGGGTACTTACGCTGGCACTGTCCCCAGGACCTCCGCGTCCAGCCCCAACAGCAGTCGATGCGGGCACCGTAACGACACAGCCCATTGGACGAGGGCATCTGCCGGGGCCACCTGTCAGGGGACGACATCAAAGAGCATCATCAGACCTCAGATCTGTGGTACAGTAGCAGGGATTCATGTGTGTCTGAGCCATGGGGCCCCTTAACTGTGCTCCGGGACCCACACATACCTAAGGGAAAAATATTTTTGAAAAGATTTTAAAAGGTAAGGAAAAATACAAAGAAACTATGGAAAATAGAAAAGGTGATACAGAAGGAAGATATGAGCGTAATATAAAAATAACAAAATGAAATAAGACAAAAAAATAGATAAAAAGTGAAATTAAGAAGGAATGAATGGAATTAGTGGAGGGGAGACACGAGTGTAGGAAATGTAAAAAAAATGCAAATATGTTAAATGAAGAAAAGAATAACGAAGAGATAAAAATAAAAATATTATAATAAATAATAATAAATCAAAGAAAACAAACAATGATAGGACATGATGAAAAAGGTAGGAAGAAAGAAAAAAAGACATTCGTAAAAAAAAACCATCAAAATAAAAAAGAAAGGGAGTGTAGGAAGAAAATAAATAATAAACAAAAGTTTAGAAAAATAATACGATATGCAAGAAGGAAAAAGGAAAAGAGAGACAGAAAGAAAATAGTTAAAAGAAAGAAGATAAAACATGAGAAATAGAATGTTGATAAAAAGTAAAATAAGGAATAAATGAGAAAACTAAATTTTAAAATACATAAATCAATCAACAAATTAGACAGAAAACAGAAACAGAATTAGAAACAGAAATAAAGAGGACACTGGGGAAGGGAAAGGGGATGGCAATTAAAGCAGCATTAGTTAGAACTGACACAAAAAATAATATGAAAAATGAAACAAAAGAAACAAAAGTATTAAACGTAAAGGTAAATAGAAAACAGAACAGACAAAAAGGAAGGAAAAACTTTGACTCAAGATAAATTGAAATGCATAGAGAAAAGAACAATAAAAGAAAGAAAGGGGTGTAGAAAAATAGAAATAAAAAACAGAAATAACTTAAAAACAGAATAACAGAGATAGAAAAATACACTGTCATATGAAGCCTTGCCGTCCTTCTCTACAGCAGCTTCCTCTCAGAAATCAAGATGTTACCCTTACTGTGTTAAGGACAATAAATCTGTGTATTGTTCTGTGTGTGTGTGTGTGTGTGTGTGTGTGTGTGTGTGTGTGTGTGTGTTGCAGATGTTGACGTAGAGAATGTGACTCGTATCCCGTCCTGTCTGTTTCTCTTTATCTGAGGCGTCAGTGACTCTTTATCTCTGTTGGCTCTGATTCTGTTATTCCTGATGAAATGGAGGCTGCAGGTAACGTCAGTATGAACCATCACCATCAGGCTCTCATCCGCTGCATTGTTTCTGCTCCAGCGTCTCGATGCCGCCACTGATGGTGACAGAGACGAAAAAGAGAATGCCTGCTGTACAATCAAGCACAACGTGCCCTGAGAGAGAAGGCGAGCTGTTTTGGAGACTCCATGGTTAATTCAGCCCGGGTCGTCTCTCTGAGAGACGGACAGACGATCAAAAAAAATCAGGGATAAAACAAACTGTTCCTGCACAAAAAGCGCTTTCTTGGCAGAAGTTCGCCGGA
This sequence comes from Ancistrus triradiatus, assembly GCA_025084515.1. Taxonomy (NCBI): domain Eukaryota; kingdom Metazoa; phylum Chordata; class Actinopteri; order Siluriformes; family Loricariidae; genus Ancistrus; species Ancistrus triradiatus. The sequence goes on from JAJAGP010000316.1 coordinate 197,072, forward strand.
TTAGCTGCCTTTTTTCTCTCCCTTTGTAGAGCTACAAGAGCGAACCTTTTAAGGTCTGAGAAAGTGAGCAGTAGATTCCAGCGTTTGGTCATCGCCTGACTTAGACGGATCAGCTGATTCAGCCAAAATGTCAGACTAAAAATACTCCTTAATACCAAACATCTGCCTCCAGAACCGTACTGAGAGGAGACGAGGAGGAGGAGAGGGCCTACAGGACGGGCCCTCAGAGGGACCCGAGCCTCCACTACATCAGTGATGGATCCAAATGTGAGAAGAACATGCCAAACCTCAAACAGACCACAAAAAGAGGTGAGAAATGAACGCTCTGTATCAGTGTACATTATAGTCCATATCTTATCCCACCCCCAAAACGACCCGAGGTCGAGCTTTGGTGATGCCGTCCTGCTGAGTCGGGCGTCACACAGACACATAATTGGCCGTGTCTGAGGGAAGGAGGCCAGACGAGATGCACCTGCACTCTGAATTCCGGGATAGGCTCCAGAACAAACCACCACCCCTCAAAACCCGGTGATTTAAACGGCATATTCCCTGCACCAAATAGAAAGTGTAGGGAATAGAAATAGTAAAATATTTATGGTAAATAATTTGTATTTTTACATCTAATAAAAAAGATAGGATTCAGCAATATATGTATTGTAAAAGAAATCATTTTGAAGGTGGAAATAGTTTTTTTCTTGGCATTCAGTTGTTAAAGTTAGATTTAATGATGCTAAACGTGTTGGGAAGACATTTTTTAATCATAAACATAATGTAAAATAACTACAAACAGCATCATACCCCAAACGGTTCATTATAACAGTAGTTTTTGATATGCCTAAATATAAAATAACATAAAATAAACGTCTAATTTCAAAAATCATTTAGAACAAAAAGTAATTCATGAAATTATAAGTATAAATATGTTAGCTGTTTATTCATTTAATTATATATTTCTTATAAATTTCTTTCTAAGTATCCCACATGTAGATTAAAAGAACTGTAAATATTGTAAAATATGATATTATTTATTTAAGTGGATGAAAAAAAGAAATATTGTAGCTGTACATATGGTCAATATTTATTTATTTATTCACTTATTTTCCAAATGAGGATAAGTTAATAAAATATGTTAACCATTATTTATTTCCTCATTTATTTATTTTCCATGTGTGGAAATCAGTAAATATGCTAACTGTAAATATGGCAAATATTTATTTATTTGTACATGTTGATAAAAAATGAAATGTGGTAATTGTAAATATTAGATTATAAATTAATTAATTTATTTATCAAATGTGGATAAAAAAGTAAATATGGTAATTGAAATGATGGTAATAATGTGATAACTATAAATATTGTAAACTTGTATTTATTTATTTATTTTATTTTATTTGCCACATGTAATCTAAAAAAAAAAAAATATTAAAACTGTAAATGTTCTAAATAGAGTTTTATTTGTTTTTCCATTTGTATTGTTGTTATTTCTCATGTGTGGATTTAAATACATAAATACTGAAACTATAAACATGGCAAACATTTATTTATTTATTCATCCAATAACAAAACATATGGATATAATATAAACTGAATATAACAACTGTATAATAAACATATTTACACATATTAATTTAGGTATGCATTAACGTTTATTTACTTACTTATATGTAACAAGTAAATAAAGTGTGTAAATATGACAATCATATATTCAATGACTTGTTTATTCACTTATTTAACTATTTATTTGGGACAAGTGGCTCAAAAAAGTAAACATTGAAGCTGTGAATGATGTTAAACCGCTTCGTCTATCTGCTTAGCCTTTGAAAACCCGGAGCCCGGTCCCTGTGGAGAGCACGCTGTGTACTGCCAGCAGAGAGACGATGTAATGAGAAGAGCAAGTTATTGCTAATTCCACACACACTCCCGGATTCCATCCCCTTCAGTTAGTGTCCGCTGGCAGGCAGTAAAAATGCTAATGTCCCTTCCCAGGCTGCCAATCACTGAGAGCCTGTGTGATCGAAAGCAGGAACGTCAGGCCTGGGGGAGAAATGTCTGTGCGCTGTCTGGCATGGAGACAGGAACATGGATCTTCACAAAGACTCCCGAATCACAGCGGGCATGCTAAGAGCCAGCGAGTGACTTAAGTCTGCCAGCGCTATTGTTCTCCTCATCATTTCCCTCAGACTCAACCAGCCGGACGGATCATCTTCATCATCACTGCTCGTTACACGGCACAGCAACAAAACAAGTCTCAGTTAACAGGCTACGATTTGCGGGACGCCCCATAAGTCCGGCATCATAGAGTTAATGCAGACTGTATGGCCAAAAGTATGTGCGCAAAAACTGATTTTCTCAATTCTGCCACACCCTGAATGTCTATAGGCAAACAGGGGCAGCAGAATGAGATTTTTATAGGTTTAAATCTCCAACAAGTCACTTCATCAGCTTTCTTGGGATGAGCTAGAATGCTAACAGTGAGCCAGGACTTATTGGGCATCATCAGGTCCATCAGGTTGGAACATGATGGTATGACGGACCTACTTTTGCTTGATGGAAGCCAAAAATGCATCAATAGACACAGAAGATCAGCCAGATGAACCAGAGACTCAACGAGTGAAAGTGAACCCGTTTATATAGTTAGAGGTTAGACAAACAAAGTAGTACTACTTACAATAGGACAGGTACATACCCTTACGAACACCATTTACAGCTCGGGACAAATAAGTAAAGTCATGCACACAAACACGAGGAACTCGCTCAAAAAAGTCTCTGAACACATCTGCCGAGTTACAAGTCTCCAGTCCAAACGAGAGCTAGCGAGCAAGCAAGAACACAAGCGGTAATGTAGATAGTCACGTACACCTACACACCAGGGCTGCCAGATCTCACAAGAGAAACAAGCAAACATCTATGGAAACAAGACCATAAGAAGCGAGTCAGGCACAAAAAAGCCCAAAACAGGTGACATATTACAATGTGAGAAAGTGGGCTTTTGATCAGTTGAAAAATAAAATAATAGTACTGTATATTTGCCTTTAACTTTATAGAGTTAGAACAAAAGCAACTTGCAGGAAAAAGAGAGAGAGAGAGAGCGAGAGAGAGAGAGAGAGAGAGAGAGGATCAGGGAGCAAACCAAAATAAGCAACTATACTTTAGGATATAAACATATGTAATAATAATAATATTTGTAAGAGACTTCACAGAAAAATAATCCCAAGTCGCTTAGAATAAGTGGACCTGGCAACTGACACACAGACATAAGACACTGCTAAACGCCCATCTCTGCTCAGGGATATGTAGCGCTGATTGGATCAGAGTCTAAAAGACAGGTTTTTATTTCCTATTATAATTTATTAGCATTTTTAAGACCTTTTAAGATGAATGCCCGTTGGTCGTGAAACGATGGTCACCTGTATTAACAAGTAACTTCATTCAGAGACTTTAAAAAAACATAAAGCACTAGTGGATCTTTTAAAATAAAAAAAGCTGAAGAAGTTAGTTTTGAAAAAGAACACGGATATATTAACCGAGTCCGAAACTGTATAAAATGTTTAATCGGAGCCTGTTCTAATTTTTGCGTTAAAACCAGGCTGACCAATCAGAGCTCGGTTGCCGGGCAGAACAGCTCATCAAGAGCTTATAGGCCGAGCAACAGGCTGCCTCTAAAAACATGGATAAGAAAGAGAAGCTCTGGTGGAATAGAACTGAAATGCTGGAGAATGATGGTGATAAAGCTCACAGGGACTGTAAGGAAGCTTTTGATTATTTATCTAAGCGCATTCTGATCTAATGATCACAAAAAACACAAACTAGAGCTTCCTGCACTCATCTCGCTCGTGTTTTTGTTTTCTTAAGTTGACGATGTGAAAAAGACACGGCGAAATCTCCGACACATTAAGAGAAGGGAAATGAAAGAAAGCGAAAGCAGACAGAGAGTTCATACAAAAACAAAACATCCGACTTGGTGTGAAGGTCCCACTACATTAACAACCAGATTCGTTTTTTCTTGGTGTGAAAAGGTCTTTTTACATATGATGTCCACATATTTGTAGTGAGCCTTTAAGATCATACTCGCTGACGTGTGATTATCAAACGTTTAAAAAAACGCGTCTATCAAAGCGTATTGTTATGGAACGATAATGAAGCAGGAATCTTAATCCCAGCACTAATTGTGCTCATTAATGTAACGAGGACACTAATCAGCGCTAACAAAATGAGAGCGAGATTGCTTTATGGTGGCGGTAATAACGAACATGGCCCATCTCCAGATGATCATCTTAACCCCCGGGGTGAGCTCTGCAGTCACATGGCAGCAGGCCGAGCCGCAGAGTGACGGATCCTGCAGAGATACAGTCACCATTTAAGCACAGAGAGAGAAAGACGGACGGACGGACGGACAGTGACACAATGAAGGAACGACAGCGTGAGAGTTATGAGAGAGAATAACAGGAGAAGGAGAGGAACAGCAGCAAGATGGAGACAGAGAGACACAGTATGCTGATAGAAGAGCAATCAGAATAATAATAATAATAATAATGGGTACATATATACACAGTATATGTGTATACACAGTATGTATATAAATACATTATTATTATTATTCATCGAATCATTTTCTCATCCATTTTGTGCTGGTCAGGGTCATGGGAAAGCACAAACACAAGCATCTCTGACCCTGAGAGATTCCTAGGTAAGGTAACTGTAGTCTGTAATTTAATTACGATTAGAAAACTGCGATACAAATCCAGAAGCAGGAGGAAGTACAGGTGATCAAATCTTCCAGTGTTTTTGTTTGATCTGATTCCATAACGATTTGGTTCCTTATCTGGTGGAAATGGGGCTTCATTCCAGAAGAGGTCGACTGAACACCAGGTATGGAGATTGGAATAAAAAAGATCCAAAATAAGCGAGACCGAGAGAAAGATGTCGACCCGGTGGAGGTTCACCCTGCATGTGTGTGGTATGGAGTGTGTGGCCAGATTTCAATCCCCCCGTGCCAGGGGCAGAAGGCCTGTGAGTCATCACACGCCAAGCTGCAGTTCCCGATCCCTGGGCCGTATCCAAGGCGGCGTCTGATCGAAAGGCAGCCTGAGATAGAGAAAACAAGCGGGAGAACGAGTTGCCAGGCGCCAGGCTCGGCGCTAAGCTAGGGTAACGAAAACTGTCACAACAAATCTTCAAACCTAGAAGAACGTCTGGCCTCACCCAATCAACCTCACTTTGCCTGCCTTGAGCACCCACATCCATCCCGAGGGCGGAGAGATTCCACTTGAAAGTCTCTCCGTGCCGCCCTGGCTTAAGGGCCAATACCCTAATTGGTGGCGGAGGCAGGGATTTGTGGTACGGTGCAATTTAGGACGGAACAAGATTCATGCAAAATTCATGGAATCGCTGCCCGTGAAGACCCACAGCCATTATTGTGGTCCCATAGTATATTAGGCGTTGCAGCAGCATGCAATATGTATACAGCCATCTCATGAATAATGGATTAATGATGCGCGGTACGGCTGCAGTTTGGGTGCTGTTATTTCTCTCCGCATTCCAGCAACACCTCCTCCGTCAGGCCCGCAATTAGAGAAGGGTAATGAAAACACACGCCTGACGGTCACATCCTACGCTCGTTCTCCGCCGCGCGCACAGTCTGGCCCGTCTCGCTCCGGCGGGCTAACGAAGGCTAGTCGCTCATAAGGAAAAGGCGAAATCTACAATTCATTAAGTCCGTGCTTAACGAGTAAGCTCAGGAATCCAAACGAGTGCAGCCGGCCATCGTGGCTCAGCATCCGAACGGAATGAGCATCGCGCGATTCAGAAAAGCACGGCGTCTGGAGCTGATTTAGAGGAACGAGCAGCATATCAGTCAGCCCACAGGACCGGTGACAGGTTTAATGATGTCTGCTCATAAAGTCTTAGAGGAACCCTTGCAGGCTGAGTAATATTCCGCAGCCTACAGACTGGATTTAAAGTAAGAGTCGAATATACTCAATTTCCCCACCGCATCCCAAATGCAGTCACTCGGACAAGACGGATTTGGGGATGGCTTGTCTCTGGGGTTCCATTTACATTTACAGCATTTAGCAGACGCCCTTATCCAGAGCGACGTACGGAAGTGCACATTACTAGTACAAATAAGCATTAGTTCAAGAACCAGAACCTGCTAGGATCTGATTTTTGGTAAATCAACAACACACAAGCAACCATTTTTTTAAATATGTAGTTGCATTTGCCATTCGGACATCCAGTGGAAGTTCATTCCACCAAATGGGTGCCAGGATGGACAGTCTTGACGCTAGTCTTCCTTTAATCTTACGTGGAGGGTACAGTCGAGGCAAGCTCGTGTCTCGGAGGGTACAAGGTTCAGAGCCTGGTTTGACTACTACCTTTAGGTAAGAAGATGCTGTTCCATTTTTGGCTCTGTAGGCGAGCATCAGGGTTTTTTAATCCGACGAGGGCAGCTACAGGGAGCCAGTGAAGTGAACGTAGCAGTGGAGTGACATCAAAAAGCTTGGGCAAACTGAAAACCAAGGGAAGAGTCAAATTCTCCTGATGTTGCAGAAGAGATACCTGCATGACTGGGTCAGTTTGGCAATATGGTTCTGGGCTACTAATCATGGGCTGTGAGTTCAATTCCTGGCTCCTTCCAAGACCCCAATGTTAACTAGGCTCGGGTTGATAATCGATTTATTTAACCCAGTAGTTCCCAAAGGGGAGGGGCTATTGCAGGGGGGTGCAGCAAGGCAAATAAACGAGGCACGTTGAGCACTGCTTTTAATTTGGATTAAATGTGTCATTGCAGACCAAACTTTCAGGTTTTAGTTTTCTTCTCTCAGGGAGCTGGTAAAGGTTTAAAGCCCTTTTTATGCTGAGAGGCAATTTTGAGGAAATGTTTTGAAAGCAAGGAATGCTGTTACAGAGTAAATTACAGGTAGTCTCCATGTTACAATGGTCTGATATTTAGTTCGATTATTTTGACTTTACAAAGAGAATCCGATGATGCACATAAATACACACTCGGCATTTACATTTACATTTACAGCATTTAGCAGACGCCCTTATCCAGAGCGACTTACAATTGATACAGTCTTACAATCCAAGCAAATATGGGTTAAGGGTCTTGCTCAAGGACCCAACAGTGGCAGCTTGGCAGAGGTGGGATTTGAACCCTGGACCTTCTGCTCCAGAGTCCAGTACCTTAACCACTAGGCTACCACAGTCGGCAGAATCCATACTCTGAATTTTGATTTTCGGGGCAAGCGATATGCAGTACAAAACTCTCCCACAGTCTCCTGCTAAAAGAGGAAATCAGTCGGAGCCATATGGAGTCAGGTGGTGGGAAAAGCCATGGTAGTGCAATAACCGTTTCTGTTTTTTACCTTCAACACTTATTTTCAATACATTATTCAATAAATTACATGAGATATTCAATACTTTATTATAAAATAAGCTTTATGTTAATGGTTTTGCCCACCCAAAGGTTAAAGTGTTTTAAGCACGTTTAAGGGAGGCTACACTACGATATATCCAGAATATATTAAAGTCTTCGGTTAATGATAAATTTATTTTGTTAAGTTCAATAAGACATTGCAGTTTTGTATCAATTACTATGTTTAAAGTAAATTCCCATGGAATTTGTAAGCAAAAGACGTGTACGTGCACATAAACAAACTCTGAACACACCTTTATTAGGAAGTATATTTCCAGTCTGGCAAAGAATGCTGGGATATACACCCATAACCAGAGCGACTTCCAACTGATACACCATTACAGTCCAAGAAACTGTGGGTTAATGGTTTTGCTCAAGGACCCAACAGCAGCAGATTGGAGGAGGTGGGATTTGAACCCTAGACCATCTGGTCCATAGTCCAGTACCTTACCCACTAGGCTACCACAGTTCCACTATGCCACTACAGATCTAGAAATGCAGTCTAGGCACACTTCCACACTCTGGACAGTGACACTTATGAATGTAAGAAAGTAGAACTTCATATGAGGGATTGGGAATTGGGAAAAATGTGATTTCAGTGATTTTGACCATGGCATGAATGTTGGTTTTGTTTGTAGGAAGTCAAAAACGTTTTGATAGACAGTATTAGGAAGATCAGCCACATAAAACAGAGACTCAACTGTTAAGCAGGTTATATAGTTATATGTTAGATAGAATATACAGGTCTTGGAGGGACAAACAAAGGAGTACTACCTACAATAGGACAGGTTCATACACTTATGCACACCATTTACAGCTTGGTACAAATACGTAGCAGAAAGTCATCCACACAAACATGAGGAACTTACACTAAAAAGTCTCTAAACACATCAACCGAGTTAGAACAGTGTCTACTTCAAACGTGAGCTCCCACCTCTGCTTGTTTATGGCCTCAAAATCAGACTTTTTTCCTGTTATATGTTATTACCATTTTAAGACCTCCGTCATGGTCCTTGTATGGAGCTTACCTGTATATGGGCAAAAGTTTTCCTCCTTTCTGACCTTGAGCTACTACAGTCACTGAGCAAACCACAGTCCCGAGTCTCCCTACTGATTAAACCTGCTACTGCTATACAAAACCCCGTCTGCACCTCCATCCCTCAGGTGTGGCTCAGCCCATTAGACACGGTGTCTAAATGGCCCTGCCAAAGGACTCGAAATAATGGATGGCTCTCTCATAGTGTGCTTTTGGAGAATATCCTGTCTATGAATTTAGATCGAGGCAGAGACGTGAGTTTATAAGCAGTGGAAATTGGCAAATAATGACCTGGATGACAAGCTGCTTCCATCATCCCTGGCATTAATAAAGCATGCCTCAGGGGTAATGTATGTTGATTATGCACTGGCCATTCAATGCGATGAAATGTGGGCATGCTCCGGTCCAATACGGAGAGTATTACACAAGAGTTTGCTTTGCTCATTTTTAAATTTAAAATATACAAAGAACCCTGACAGTTCGTTTTACAGGATACCAGAATGCAGTACCTTGCAAAAGACTTTCTTGAGAGTTGCTTTATCATAGAAAATTCACTTTTTCAGTGCTTGTGCACGTACATTTGGGTATCGGCGTGTCGCCCAACAATCTGTAAACTCAGACAACCAAGTCATATTTTGGGGAAACATGGGATCCAACAAGGGATCAGATCCTGCTGTCCTTCATGCGTCATTAAGAATCTCATCAGATGTATCCTGGTGCTCATAAGTGTCACTCCTACTGCTTTAGAGGCACGTTTGTGAAAAAGTGCCATTTTGTTCTCGCAGGGCCGAATCCAGTAAACATTATATAAGACCAGCACAATCACCTGCCCCGGCCTCAGAGGACAGAAGAGCTGAGTGGATATATTTGATGGCAACGTCCCAGCTACTGTCAGCAAAACAGCCCAAAACCATGAGCACCACACTGTAGTATGTTAAACTGCATTATGGTGTATACTCCACCATAGAATTGGTTCAAACTTGGTGTAAATACTTCACAGGTGTAGTAGAGTCATTCCAAGCTGGACTGGGAGATAAGTATCGGTAATCCCTTTGGCAACATAACACAGAGCCGTACGTAATGCATTATGCAGTTTTCCATACTTCTACATAGCGTGTAATATTTGCATGCTAAAACTTTTGTTCCTGACAGCTTGACCACAGTGTGTTTACATGCAGTCCGATAACTGCAGAAAATCAGATTTAGTCAGTAATCAGATCGATAGGTTTACATGCACGTTTAACCAGCCAATGCTCTCACAGAAATAGGCTCTGTTTCCATGTTTCCTACCATCTACAAGATGAAGAATATTCAAATTGCCCATTTCCTTGAGCACAGACTATGTTTGAGAGTCTTCCTGCTGCATTTAATACCAGGGTTGCCAGATCCCACGAGAGAAACAAGCAACCATGTCTATGGAAACGAGCCCAAAAGGAACGAACTGACTAGAGGTGTAACGATGCATGATGCAAAAATGTGCCAATGTGGAGTGGGACAATGCTTTCTGCAACTGCATTTTTGAACACCAGAGGGCGCAATCATACGTTATATTCCCATACGCTTATCCTCAGGGCCCTGCAACCGACCGTGTCCCACAGAGGGAACGCTTTTCGCCTCTACATTTACTAATGTCTCGAAGAAATTCTAAGCAACATCATCTATTTAAAGCACTATACTGATGCTCAGATCCAGCACTATACTATACTCACACTTGGAGTCCATCACCATGGAGACCGGAGCGTGTCTCAGTAGTCTCAGAGGGCTGGAATGACTCAAGAAGTATTGTCAAAAATATCGATATATCGATAAATATCGATACTGAACATTCTGACACAGTACACTACTCCTTTCCCACAGTATTAGTAAAGAAAGCAGCAGGAGTGCTGTGAGAAAAGCCAAAGGACATGAACAAGCCGGACACTTGTCGTTTCCATACGTAAACATGTCCGCCATATTGGTCCAGGCAAGAACGGACTGTAAACAAATACATGATTACAGGAGATCTGCATTTTCTTGGGTAAAAAGCACAATAATCTACATTTCCCAACTGATTTTAATGAGAAAGTTTTAACTCTTGGTAATTTGAGCTATAGCTAATGTGGTGGCAAATAATTTATTATAACAAGAAATTGTAAAAACTCATTAATCAAGAATGGATTTGGATTATTTTCCTCGGTTAATAAGTGTGGAAACGTCCCTTTATTATTAATGTGTATGAAATGTGCATAAACTTTTTATGTTGTGGAAATGGCTTTTTCTGTCTGTGTCCTCATTATTTGAGCTTTTCTTTTGCTCTGGGTCAGAAATCAGCTCACTCATGTTGAAATACTGAAATAAATATGGAGACAGTGCATTTGTAAGTTCTTCTAATGGACTGAGAAAAATGTAACATTATTAGCAAAATAAAAACCAAACAGTGAGACCCTGGCAGTCTCTGCTTTTTATCTGAAAGGATCCAGATCTACTCAAAGGTAATATGAAGTATAGCACAGCAATAAACCTTATTATTATTATTATTACTATTATTAGAATAGAAATGCAATACAAAGCAGTCTAAAATAATACAGTAACTGAAATAATAGATTGGCAATAGTAAACAGTATTACAATTTTATACAGTATATTTGAATATGTTTATCTAGAAAAAGATCTTAAAAAGTGAGTATCGTATCGAAGCTGAAAGTCTCAGGACCATGACATCACTACTTTCAAGATTATGAATGCAGAAGCTGCTTGTTTTAGTCGCGACTCCAGTCGTGTTTATCTGTATTTTCAGGGTTTTTTTAGAGAGAGAGCTGAAGTTATTAGGTTTTATGAGCTTTACTCTGACAGTAAATGGGTTCTGTGTGTTGATTTGTTCTGTCTCGTTGTAGCGCTTATTATTCTCATTATACAGGGTAAAGACTCGGTTTGTGTAAAGCTGCTTTACTGCAGGGTCTGTTGTTAGAAGCGCTATGTAAATGAATTGAGCTTGAGGTTGTACTACATCACACACTGCCCTGTCCTTACCAGTCCATTTATACACGGTTCTTTCTGAAGCGTTCTCACCATGCTGATATTTTAGAATGATTTATATCACAACTCTAAGTCACTTAATGTTACACAAAATGCACGAGTGAACGTACACTCACCGGTCAATTTATTAGGTACACCTTGCTAGTACTAGGCTGGACCCTCTTTTTGACTTTTGCCTTAATTCTTCATGGCTTAGATTCAACAAGGTGCTGAAAACATTTCTCAGAGATTTTGGTCCATTTCTCTGCAGATTTGTCGGCTGCACATCCATGATGTGGATCTCCCGTTCCACCACATCCCAAAGGTGCTGTAATGGATTGAGACCTAGTGACTGTGGAGCCGTCTGAGTACAGTGATATGGGACTGTAGGAGCCTAGCGGTTAAGGTACTGGACTATGGACCAAAAGGTCCAGGGTTCAAATCCCACCTCTGCCAAGCTGCCACTGTTGGGTCCTTGAGCAAGACCCTTAACCCACAATTGCTTGGATTGTAAGACTGTACCATGCATTTGAACGTGGTACACTGTGCTCATAAAGGGGTGCACATGGTCAGCAACAATACTCAGGTAGACCGTGGGGTTTAAATGATTCTGAGTTGGTATTAAGGGGCCCAAAGTTTTCCAATCTTCTATTGTCCAGTTTTGGAGAGCCTGTGTGAAGTGTAGCCTCAGTTCTCTGTTCTTAGCTGACAGGAGTGGCACTCGGTGTGGTCTTCTGCTGCTGTAGCCCATCTGCTTCAAGTCTTGACCCATCCAGAGATGCTCTTCTACATACCTCGGTTGTGAAAATCCAAATATATCAGCATTTTCTTAAATACTCAGACCAGCTTGACTAATGCCAAGAACCGTGCCACGTTCAAAGTCACTTAAAGCACCTTCCTTCCCCATTCTGATGCTCAGTTTGATTCAGCAGATCATCTTGATCATGTCTACATGCCTAAATGCACTGAGCTGCTGCCATGTGATTGACTGATTCAATATCCGTGTTAACAAACAGTTGAACAGGTGTACCTAATAAAGTGACCAGGTGAGAGCACAGCTAGAAGCTAATAACGTGTTAGGACAAGTGGTTCCTTTTGCTTAAGGTTCTGGCCTTTAATCAGAAAGTTCAAAATCTCAGCACTGCCAAGCTCTTCTACTGCAAGCCAAGCTCGATTGTAGAAATGCTGGAGCATTTAATTTCATGCAAACAGTGACATAGTTAAGGATAAAGCATTGCCTATAGATAGCCCCAATAATAACCCTAGAGCTTCATTAAAACACAGTTCTGGGCATCGGCGTGCTTAATTTATGAACTGCAAACTTGCATCTCTCTGGAGGTTCCCCTCTGGGATGGAGCAGGGACAAAATTGGACCAAAAAAAACAGAATCATGCACACAAGAAGGAAAAATTTGCACGTATAGCTCTTTTTCTTCTTGCCTAATAACTTGCTTCCAAGCATAGAAAAGATGTTTAGGGCCCAGCAGGAGTTACAGCCTATTCAGATGGTCTTCACTTGGGTGGCCCGGTTCTAGCTGAATGAATGCAAGCCAGCATTTCCCAGTCCTGCTCCTGCTGTATCCTTTCACTGCACATGACAGGGCTTCCCTGACCCCAATCATCAGCTCATTACCAAGCCATACATGAAGTTAATCAGGGTGGAAGACGAGGGGCTCTCCAGGAAGGGGAGCATGGGAAACATGGCTGTAAGTAGAGCCCGTAGGTCCAAATAAAGCTCAGAACGAACACACTGGGAAAGTCAGGTGTATTAATAAACCCAGGCATGATGCAAGGGCATGAAACTCAAATGGCACCTTGGGGTAAATGAAGCTATAAGGGGTTTTGGCGTGCATGGAATACTTGCTGGAAAGTTATGATCTACAAATAGAGCAGGCATTCTTCACTGATGGTTATGAAGTTAATGTGCAGCCTATTAATAATGACAACATCTGGTGGATGGAATGAACACGTCCATGAAAGCATTTCTCAAGAATTTACCTATAAATCTATAAACAAGACTACAATTCACAGGTATGTTTCATTAGAGCAGAGGAAACTAGGAATAAAGCAGGTGAAACAAAACAGCCCTGGATCTTGCATTCCTGATGTAATCTGTGGGTTACAGTGTGACTTCTTCTAAAGACAGATGGGTTTTAAATCCACGCTAAGCTCAGAACACCATCGTGAGCTCTTGGCATGTAGCTCCTCCTTACATAGTTTAGCGCTTCAAGTCAGGACACGAAGCCAAAACCCGGCACTGCGTGCGCATTTTGGGTCTGCACGGAATCAGCCTTCAAATGAACCACTTTCACTTCTACCCTTCCACTTGTTCTCCACTTGTTTTATGGCACAGCACGACGGAATTCACGCTGCGATATTAATCCCAGTGTGAACTCATTAACGATCAGCCAATAAATGGAACCGTGTGCATTGGAGAGCCTATATTAAAAGGAGAGGAATTCATTTATTACGCGCGCATTGTTTTGCGTGAGCGCACAAACTGAGCGTCTGAACGGGACAAAATTATGTGCAATAAACAAACAACCTGGGGCAAAATCCAAAAATAAAACAGCCATGATCATTCTTCTGCAGGTTTGCGTTCATACTAACCCCTGAATTGAAAAGACGCGCGTTTGTTTGCACGTTGCAACATTTTTCTGCCAAGACGAACCCAAAAAGCAACTGAGCACCTGCCCATAAAGATCTACAAAGGCTGACTTACCTCCCATCAAACTCTGCTCTCACCCCGATCCAGCAAATCCACACGAGCAGCAACTTTATCAACATATTTTTCCCCACACCAATGTCTCTGGTCACGTCCAACAAGCTTCGCGCGCGGCTCACTGAGGGTCCGGCGTGGACAGATCACACTCCTGTATCTGCTCTCACTTCATGTAGGAGGTCTGACGAGCTCTGGTCCTGTGAAGAGACTCCCCTGCCTCTATATACAGCTCTCAGTAGCGGACTGCACTCTGGTGGCCCTGAGCTGAGATGGGAATGAATCGATTGAGTCGATTCATTGTGAACGACTCCCTTAAAGGAATACTCCTGCTCCAAACCTCTTGTTCGGTCGATCAGCAGTGTTCGATCGGCTGATACAGATCATTTCTACACCTCAGCAGGGGTGTCACTACAGATTTATGAATAGAGGGACTAAGCTTTGACAAGGGCGGGCGAGAGGTTAACCCCTATAGGAGAATGTTTTAAAAGACCAAAAAATGTCTGCATTATGAAACTGGAATAAAATTATCAGACAGCTGTTTGGAGAAATTGCCCCATAGCCGCATTTATTTGAAGAACCATGAAATCTAGTTTGTATTAGGTACAGATCTTATGACTTTACTATCCATCCATTAACAAGAGGTACAGATGAATCAAAGGAACAAACGATGTTAGTTGCAGTAGCAGGTCCTATACACCAAATACTGAGAATCTAAATAGGTACAATCAAATGTGCTGGTATGTAGCTTCATTTTTGGACAACGTGACATTTGACAGTGTTTTGGAACATCAACCCAATTTAAATATTAGTCAAAGACAACACAAGTAAACAGAAAATGCAGTTTTTAAATGAATGTGTTTATTATTAAGGGAGAAAAGTCTTCATTTTGTTTTTCTTCAGCCATTCAGAGGTGGACTTGCTGCTGTGTTTTGGATCATTGTCCTGCTGCAGAACCCAAGTTCGTTTCAGCTTGAGGTCACGAACAGATGACCGGACATTCTCCTTCAGGATTTTTTGGTAGACAGCAGAATTCATGGTTCCATTTATCACAGCAAGTCTTCCAGGTCCTGAAGCAGCAGAACAGCCCCAGACCATCACACTACCACCCCCATATGTTACTGCTGCTATAATGTTCTCTTTCTGAAATGCTGTGTTACTTTTACACCAGATGTAATGGGACACACACCTTCCAAAGAGTTCAGCTTTTGTCCCGTCAGTCCACAGAATGTTTTCCCAAAAGTCTTGGGGATCATCAAGATGTGTTTTGGAAAAATTGAGACGAGCTTTAATGTTCTTTTTGCTCAGCAGTGGTTTTCGTCTTGGAACTCTGCCATGCAGGCCATTTTGGCCCAGCCTCTTTTCTTATGGTGGAGGCATGAACACTGACCTTAACTGAGGCAAGTGAGGCCTGCAGTTCTTTGGATGTTGTTGTGGGGTCTTTTGGGACCTCTTGGATTGAGTCGTCGCTGTGCTCTTGGGGTAATTTTGGTCGGCCGACCACTCTGGGAAGGTTCACCACTGTTCCATGTCTCCGCCATTTGTGGATAATGGCTCTCACTGTGGTTCGCAGGAGTCCCAAAGCTTTAGAAATGGCTTTATAACCCTTTCCAGACTGATGGATCTCAATTACTTTCTTTCTCAATTGTTCCTGGATTTCTTTGGATCTCGACATGATGTGTAGCTTTTAAGGATCTTTTGGTGTCCTTCACTTTGTCAGGCACGTCCTATTTAAGTGATGTCCTGATTGAGAACAGGTGTGGCAATAATCAGGCCTGGGTGTGGCTAGAGACAGTGAACTCAGGTGTGATAAACCATAGTCAAGTCATGTTTTAACAAGGGAGGGCAATCACTTTTTCACACAGGGCCATGTAGGTTTGGATTTTTTCTCCCTTAATAATAAACACCTTCATTTAAAAACTGCATTTTGTGTTTACTTGTGTTGTGTCTTTGACTAATATTTTAATTGGTTTGATGTTCTGAAACACTTAAGTGTGACAAAATGAAAAAATAGTAGGAAATCAGGAAAGGAGCAAACACTTTTTCACACCACCGTAACTGTTGTATAAAGCACAATTAATAATAGATTTTGTCACAAATCACCACGTCAGGGTCCCAAATGACCATCCAAGTAAGACAGTGGCAAGGAAAAACTCCTTATAGAGGAACCAGGCTCAAATGGGGAACCCATCCACCTCTGGGTGAGACCAAAAGAAGACCAGGCTCCTTGTAAGGGTCTTGTGAAACGGAATATAAAGGAAATCATGCAGTGTGGTTTAGAAAATGTTAATGTTGTTAGATTTAGTTAAATTGAGAATTCTGCCATTTTGACCCTAGTTATCTCGATCAGGTCCGCGGGAGCTCCAGAGCCTATTGCTGAAGTCATTGGGCACAGGAAAAAGTGCTCATTGTATGGAACAGTAGGCCAACGCGTCGTTGGACGGTCATCAGTCATTGCAAGTCCATCCCGTGATTCAAACCCACAGTCTTGGGTCACTGCTGTTTCCAGGAGCTGCTGCGTAGTTCAATCGGAAGAGAATAAAAGCACAGACAGCCTGGTTAGTGACAGTCAGTAAACATTTTGTAGAAGAACTCAAATCTATTGACAGAGCGTGACTCAGCCGGAGATGAATTGTTGCTCTTTGACATGTTTGTGAAATCAGAAAAGGAATGCAAATCAGACCAATTCAATACACTTAAAAATACTGCAGACAGGAAAAAAACTACAAAGTTAAAGTACTCACAGCAGAGCATTGTGTCAAAGCAGCCTTACAACAATCTAGACCCACAGCCCCAACTGAGGAAGCCCAGGATGACAGCGGAAGGGAAAAACTTGCTAAATGTGATGAGGAAGAAACCTTGGGAGGACCCAGACTCAAAAACAGACCCAAATTCTTTAGGCAGCCTAGATTTTATGCGTGAGAATGAATTACTGCAGATCCATGTTTAAGCTCATTTTCAAACGATTTTCAATTTTTGCACTATTACATTTAAACACTGGTTATTTTAAGTTTTACATGTAGCACAATGACCACTCAGGGATTACACTGAAGTAAACACTTGGACCAAAATATTTATTCACGCCCAGGCTTTTATTTTCATCATTTACGTTCCATTTGAGAACGTCAAATACAGAAGAAAATGTCCAAAAATGTTTTTTTCTTTTCTATTTTTGGGCTTTATAATGATGCTGGGGATGCAAAATGATCTGTTCTGTACAGTTCGTGTTTCACCAGGGACTTGTAAAGCTAAATCCAAAATTTGGAACAGATATATTAAAGTATTCAAGAGTTACACAGCTTTTTCAGCATTCATCACCAAGGGTCTCAAAAATGTCCATAACGTCTAAAAATACAAATAAAAAGCCTGTCACTATTAATCAATAGGTTGTGAGTTTTTTATGTCTTCTGTGATAGAACAAACAAATTGAAGTCACATTTCAGAGTTATTATACTATTTATCTGAATAAACAGGCCTGAATAAATCTGTGCCTGTGAGCCAGCTGTGTGTTCTGGCCTTTTAAATAATACATTTATAATAGGCCTAATAGTTTAAATACACAGGAGCTAACGAAGTTAAAATAGCAAAACCAAATTGAAAAAAATAAAAAATAAAAAATAAAAAATATATATATATGTATATATATATATATATATATATATATATATATATATATATAGATATAGATATATATAGATATATATATATATATATATAAAATAAATACAATAATAATGATTACTCAATAGAAAATATGAGCGAGTCAGCTGGCACCTGTCCATTAAATAGAGTAACTTTAGGTTCTTGTGTCCGGGGGCTGGAACTGATACTGGAAGAACAGCTCAGAGAGAAAACAGAATGTGTAGTTACAGATGTTAAGAACACAAAGTCTATAAGCAGAACACATTAGTGCCTCCAGCAACACTAACTCTAACAGCAAACAAAGTAAAGCAAAGAACCAGAAGGTAACACAGCCATGAGGGATCATACGAGGATACCAGCCCTGGGTCATAGAGGACCGCAGTCCAGTCAAGTCGTACAGTATTTAATTATTTATTGAATGTGTTTCACCTGTTACTGGTGCTATTTTTCAGAGAATATATTTCCACTACACATTACACAAGGCATCAGAGGTACGATACGATAAACAACACCTGTATAAGGGTTGGGGGTAGAACTTTCACCTCACAGTGAAAAGGTCCTGGGTTTGATCCCAAGTGGAGCAGTCTGGGTCCTTTCTGTGTGGAGTTCATGTCCGGTTTCCTCCCACAGTCCAAAGACATGTGTGTTAGGTTAACTGGTGTCTCCAAAGTGCCCCTAGTGTGTGCGTGTGGGTATGAGTGTATGAATGGGTGTGCCCTACAACGGACTGGTGCCCTATCAAGGGTTGTTCCAGCGACCCTGACTAGGATCGAGTGGATAAGAAGGTGAAGTAAATGAATGCATTAGGGTCACACATTTCAACAACAAAAAGTTTTTAAGGACCTTCAGTGACAGAGGACCAGCTGTAGGGTGTGAGTAGGCCATCTGAGGCTGAGACTACACTTCCTAGCGAGAAAACATAAAGGAACATGATGACCCACATTACAGAAGTCCTCTTTTCTAAGAAGTAATTTCTACTAAAACGTAATGGAGCTTAAAAGTGTCACAAAAACATCTTACCCTATGTTCTGGAGTGACACAGACACTCAGGGTCAGGTCTTTGATGCAGTCTGGCAAAACAGATCTATGTTTTCAAGTGCAGAGTGGATGGATAAGTCATTAAGACGCGTTCGATCCATTGTGCTGCGAAGCCACATAAGCGAGCACCTAAGAGCGCTAAAAGTGGAAGCCTGCACAGACTGTCTCAAACATGGCCACATTAAGAGTCCGAGCAGTTTGTGGACAGCCAAGAATCTGGAATTATCAAGATATGATTATTACATGAGAGGTTATTTCAGGTACGGCTCCTTCTGCCGAATGCAAAAGGACTGTCTAATGCTTTGCCAGTTCTTCATGGCGTGAGTCAGACATACAGTGGGGCAAAAAGTATTTAGCCAGCCACTGATTGTGCAAGTTCTCCTACTTAGAAAGATGAGAGGTCTGTAGTTTTCATCATAGCTACACTTCAACTATGAGAGACAAAATGAGAAAAAAATCCAGGAAATCACATTGTAGGATTTTTAAAGAATTTAATTGTAAATTATGGTGGAAAATAAGTATTTGGTCAATAACAAAAGTTCAACTCAATTCTTTGTAACATAACCTTTGTTGGCAATGACAGAGGGCAAACGTTTCCTGTAAGTCTTCACCAGGTTGGCACACACTGTAGCTGGTATTTTGGCCAATTCCTGTCATGCAGTGAAGGACAGAAGAGCTTCTTAAAGAAGTTACAGGTCTGGGAGAGCCAGAAATCTTGTTTATGGGTGGCTAAATACTTTTCTTTTATACAGATAACGAGGTCAAACAGGTGCCATTAATACGGGTAATGAGTGGAGGACAGAAGAGCTTCTTAAAGAAGTTGTTACAGGTCTGTGAGAGCCAAAAATCTTGCTTGTTTGTGGGTGGCCAAATACTTATTTTCCACCATAATTTAACATTAAATTCTTTAAAAATCCTACAATGTGATTTCCTGGATTTTTTCCCTCATTTTGTCTCTCATAGTTGAAGTGTAGCTATGATGAAAATGACAGACCTCTGTCATCTTTCTAAGTAGGAGAACTTGCACAATCAGTGGCTGACTAAATACTTTTTTGCCCCACTGTACATTAAGCCATAGGGTTCCATGCTTGAATTCCACTCAGTAATGTAACCCAGGAGGTTTGGACAATTTATGGTATTGAGAGCAATTAATGAGTTTCTGGTAACCTTTGCTATAAATGTTGTCTCCGTACAGTTTATTCATTACACAGTGTACGGCACTACTATATAATAATAGTCAATAATATAGTCCTATGTAACAAAAACATGATTTATGAACACAAAATCTCATGTGAAATCAAAGCAAAATGGGTGCAGTGTGCAGAAGTTTGGGCACCTCTGCTGATCCACTGACATTTGCAGCATAATCATGTTTAATTTGTTCCATGCTGAGCTGGTGTTCTTTTCATCACCTTTGCCAGTCTGCTGTTCTGAGATGGCATTTAGGAAGCGTTTTAATAAGCATATAAACAATCATGTAAGCTGCTCATTTTAATTAGGGCGACTCTGTGTTTGTTACTTCTTCGGCCATTGAATACGTACACATCTATTTATTATTCAAATGGATTTTTACTCCTAAAATGACCACTTCAGAGACTTTGAATAGTTCAATTTTCGGTTTATTTTAATAAACCCAAGCACAACGTGGTTACATTCTGTAATTTCTGAGAAGTGACCTCGAAATATGGACTATAGCATCATAAAAACAAATCAAATCAACAGAAACAGAACATGTAGCAGGATCAGTCAGTGTGCTTCGGTAATAATCCTGATTTGTTCATGAATAAGTGGATTATAAAACCTCTTTTCCTAGAAACCCATCATGGACTTGTTGTTGAATTATTCAATTTTGTGATAAAACCAAAGTTTTCTGTTATGATATGGCTAAGTCTGTGAGGAGGACGCACTCTCCAGGGGGAGATGGAAAGTCCTCCAAACACTCAATCCTTATTCTGATTGGCTGCATGAGTCAGGGCTGATTAGTGTCTCTCTGGGTCCACTTGAAGAGGCAGCAGTCCAAATAACTCCTTGAGCAGAGTTTGGTGCTTTGGATGGACTATTGATTATAAGAGCGCTTTAAAGATAGAGATCCAAAAGCACCGAATCCCAGGAGAGCCAGAGAAAGTGATAGAAAGTACAGAGAGAATTCTTACATAAATCTTACTCAGCTCGCTTAAAGGTACAGTCACTGATTATCAGTATAGTCACTGATTCTTAGTTCCTTTAAAGATGTAAGCTCATGTTTACATTTTTATGTTTATTTTTATGTTCATCATTAGTTCCCTTAACGATGGTGGTCCTGTTTTTTTTAGTTGTCTAAAAGGAATAGTCGGTGGATTTCAGTTCATTTAAAGGTGTCGTCACTGATTTTTAGTTCCATTAAAGGTGTCGTCACTGATTCCTAATTCCCTTAGCAATATAATCACTGATTTTTAGGTTTATAAAAAGTATAGTCACTGATTTTCAGTTCCCTTAGATGTAAAATTACTAGTTTTTAGTTCCATTAAAGGCACAGTCAATCATTTTTAACTTCCTTAACAGCATAGTGATGGATTTTAGTACCCTTGATTTTTTTTGTTCCCTTAAAGACGTGACCACTGATTTTCAGTTTGATTAAAAGATGACTGATGTTTAGATCTCATAAAAATCTAGTTACTGATTAGATATTTTTAAAAGTTAGAATCACTGCTTTTTAGTTTTATTAGCTGTAGTTACTGAATGTCATTTCCTTTAAAGGTATAATGACTTTTGTTTTAGTTCCTTTAAAGGTAAAACTACTGACTTTAGTTCATTTAAAGCTAGCTATTCATTCATCTTAAATGTATAGCTACTGATTTTCAGTTCTTTTAAAGGCAAGTTCCCTTAAAATGTGACCACGTTTTCAGTTTGATTAAAATGTGTAGTTAATGATTTTTAGCTCCCTTAAAGGCATAGTGACTGATTTTTAGTAGGCTACCCCTAAAAGGTATAGTGAGGTATTTTTAGCTCCCTTAAAGCCAGTTACTGATTTGTTAGATTTTTTGTTTTATTAGCTGTAGTTACTGAATTTTGTTTCCTTTCAAGTGATAGTGACTTTAACTTTAGTTCCTTTAAAGGTACAACTACTGACACAAGTGCATTTAAAGCTACAGTTGTTCATTTTTAGTGCCCTTAAATGTATAGCTACTGACTTTCAGTTCTCCTAAAGGTATAGTACTGATTTTTAGCTCCCTTAAAGGCATAGTGACTGATTTTTAGTTAACGTTAAAGTCACGATGACTGATGTTTAGTTTCCTTAAAAAATATCATGACTGATTTTTGTGCCCTTAAAAGTATAGCTGCTGATATTTGGATATTTGTTAAAGGTAGTTAAAGCTATAGTGGCTGATTTTTAGTAGGCTACCCCTAAAAAGTACAGCGAATTATTGTTCAGTTACTGATTTTTAGATTATTATAACTTAGAATCACTGAGTTTTAGTTTTATTATTAGGTGTAGTTACTGAGTTTAATTTCCTTTAAAGGTATAGTGGCTGTTGTTTTACTTTAAAGGTGCAACTACAGCTGACTAGTTCATATAAAGCCGTAAAAAGTATATATTTTTAGTTCCCGTAAAGGTATAGTTACAGACATTTAGTGTCCTTAAAGGCATAGCGACAATAGTTTTTTAGTTATCCTTAAAGGTACAGTTACTGACTTTAGTTCCATAGTTATTTGTTTTTAGTCGCCTTAGGGGTAAGGTGACTCATTAGTAGTTCCTTTAAATGGATAGCTATTTATTTCTATCTCAAAAGGGCAATCCATCCTCCTCTGGATGAGACAAATAGTGACATTAGGTAATGCACGTTATACAAATTATAGGTACCATGACATCATAACCTACTTCATAATCAAGTTTAGATCATGAAAACCATCAGAACGGCACTCGAATGCACCTGCACCTCCATAAACAGGACGTTTCCATACTAAATATACATCTCATTCCTGCCTGCAGCAGTGATAGCCCGCTCCTGAAAGGTCACCCAAATACCAGGATGTCCGTTTGAATGGAGCCAGTGGGTAAAGAGGCTGAATTTTCCCTGCTGTTTACAAATCCCTAACATCAGGTCACTCTCTGCTCAGAGACGAACTCTTTAATCCCTGTCGCTACGGCTCAGTTTCCTGTACCATAGCATGGCGGCGGATGGATCACAGCAGGAAGTGCGTGATTTTCGAGTGATAAGCTGAAACTAGCTCTTCATCTCCCGTGTGTCAGCAGCTTCTTCCAGACACACTTACAAACCCCCTTTTTTGGCATTTAGCTGAAGCACCTTTAAGCATGATCCAAGCGCTCAGGTGTTTCTGACAAGCTGAGACGTGGCACGCCAGAACGCCGGCGGCATTTTATATATTTGTACACACACTTAACCACAGACAGACACACACACATACAAACGCACAGCTATCCAAACACAGAGCTACAAATGAAGAGAGACGGTCTTCAGACGTGCACTTTTTTTTCCCTCACTCGAATGCAAAAGGTGATCGAGGACAAGCAGCTGGATGCGCTGAGAAGGATCAGAAGTACAGGCAATAAAATAAGGATCAACATCTAAAAGGTGTGTTTCTTTCAAAATGCTTTAAAACATCTACTTCAGAAGTTAAAAGCGATGATTTATTCATTTAGAGCCAAAATATTTGATTTGAGCTCTTTAAAAACGTTTCGTTCATTAGTATATAACCACACACAGAGGAGACAAAACATGGTCACCACCTGCTTAGTGTTAACTAATTTAGGGACATCATAACTACCCATAGCATTGATTTACTTTCTTAACTAGTGATAGACTTAAAAATAGCCAAAACTAACATATAGGCTCACCTAGGATTGGTCAATGTTTTGGCTCATTGCTCCATAGCAGCACCAATCTGGGTTTTATGGCAGAGTGTTCAGTCTTTTTATCAGACCAGAGAACTGTTTCTGACAGTCTGAGAGTCCTTTGGGTGCTTTTTTGTGAACTCCAGACAGGCTTTCATGTGTTTGGCTTCTCTGCCATAAAGTCCACATTGGTGGAGTGCTGGGACTGTGGTGATATGGGACTGTGGGAGTCTAGCGGTTAAGGTACTGGACTATGGACCAAAAGGTCCAGGGTTCAAATCCCACCTCTGCCAAGCTGCCACTATTGCGCCCTTGAGCAAGGTCCTTAACCCACAGTTGCTTGGATTGTAAGAGTATATCAATTGTAAGTCGCTTTGGATAAGGGCATCTGCTAAATCTGTAAATGTAAATGCACTGATGGTTGACCTTCTGGAAGTTTCTCCCATCTGCATTGTTTCTCAATCCTGGTCCTGGAACCCCACTGCTCCTGTTTAAACACACCCACTTTATACTCTCTTTCACTTTTGGCTTGTTAATAAGCTTAGAAATTGGATCAGGTGTGTTGGGAGTAAGGAAAACCCTAAAACGTGCAGAGCAGTCGGGCTCCAAGACCAGGATTGAGAAACATTTACATTTACAGCATTTAGCAGACGCCCTTATCCAGAGCGACTTACAATTGGTTACAATCTTACAATCTAAGCAATTGTTGGTTAAGGGCCTTGCTCAAGGACCCAACAGTGGCAGCTTGGCAGAGGTGGGATTTGAACCCTGGACCTTCTGGGTCAGAGTCCAGCACCTTAACCGCTAGGCCACCACAGTCCCTGGCTTACAGGATCCTTAGAGCTCAGCCACAATGACCATTGGGTTCTTGGTCACCTCTCTTACCAAGGCCCTTCTCCTCTGATTATTCAGTATGGTGGGTTTCCCAGCTCCAGGAAGAGTCCTGGTTGTTCCAAGGGCTGTGCCCTTGGGAACTTTCAGTGCAGCAGATTTTTGTAGCCTCCTCCAGATCCTCCACATCCTGTCTCTGAGCTCTACAGGCAGTTCTTTCCTCCTTATGGCTTGGTTTCTGCTCTGATATTCCTTGTTAGCTGTGAGAACTTGTATAGACAGGTGTGCGTCTTTCTAAATCATGTCCAATCATAATGAATTTCGCACAGGTGGACTCCAATCAAGGTGGAGAAACATCTCAAGGATGATCGAGAAAAATGGGAGGAACGCAGAAATGCATTTCAAGTGTCATAGCAAAGTTTTTTTTTTTAGAAATGAATGACAATTAGTGACATGCACACAAAAATAAGCATGTTATTGCGAATAACATCACTGGTGTGATTATCTATGGCACTTGCCTTTCTCTCATGCCTACGACCAAATCTCAGCCGTGATGTCTTATAGTGTTTGAATGCTTACTATAAAAACGACAATATAAGCTCCCCGGACAGAAAATGAGTCATTTTGGATGTTAAAGTGGTAGTAATTTCTTATTTTTTATCCTTTGTAAACCTGTTGCCTGACTCTTGGTTCCTCAGGGTCTCTTCCCTCGCTTGTTAAGTTTAACTGTGAATAGCTTCGGAGCATTATGCAAATGTCTTGATTCTGTCACAGCCCTCAACCGAGCATTAGCATGCGAGGACTCCACGCGCAGCTAATAAAAGGCTAGTGCACTCAAAACACGGTAACGTACCCATCATAATTCTGTCATGATCGGCCTGATGTGCTTCAGCTCCACATCCGACAGACCTTTTGTCACAGAAGCATTTAAGTCCGACTGCGGGCTGTGAGGAAATTGCCCACCTTTCAAATCAAGCCTCCTTTTCTGGTTGAAAGGCGCGGAGGTTGCAATGTTTTAGATAATCTCCGTCATACTCGAGCTGTTTGCACGCAGCACTCTGCTGGAAAAGGGAGCATTTTTCCTGATGCGCTCTGATGGCACAAAACGCCGTACACGGTCATCACAGATCTCAAAACAAGAAGGGAAGGGGAATTCAAAACAAGGTTATCAACGGCATCTGCGGTACGAACTATCAAATCAAAGAAATGTGAAACCACCTCCGGAGATCCACTTCCCTCAAAGGCAGCGAAGAAAAGGCTCAAAGAGAACTATTTCAGATTCATCAAACAATGCTACACAATAGGAAAGAAAGTGCAGTCGTCTGGGAACAAATCTTACCCAAGGAAGGAGAGAATTCAATCACGCCTTCGAAAGTCATATATAGAGATTTTATTTTATATAGAGAGATTTTTTTTCCACCTTTTAATCAGGAATGGGTTCTTCTGCCTGTCCCTGGAGAACACGGGGTGTAAGAACGTCAGTCCATCGCGAGCCAGTTGCAGTGTGAACCAGGTTCGCCTCCCTCCGTCAATCGTGTCTGCATGTGAGTAGTGAAGGTACTGGGCTTGGATCAGAAATGTCAAGCTCTCACTGTTGGGTTCTTAAGCAAGGCCCCTAAACCACAATCGCTTGTATCAGTTGTAAGGATGTGGGCTCATGCTAAATGGAGAAATGTGACGCCCAAACCTGGGTCTCTGGAGAGAAAGGTCAGCATATTAGATTGCTGTGGCACTTGAGCAACACTTTACATTTACAGACGCCCTTATCCAGAGCGACTTACAATTGGTACAGTCTTACAATCAATTGTGGGTTAAGGGCCTTGCTCAAGAACCCAACAGTGACAGCTTGGCAGAGGTGGGATTTGAACCCTGGACCTTCTGGGCCAAAGTCCAGTACCTTAACTGCTAGACTGCCACAGTCCCACTTTATTAACAACAACCCCAAATCAGAAAAAGTTGGGACAGTATGGAAAATGCAAGTTGCTTCTGATAACAGTCTGGATGGTCCCTCGTCCATGTGGTTCTATCGGCTATTGATGAACGACAGTTCTTCATGCAGTGCCGACTGGGATCGGGTATCACGGGTGTTCAGTTTAGGCTTGTGGCCTTGATAAAAAGCACACACGTACCAACTTTCCACTTGATGGAAAACAAAACGGGACTCGCCAGGCCAGACCACCTTCTTCCATTCCTCCAAGGTCCAGATCAAACACCTCAGTGAACAGTAGTTGCATGATGAAAACCTAGACTGGTCTAGGACTAGGCAGCTCCACACAGCAGGGGGCGCTGCCCTGTGTGTTATGATACATTCCTCCCATAGCCAGCATTAGACATTTCTGTGACTTGTACCACTGTAGGTCTTCTGTTCATTCCAATCCCATCGTCTGGCCATTACAACTCCTTCTTCAAGTGGCTCAGGTCTTTCCTCCTGAACATATCAACTATGAGAACAGACAGTTCACTTACCTCTAATATATCCCTGAGCTTAACGTGTGCTGCTATAAGCAGATGGTTAATTAAAAGAAACAGCAGCACTAAAGCTGCAGGGTACATCTGCAATTGTAAACAAGACGATTAACAATTGAATTAACAAGTTCTAAAACCATACAAAAACACTGGTGGGTCATCTCCAACGTTCGCACAGGTTCCATTTTATGCTTTCCAATAAGATTTAATTTAATCAATCATAACATTTGCAGCACTTTTGTTCCCCATTTTCCGAGACGGGGTGCCCAAACTTGTGCACAAGACCCACTTCCATGTACCTGTGACTAATGTGAGATCTATTATCAAATACAGCATAAGACAGGCGGGTAAGAAAGCTCTCAGCATTTCAGGTAGTGCACTCTTCAGTACAGTAATATGCAGTTTGGGACGCAGCCAAAATGCCTGATTTATTAGAGCACGTCTGTGAACGGGAATCGGTCCAACATAAATGCATGCTGGCAGGTTTGGGCTGCTTTTATATAAATTAATAAGAGTACGATGATGCAAATGAAAGTGAGATGGCATCTGCACAATTTCAGTCCAGTCTTAAAGGTCAGCTGATGTGCAGAGAGGAACAGAAGTTCAGTATCATATGATTTTTATCCAGTCAGCAAACATGGATCCTGTTTCCTAAAACCTGGCAAGAAATCTCACGGTACAGTCTAGTTAAGTTCAGCAGTGACTAAGTGTCCTGAATCTGATCACAAAAACACATCAACCGAGTTAGAACGGTCACACTGATGACAGACATCCAGCCTTTCCTTGAAAGAGAAACAGAGGGTTGGAATACCAAATCGTCTGATCACAATCCACTGTGTGATGGTCCATCCCAGATGGCTCTAAGCCCAGCACATTGTATGAGAATGGTTTGAGGCACATGAGAAGGAATTTAAGGTGGTTTCCTGGCCTACAGATTCTCCAGATCTCAAACCGATCGAGCCTGTGTGGGATGTTCTGGAACAACAAGTCTGACCCGAGGCGACTCCAGCTTTTGGCATAAAGGATCCGCTGCTAATAACTTGGTTCCAGATGTCACAGGACACCTTCGGAGGTCTTGTAGAGTCCATGCCTTGATGGGTCAGAGCCTTGGCGTCACGAGGGGGGACCCCAAATTATTAGGCCTGTATACGTATTGGTAGGACAAGCAGAAGAGGTTCTATAAGCGCTGTGTTTTTCTGTCTTGCTTTGAAGGTGACAGCTTCTCCAGCAATTCAGTCCTGGAGAGACTGCCTTCACCTGCAGAATTCAGATGAGCAGGGCTAGGCTGGTGTGTATGCGCTGCACACAGGCCATCTTCCCTCAGCGGGAGAACGATTTCCCATCTCTATCGCCACCAGTGTGACACCACAGCTGTTATGAGGAGCACAAATACGCCGGAACGTGTGTTCAACAGAACGAACAGGGAGAGTGAACAGAGCACAGGGCAGAGTGAATTACAGGCAGGTTCCACGCTGCGGTCCAACAGAACCCCGAAGACCTTTACGTCACCCACATATTCACTAACAGGCCACGACACTGGCGTCACTCGACACGATTCTGACATAACACCCTTCCACTCCAGCAGCCACGACAAGCAGGGAATGAAAACCGTCTCCTGATAGTCATCCCCTGCCGCTCGAATCAAACGCTCCGCACGATGTGAATTAAAGAATGCAGTCCCGCGTCTTTCAAGGAGGAGCGGCGGCTTACAATGAATAATTTTACATCGGTAATAAGTGGGACGGGACGGCACGGGATCGGTTCTTTGTTATCGCTCATAATGGGGGATAACGATGGAGGAAAATGTGTGGGGCAGCATTACAGAATCTAATGGCGATCATTTGCAAACAGCATATAAATCAACGCTTAATGCATTCCTGAAGAGTTCTGTGGTCGCCTGTTCCTAGATGGTTCTCACAGAGAAAGCAAGCGCAGTCTATAACTCAGAAACCACATTACAGACACACAGACAGATTAGTGTCCACCTGCTAAGGAAATCCAATTCTGCTCTGGATCTCAGAGATATTACCTTTCTCTGAGCGACCTAGGGTTCCTCAAAGCTCCAGTCTGTCAGAATTATTATGTTTATTACAGTAGAATCATTTTTGGTACAACACCAAATCAGAAAAACTTGGAATATCTGGAATACCAAATCATCTGTTCACAATCCACTGTGTGATGGTCCATCCCAGATGCCTCCGAGCCCAGAGAAGTCGACGTCGCACAGTAACGTTTTAAGTGGCATTTATGAATGCAACTCCATGTGGTTCTATCAGCTAATGATGAATCATGGTTCTTGATGCAGTGCCGTCTGAGGGATCAGAGATTACGCTTACGCTTATGCTCTAAGCACTGAAATTCCTCCAGAATCCTTGAATCGTTTAATGATATTATGCAGGGAGAAATATGTAAATCCCTTCCAGCCTTTCTTTGAGGATCATTGTTTTTAAATCCCAGAAGTTGAATCTGTTCATCTGGACATAGATTTTGTTGGAGAAACGTTTCGTCACTCATCTAAGTGACTTCTTCAGTCTCAGCAGTTGGAAACCTTCCCCAATATTATATACAGCACCTTTGCATAACGACTGGTACCAGCACCATTGCATAACAGTGGGACTGGTGATCAGTTTAATATGCAGATTGACATAGCCATTAACGACAATGGCCACGTGTGCCATTCACACAGGATTGGGGAAGGGCTGCGATGGCTCCGTTGTAAGATGGTGAGAGGTGTACTGCCTGAGGTCCCCTCCTCGGTTTTCAGGGATGGACGTTCCCTTTTTATAAAAAATGGCTTCTCTTTACAAACTCTGCGTTCAAACCATCGTTCCTCCCTATATCAAGGATCTGCACATCTCATCCTTGAAAGGAGTGTCCACTGGCCTGTAGGTGGGTTGTAACCGCAGAGTCCTGACCTGATGAGGTAGCTCTTCTATGTTGTGCCATCCATTTCGCCAGTGGCTGTTTGGTTTCCCCAAAGTATTCCTGGCAATCCTCCTGGCACTTAACAGCGTACACTACATTACTCTGTTTGTGCTGGGGACCCGATCCTTGGGGGGTGGACCAGTTTCTGGCGTAGCGTGTTTTGGGGTTTGAAAGCCACTGAGACGTGGTGTTTGGCAAATATGCGTCTCAATTGTTCAGATGTTCCTGCCACATATGGATCACCACTGGTTTTACGCTTAGACTGTGGTTGTTGTTCTCCTCTCGTCGATCTGCTGGAGCACTGTTTGGCCGTCTTACCGGCTTATGACAAAGGCCCAGTTCGGATAACCACATTTGCCCAGGGGCCTGCTTAATGTGAGATTTCTCTCCATCCTTGGCCCTGTGTCAGTGGGGGACGCTGTCTGCTCGGTGGTACAGTGTCCTGATGACTCCCTATTTTGTGGCTCCAGTTGATGATGAGAGAGCCAAACCTTAAGTACTGATCCGTATGTGTTGGCTTTACGGTAAACATCCACTTTCAATCGTCCCCCATCTCCATCACAACCTCACAATCCAAGAAGGCTAACCTGCCGTTCTTCAATCCTCCCCTGCCCTTGTGAAAACTTAATGTGTTTGTCCCACTGAGTTGATGTGGTCAGTGAAATGTGGGCACTTCCTGAGATTTCATTTTAACCCAGGTGTGTCATCCACATATCTGAACCCAATGGGCTGGGTGGTGTTCCTGAATAGGATCTTAGTGCCTTCTTTTCCACTTCTGTCCATATATCAGGTTGGCCACGATAGGTGAAATTGGGGAGCCCATGGCACACCCATGTGTTTCTGCCCTATAGTACTGTGTCTGTATGTGAAATAGGTGGTTGAAGACACAGATCCAGAAGCAAAACACCCCTGGTCGCGAGTTAAGGGTGGTCTATTGCTGAGAGTGGGGTCATCCTGTAGTTTCACTGGACTAACCTCTACTGCCTCAGCAACTGGAAACGCACGTGAAGAGAGATGTGACATCAAACGAGACCATTGTTTCATCCGTCTCCATAATGACGTCCCTCACCTTATCCACGAAATCCATGGTGTTCTGGATGTGATGATCCGTGCTGCCTACCAATGGGTTGAGGATCGATGCCAGAAACTTGGCGATGTTGTAGGTCACTGAGTTGATCATACACACAATGGGCCGCAATGGCACATCCTGTTTATGTATCTTAGGTAAACCATACAGACTAGGTGTAGCCTCCCCTGGGTATAATCTGTGGTACAGAGGCCGGTCAATAGCATTGTCCTGTTCTAAAAGCTTCAGACAATCTATCACCTTCTTCTTGTACCAGGATCTCGTTTCAGGGGCTCATAAGTGTTAGTGTCTCTAAGGAGAGTCATAACTTTCTCATGATAGTCTGTCTGGTTTAATAACCATTAATTGTCGTTAATGGCTATGTCAATCTGCATATTAAACTGATCACCAGTCCCATTGTTATGTAATGGTGCTGGTACCAGTCGTTATGCAACGTGCTGTACATAAGATTGGGGAAGTTTTCCAACTAAGCTGAGACTGAAGAAGTCACTTAGATGAGTGACGAAACGTTTCTCCGACAAAATCTGTCCAGATGAACAGATTCAACTTCTGGGATTATCTAACCTGGATTATTGAGCATGCATCAAGACATTGTTTTTAAACTTTTCATTCATTTTCTCATGCATTTGTTGACAAACACCTTTTATGACCAGCAGAGCAACCTACTTATGATCATCTCCAGAATTGTGGTGGCTTAATGGTTAAGGTACTAGACTGTGAACAAGAAGGTCCAGGGTTCAAACCCCACCTCTGCCAATCTGCTACTGTTGGGTCCTTGAACAAGGTCTTAACCTACAATTGCTTGAATTGTTTTAAGGCTTCTGCTAAATGGAAATGGAAATCTCACCTGAACACCGAGATACTGTTAGGGAGATTTTCTATCTTTCCACTATGACCTGTCTAAAAGCTGTTTTACAACAATGCCTCTTATTAAAAGTGACACATTGAATATCCACCATTAAAGCAGACATCTGGTGTTTGCCTCTGGACACTTTCACATCTACAGGATTTGGTCCACATAAACCAAACTCTGGCATGTTTATTCCCTTTGGGTGATTGGTTTAAGCATGTGAGACCACATCAATCATGCTCAGGTTCAACCCGAACCTACCAATCACAGGCTAACTGCTTCAGAGTAAAACCTGATCCAGGCAAAGTGCAAATTCTGATACAAACCTAAATTAAACGATGGATACCGTTCATAAAATGTTGTTTTCAATGCGCTGTACTACTCTTCAGTCCTTCACTTGCTTCAAGTACATTCATTACTCAAGTCGAGACTAAAGCCCAAACGAGGGCCGGGCCATTGGCAAGGAAAGATGTCTTGAGACGAATAAGAGTGCGTTCGTACAGACCAAATCAGAAAATGATACATTTTGGCATTTTGGTCCTGGTTCACTTAGCGTTTGCACTGGCATTCCTAACATCTAACCAAAATATGTAAACAAAAGTCATATGAACCAGGTCACGTGCTGATTGGACGCTTTTATGACGTTTTGCGCCCAAGATTGCCAAACTTCCATAACTTTCTAGCAATAGCGTGTGCTGAGCTGAACTCGCTCGTGGGATTTGATTGATAGGATGTGATTTGAACAGGTCTACAGAAACAAGAAAACCTCGTTTGCAAACAGCACGTGGAGCAATTTTTAATTTATTGCATGTCTGAACAGCTGTACATGGTCTCTCTTCAGCAGATCGTCCTCACTCAGCAAACGCAAGGCAAGCAAAGCAAGGACGAAGCTGCTGCACTCAGCAATTACTGAGCTGAGCACAAACACTTACTTAATGTAGCCAAAGTCCCTGAAGTAAAAAGAAAAACCCATAAGAGACACAAATGGGCAAAGTGTAAGGAATTAAAGTGTTGTCAGGACTAAAATAAGGTGAAACCTGTGATATAAGACATTATCCAACAAAGGTTGCATTTAAAAACTATGAATTCAACTAATCCACATCAGCTTTGGACATCTTAGGGCCATCTGGATGAAGAGATCCACATGGTTCTAGTCCAGGTGTTGATCAAGGCTCAAGTCTAAGTCCTTTTTCAAAAATGTACAGCCATGTTTCTCATCAGGAACAGCAAACACGATATGGATAGCATTACAAACTTCAACAGACTTTATTTACAAATAGAATTAAATGAGATTCCTAATGTATTGTTGTGTCCAAAAGGTTTGCAGAGCAGAACCAGGCCTGAAAGCATTAAAATTGTTTAACGTCATATTAAAATGTACCACAAATATATGAAATTATCATTTGAAAACCATTCAAGAAAATAAAACATAACCGCCAGCTTACAGATCTTACAGTGAATCCGAGACGTCACTTACAGACGTCTCGTATCCTTTTGTGGTCCTAAAGAATCCACCTCTTTAATCACGTGTTCCACAAGGCTCCAGTGTAGGTCCTGGGTCAAAGTTTTCACATGGGGTTTTTCTTAGCAGGAATCCCAACAAGCATGTTGTTCTTAGGAGTGCAGCTCTCAGGCTCCATAGTAATCACCCTAAGTGAGTAACCACGGCTCTCGGCAGCCCAGCTGCGGTCCAGGTCCACCAGGCCCATGCACCGTTTTCCTGGAGGACAGAGAAGTGGACATCATGAGATCTACAGTGGTGCTTGAAAGTTTGTGAACCCTTTAGAATTTTCTATATTTCTGCATAAATATGACATAAAACATCATCAGATTTTCACACAAGTCCTAAAAGTAGATAAAGAGAACCCAGTTAAACAAATGAGACTAAAATATTTTATACTTGGTCATTTATTTATGGAGGAAAAATGATCCATATTACATATTAGTGGTGGCAAAAAGTATGTGGAGCTTTGCTTTCAGTATCTGGTGATGAACCCCCTGTGCAGTAAAATAAATGCAGCTAAACGTGTCCTGTAGGCTGTGATCAGTCCTGCCACACCGGGCTTGGAGGAATTTTAGCCCATCCTCCGTTACGAAAACCGCTCAGCTCTGGGATGTTGTGGGTGTTCCTCACATAGCTGCTTGCTCAGGTCATTCCACAACATTTCCATGGATTAAGGTCAGGGGGACTTTGACTTGGCATTCCAAAGCTGAAACTTTTATTCTTTATAACCAATTCTTTGGTAGAACGGCTTGTGGGCTTAGGGGGGGGGGAAAAAGTCGTTGT
The DNA here is from genome assembly GCA_025084515.1 of Ancistrus triradiatus. NCBI lineage: Eukaryota > Metazoa > Chordata > Actinopteri > Siluriformes > Loricariidae > Ancistrus > Ancistrus triradiatus. The sequence continues at coordinate 231,196 of JAJAGP010000316.1, forward strand.
CTTGCTGCATGGACCCACCTTCTCTTGAGATTCAGTTCATGACAGATGTCCTGCCATTTTCCTTTAGAATTCTCTGAATAATTCAGAATTCATTGTTCCATAGTGATGACAAGCCATACTGCCCAGATGCAGCCAAAGCCAAACCGCCCCAAACCATGTACCACCACCACCGTTTCACAGATGGGATAAGTTCTTATGCTGGAATGCCGTGTTTTTCTTTCCAAACACATAACGCTTTTCCTTTAAAACCAAAAAGTTCTATTTGGTTGCATCCTTCCACAAAACATTCTTTCCAGTAGCCTTCTGGATCGTCCACGGGATCTTTAGCAAAATGCAGACGAGCAGCAACGTTCTTTTTGGAGAGCAAGTGGCTTTCTCCTTGCAGCCCTGCCATGCACACCATTGTTGTTCAGTGTTCTTCTGATGGTGGACTCATGAATATTAGCCAATGTGAGAGAGGCCTTCAGTTGCTTAGAAGTTACCCTGGGGTCCTTTGTGACCTCACCAACTATTACACGCCTTGCTCTTGGAGTGATCTTTGTTGGTCGACCACTCCTGGGGAGGGTAACAATGGTCTTGAATTTCCTCCATTTGTACACAATCTCTCTGACTGTGGATGGGTGGAGTCCAAACTCTTTAGAGATGGTTTTGTAACCTTTTCCTTTTGAGCTCCTCAGAAATCTCCTTTGTTCGTGCCATGATACACTTCCACAAACATGTGTTGTGAAGAGCAGACTTTGATAGATCCCTTTTCTCTAAATAAAACAGGGTGCCCACTCACACCTGATTGTCATCCCATTGATTGAAAACTTGACCCTAATTTCACCTTCAAAATAACTGGTAATCCTAGAGGTTCACATACTTTTGCCACTCACTAATATGTAATATTGGATCATTTTCCTCAATAAATAAATGAGCAAGTATAATATTTTTGTCTCATTTGTGTAACTGGGTTCTTTTTATCTACTTTTAGGACTTGTGTGAAAATCTGATGGTTTTAGGTCATATTTATGCAGAAATATAGAAAATTCTAAAGGGTTCACAAACTTTCAAGCAAACAAACTTACTTCTGACCTAGTCATAAATTCGTTCCAGAAATCATGTCGAGAAAATAAAGCAACGAGTACCGAGCAAATGATTCCCAAAAAAGTTCGGCTATATATATATATATATACACACACACACACACATATATACACATATACACACACACACACACACACACACACACACACACACACACACACATATATTGGGTGAGCAGGTCAGGAATTTTCTCCTCGTCCAAGTTTTGGGTCCATATGGTCATTATACTAAAACAACAAATCCAATGGTGGCCTAAGACTTTTGCACAGTCAGAGGTGACACTGGCAAGGAAAGATGTGTTGAGATGTCTTTGGAAAGAAAGAATCAAGTACAGCTATTTAACCTGACCACAGTTACATGTGTGTGATTATTGTCATATCACTGTTATATCTAGATACATACAGTAATGTGCAAAAGTCTTAGGTCACCATTAGATTTGCTGTTTTAATAATGATCATTTATAGCATACTGTCAACGACTGGATCCAAAAATTTCAAACTTTGATTCATCACTCCATAATCCTCTTTTCCACTGATCTTCGTTCCATTCTTTGTGAGCTTTAGCATATATTCACCTTTTCACCCGTTCCCCTTCCGAGAAAGTGGTTTCTTGGCTGCTACCCTTTTAAAAAGACCATTCCTGATCAAGCTTCTTCTGAGTGTCGATGGGTCAAAATGGAACCCTGAAGAAGCTTCCAGATGCTGCTATCACTCAAGCGTAAGGGGAGGAAACACTAAATATTTACCACTGTAGCTGTTTTTAATACTGCATACAAATTTTCCTTTATTTTCTGGTTGTTTTCTAATACAGAGACTATGAAATAATTACATATGGTCATTATAGGATTGCTAAAACAATGGCCTAAGACTTTTGCACAATAATGTTTTGTTATGTTACATGATTTTTAAGGGTTGCTTCTTGTAAATGAGCTCTCAGACTAAAGCCTGGACCACAGCACAATTCCTCTAGTCATATTATTTTGTTCCAGGCCATGTTCCCCATGTTTTGGACTGAATTTGTCTTGTTTTTGCTTCATATGAGCTTTTGGTTGGATGAATTTTGTCATTTCCTTCAGACTTCAGTGTTCACAGGGCTGTTTCCATCACATAACAGATCGCTACCCAGTCCAGATGACAAATGTGCCTACGATATTAGTTTATGTATTTGATTATTTCCGGCTCACACAGCCAGGAGCAGAAGGTACACACATTTAAAGGTGTGAAAGACTGGGACTTTATATATCACTTGTTTTCGATAAAGAGCACTTACAGTAACACACCAGCTTTGTGGATTGTAAAACGTTCTATCGCACGGCCTCAACTCTAAACAAATTAAGGAATCAGATGGTAAAATATTGTTCCAATTTCATGTGGGGAGACTGGGCTGCGATGTGAGGTCACTGTAACCTGAACTCACCTATTAATCTCCGCTCCGTGGGAAGCTGTGCAGCCGTCTGATCAGCAAACCGACACAGGACCATGTGCTCCTGCATCAGACGGGAATGCACAGTTAATACACAGCAGTGACACCTGAGCCACACCAGATCTACACCTACAGTGCTGTGCAAACGTCTTAGGCATCCGATATTTTTCAATTTATATTCTGTTTATTCTTCATTTAAGTTTTAGTGGTCACTGCACTGTAGATCTGCTGTACAGACTGGGGTCCATCTGGTTTCCTACATACCTTATTCATCCTCTTTACTCTGTTCCCTAATGGTCAGGACCCCCACAGGACCAGCACAGAGCAGCTGCTACTTGGATGATAGACCAATCTCAGCACTGGTGGTGTGTTAGAGTGTGGTGAGATGGTACGAGTGGATCAAACACAGCAGTGCTGCTGGAGTTTTCAGGTGTTATTTAGGTGTAGAACTGATGTAGATCAGGTATGGTTTAGGGATTAAGACATAAATCAGGTATAATTTAGATATTAAGGTTTAGATCAGGTGTGATTTAGAGTTTAAGGCATAAATCAAGTGTGAGCTAGGTTTTGATGAGGTGTTGATAAGGTATGTTTTAGGGATTGAAGTTTAGATCAAGTATAATTTAGGGATTAAGGGTTAGATCAAGTATAATTTAGGGATTAAGGTGCAGATCAAGAATGATTTAGGGATTAGGGTGTAGGTGTGATTTAAGGATTAAGGCATAGATCAAGTATGATTTAGGGATTATGGTGTAGATCAAGTATGATTTAGGGATTAAGGTTAAGAGATTAAGGCATAGATCAAGTATGATTTAGGGATTAGGGTGTAGTTGTGATTTAAGGATTAAGGCGTAGATCAAGTATGATTTAGGGATTAAGGTGTAGATCAGATATGATATAGGGATTATGGTGTAGATCAGGTATGATTTAGGGATTAGGGTGTAGATCAGGTATGACTTGGGGAAAAAGGTGTAGATCAGGTATGATTTAGGGATTAAGGTGTAGATCAGGTATAATATAGGTATTAAGGTGTAGATCAGGTGTGATTTAGGGATTAAGGTGTAGATCAGGTATGATTTAGGGATTAAGGTGTAGATCAGGTATGATTTAGGGATTAAGGTGTAGATCAGCAATGATTTAGGGATTAAGGTGTAGATCAGGTATGATTTAGGGATTAAGGTGTAGATCAGCTATGATTTAGGGATTAAGGTGTAGATCAGGTAATTAATTAGAGGGAATTAAGGTGTAGATCATGTGTGATTTAGGGATAAGGTGTAGATCAGGTAATGATTTAGGGATTAAGGTGTAGATCATGTGTGATTTAGGGATTAAGGTGTAGATCAGGTATGATTTAGGGATTAAGGTGTAGATCAGGTATGATTTAGGGATTAAGGTGTAGATCAGCTATGATTTAGGGATTAAGATATAGATAAGGTATGATATAGGGATTAAGGTGTAGATCAGGTATGATTTCGGATTTAAGGTGTAGATCAGCTATGGATTTAGGGATTAAGATGTAGATCAGCTATGATTTCGGGATTAAGGTGTAGATCAGGTGTTGATTTCGGGATTAAAGTGTAGATCAGGTATGATTTAGGGATTAAGGTGTAGATCAGGTTATGATTTAGGGATTAAGGTGTAGATCAGGTATGATTTAGGGATTAAGGTGTAGATCAGCTATGATTTAGGGATTAAGGTGTAGATCAGGTATGATTTCGGGATTAGGTGTAGATCAGCTAATGATTTAGGGATTAAGGGTAGATCAGCTATGATTTAGGGATTAAGGTGTAGATCAGGTATGATTTAGGGATTAAGGTTGTAGATCAGCTATGATTTAGGGATTAAAGGTGTAGATCAGGTATGATTTAGGGATGTAAGGTGTAGATCAGCTATGATTTAGGGATTAAGGTGTAGATCAGGTATGATTAGGGATTAAGGTGTAGATCAGGTATGATTTAGGGATAAGGTGTAGATCAGGTATGATTTAGGGATTAAGGTGTAGATCAGGTATGATTTAGGGATTAAGGTGTAGATCAGGTATGATTTAGGGATTAAGGTGTAGATTCATTGTGTGATTTAGGGATTAAGGTGTTAGATCGGTATGATTTAGAGATTAAGGTGTAGATTCAGGTTATGATTTAGGGATTAAGTGTAGATCATGTGTGTGTGATTTAGGGATTAAGGTGTAGATCAGGTATAATATAGGGATTAAGGTGTAGATCATGTGTGATTTAGGGATTAAGGTGTAGATCAGGTATGATTTAGGGAGATTAAGGTGTAGATCAGGTATGATTTAGGGATTAAGGTGTTGTTAGATCAGGTATGATTTAGGATTAAGGTGTAGATCAGGTATGATTTAGGATTAAGGTGTAGATCAGGTATGATTTAGGGATTAAGGTGTAGATCAGGTATGATTTAGGGATTAAGGTGTAGATTCAGGTATGATTAAGGGATTTAAGGTGTAGATCAGGTATGATTTAGGGATTAAGGTGTAGATCAGGTATGATTTAGGGATTAAGGTGTAGATCAGGTATGATTTAGGGATTAAGGTGTAGATCAGGTATGATTAGGGATTAAGGTGTAGATCAGCTATGATTTAGGGATTAAGGTGTAGATCAGGTATGATTTAGGGATTAAGGTGGTAGATCAGGTATGATTTAGGGATTAAGGTTGTAGATCAGGTATGATTTAGGGATTAAGGTGTAGATCAGGTGTGATTTCGGGATTAAAGTGTAGATCACGGTATGATTTAAGGGATTAAGGTGTAGAGATCAGGTATGATTTAGGGATTAAGGTTGTAGATCAGGTATGATTTAGGGATTAAGGTGTAGATCAGGTATGATTTAGGGATTAAGGTGTAGATCAGGTAATGATTTAGGGATTAAGGTGTAGATCAGCAATGATTTAGGGATTAAGGTTGTAGATCAGCTATGATTTAGGGATTAAGGTGTAGATCAGCTATGATTTAGGGATTAAGGTGTAGATCAGCTATTGATTTAGGGATTAAGGTGTAGATCAGCTATGATTTAGGGATTAAGTGTAGATCAGCTATGATTTCGGGATTAAGGTGGGCAGATCAGCTATGATTTAGGGATTAAGGTGCAGATCAGGTATGATATAGGATTAAGGTGTAGATCCAGGTATGATTTAGGGATTAATTAGGTGTAGATCAGCTATGATTTAGGGATTAAGGTGTAGATCAGCTATGATTTGGGATTAAGGTGTAGATCAGGTGTGATTTAGGGATTAAGGTGTAAGATCATTTGTGTGATTTAGGGATTAAGGTGTTAGATCATGTGTGATTTAGGAATTAAAGGTGTAGATCAGGTATAATATAGGGATTAAGGTGTAGATCATGTGTGATTTAGGGATTAAGGTGTAGATCAGCTATGATTTAGGGATTAAGGTGTTGTAGATCAGCTATGATTTAGGGATTAAGGTGTAGATCAGGTATGATTTAGAGATTAAGGTGTAGATCAGGTTATGATTTAGGGATTTAGGTGTAGATCAATGTGTGATTTAGGAATTAAGGTGTAGATCAGGTATAATATAGGGATTAAGGTGTAGATCATGTGTGATTTAGGGATTAAGGTGTAGATCAGCTATGATTTAGGGATTAAGGGGTGTAGATCAGGTATGATTTAGGGATTAAGGTGTAGATCAGCTATGATTTAGGGATTAAGGTGTAGATCAGGTATGATATTAGGGATTAAGGTGTAGATCAGGTATGATTTAGGGATTAAGGTTGTAGATCAGGTATGATTTAGGGATAAGGTGTAGATCAGGTATGATTTAGGGATTAAGGTGTAGATCAGGTATGATTTAGGGATTAAGGTGTAGATCAGGTTGATTTAGGGATTTAAGGGTGTAGATCAGGTATGATTTAGGGATTAAGGTGTAGATCAGCTATGATTTAGGGATTAGGAACGGTGTAGACAGGTATGATTTAGGGATGTAAGGTGTAGATCATGTATGATTTAGGGATAAGGTGTAGATCAGGTATGATTTAGGATTAAGGTGTAGATCAGGTTGTGATTTCCGGGATTAAGAGTGTAGATCAGGTTATGATTTAGGGATTAAGGTTGTAGATTCAGGTATGATTTAGGGATTAAGTGTGTAGATCAGGTATGATTTTAGGGATTAAGGTGTAGATCAGGTATGATTTAGGGATTAAGGTGTAGATCAGCTATGATTTAGGGATTAAGGTGTAGATCAGCAATGATTTAGGGATTAAGGTGTAGATCAGCTATGATTTAGGGATTAAGGTGTAGATCAGCTATGATTTAGGGATTAAGGTGTAGATCAGCTATGATTTAGGGATTAAGGTGTAGATCAGCTATGAATTTAGGGATTAAGGTGTAGATCAGGTATGATTTAGGGATTAAGGTGTAGATCAGGTGTGATTTCGGGATTAAAGTGTAGATCAGGTATGATTTAGGGATTAAAGGTGTAGATCAGGTATGATTTAGGGGATTAAGGTGTAGATCAGGTATGATTTAGGGGATTAAGGTGTAGATCAGGTATGATTTAGGGATTAAGATATAGATCAGGTATGATTTAGGGATTTAAGGTGTAGATCAGGTATGATTTAGGGATTAAGGTTGTAGATCAGGTATGATTTAGGGATTAAGGTGTAGATCAGGTATGATTTAGGGATTAAGGTTGTAGATCAGGTAATGATTTAGGGATTAAGGTGTAGATCAGGCAATGATTTAGGGATTAAGGTGTAGAGTCAGCTATGATTTAGGGATTAAGGTGTAGATCAGGTATGATTTAGGGATTAGGTGTAGATCAGGTATGATTTCGGGATTAAGGTGTAGATCAGGTATGATTTTAGGATTAAGGTGCAGATCAGGTATGATTTAGGGATTAAGATATAGATCAGGTATGATTTTAAGGGATTAAGGTGTAGATCGGTATGATTTAGGGATTTAAGGTGCAGATCATGTATGATTTAGGGATTTAAGGTGCAATATCAGCTATGATTTAGGGATTAAGATATAGATCAAGGTATGATTTTAGGGATTAAAGATATAGATCAGGTATGATTTAGGGATTAAGGTGTAGATCAGCTATGATTTAGGGATTAAGGTGTAGATCAGCAATGATTTAGGGGATTTAAGGGTGTAGATCAGCTATGATTTAGGGGTTTTAAGGTGTAGATCAGCTATGATTTAGGGGATTAAGGTTGTAGATCAGCTATGATTTCGGGATTAAGGTGTAGATCAGGTATGGATTTAGGGATTAAGGGGCAGATCAGCTATGATTTAGGGATTAAGATATAGATCATGGTATGATTTAGGGATTAAGGTGTAGATTCAGGTATGATTTAGGGATTAAGGTGTAGATCATGTATGATTTAGGGATTAAAGGTGTAGATCAGGTTATGATTTAGGGATTAGGTGTAGATCAGGTATGATTTAGGGATTAAGGTGTAGAGATCAGCAATGATTTAGGGATTAAGGTGTAAGATCAGCTATGATTAGGGATTAAGGTGTAAGATCAGTATGATTTAGGGATTAAGGTGTAGATCAGTATGATTTCGGGATTAAGGTGTGTATCAGGCACTCCACCATCCCTCCTCCCTCCTTCTCCGCGTCCCTTCCCATAACTCTTTCCCTGACCTTCCTATGTAATCTCCTTTCCTCCTAACCCGTGTACTATTCCTCTTACTCACCCTTCCTGACCCACTTTTCCCATTCCTTGTCCCCCCTTTTGTCTTTTTTCCACTCTCCCCCCCCCCCTTCGCTCCCGTTTTCCTTTTGTAATGTTATTCTCCGTCCAACTGCCTTTCCTTCTCCTTCTCGCTTTCTCTTCGTCTTCCTCCCCTTATCGTCGCCCTCTTCTCGCTCAAGTATCAGGTCTGATTTCGGGGTAATTAAGGTTGTTAGATCAGGTATGATTTAGGGGATTAAGGTGTAGATCATGTGTGATTTAGGAATTAAGGTTGTAGATCAGGTATAATATAGGGATTAGGTGTAGATCATGTGTTGATTTAGGGATTAAGGTGTAGATCAGCTATGATTAGGGATTAAGGTTGTAGATCAGGTATGATTTAGGGATTAAGGTGTAGATCAGCTATGATTTAGGGATTAAGGTGTAGATCAGGATATGATTTAGGGATAAGGTGTAGATCAGGTATGAGTTTAGGGATTAAGGGTGTAGATCAGGTATGATTTAGGGATTAAGGTGTAGATCAGGTGTAGATTAGGGATTATTGTAGGGAGTAAGGTGTATGATCAGGTATGATTTAGGATTAAGGTGTAGATCAGGTGATGAAGTTTAGGGATTAAGGTGTAGATCAGGTAGGATTTAGGGATTAAGGTGTAGATTCAGGTATGATTTAGGGATTAAGGTGTAGATCAGGTATGATTTAGGATTAAGGTGTAGATCAGGTATGGAATGATTAGGGATTAAGGTGTAGATCAGGTTATGATTTAGGGATTAAGGTGTAGATCAGGTATGATTTAGGGATTAAGGGTGTAGATCAGCTATGATTTAGGGATTAAGGTGTAGATCAGCTATGATTTAGGGATTAAGGTGTTAGATCAGCTATGATTTAGGGATAAGGTGTAGATCAGGTTATGAATTTAGGGATTAAGGTGTAGATCAGCTATGATTTAGGGATTAAGGTGTAGATCAGGTATGATTTAGGGATTAAGGTGTAGATCAGGTATGATTTAGGGATTAAGGTGTAGATCAGGTGTGATTTCGGGTTAAAGTGTAGATCAGGTATGATTTAGGGATTAAGGTGTAGATCAGGTATGATTTAGGGATTAAGGTGTAGATCAGGTATGATTTAGGGATTAAGGTGTAGATCAGGTATGCTTTCCGTGCCCTTCAGGTGTCGCTCCGGTCTTGATTTAGGGATTAAGGTGTAGATCAGCTATGATTTAGGGATTAAGGTGTAGATCAGCAATGATTTAGGGATTAAGGTGTAGATCAGCTATGATTTTAGGGATTAAGGTGTAGATCAGCTATGATTTTAGGGATTAAGGTGTAGATCAAGCTATGATTTAGGGATTTAAGGTGTAGATCAGCTATGATTTAGGGATTAAGGTGTAGATCAGGTATGATTTAGGGATTAAGGTGTAGATCAGGTGTGATTTTCGGGATTAAAGTGTAAGATCAGGTATGATTTAGGGATTAAGGTGTAGATCAGGTATGATTTAGGGATTAAGGTGTAGATCAGGTATGATTTAGGGATTAAGGTGTAGATCAGGTTATGATTTAGGGATTAAGATATAGATCAGGTATGATTTAGGGATAAGGTGTAGATCAGGTTATGATTTAGGGATTAAGGTGTAGATCAGGTATGATTTAGGGATTAAGGTGTAGATCAGGTATGATTAGGGATTAAGGTGTAGATCAGGTATGATTTAGGGATTAAGGTGTAGATCAGCAATGATTTAGGGATTAAGGTGTAGATCAGCTATGATTTAGGGATTAAAGGTGTAGATCAGGTATGATTTAGGGATTAAGGTGTAGATCAGGTATGATTTCGGGATTAAGGTGTAGATCAGGTATGATTTAGGGATTAAGGTGGCAGATTAAGGTACTGATTTAGGGATTAAGATATAGATCAGGTATGATTTAGGGATTAAGGTGTAGATCAGGTATGATTTAGGGATTTAAGGTGTAGATCAGCTATGATTTTAGGGAATTAAGGTGCAGATCAGCTATGATTTAGGGATATAGATATAGATCAGGTATGATTTAGGGATTAAGATATAGATCAGGTATGATTTAGGATGATTAAGGTGTAGATCAGCTATGATTTTAGGGATTAAGGTGTAGATCAGCAATGATTTAGGGATTAAGGTGTAGATCAGCTATGATTTAGGGATTAAGGTGTAGATCAGCTATGATTTAGGGATTAAGGATGTAGATCAGCTATGATTTCGGGATTAAGGTGTAGATCAGGTATGATTTAGGGATTAAGGTGCAGATCAGCTATGATTTAGGGATTAAGATATAGATCAGGTATGATTTAGGGATAAGTTAATGTGGTAGATCAGGTATGATTTAGGGATTAAGGTGTAGATCAGGTATGATTTAGGGATTAAGGTGTAGATTTCAGGTATGATTTAGGGATTAAGGTGTAGATCAGGTATGATTTAGGGATTAAGGTGTAGATCAGCAATGATTTAGGGATTAAGGTTGTAGATCAGCTATGATTTAGGATATTAAGGTGTAGATCAGGTATGATTTAGGGATTAAGGTTGTGATCAGGTATGATTTCGGGATTAAGGTGTAGATCAGGTATGATTTAGGGATTAAGGTGCAGATCAGCTATGATTTAGGGATTAAGATATAGATCAGTTATGATTTAGGGATTAAGGTGTAGATCAGGTATGATTTAGGGATTAAGGTGTAGATCAGGTATGATTAGGGATTAAGGTTGCAATCAGCATGATTTAGGGATTAAGATATAGATCAGGTATGAATTAGGGATTAAGGTGTAGATCAGGTATTGATTTAGGGATTAAGGTGTAGGATCAGGTTATATGATTTAGGGATTAAGGTGTAGATCAGGTCTGGATTTAGGGATTACGTGTAGATTCAGCTATGATTAGGGATTAAGGTGTAGATCAGCAATGATTAGGGATTAAGGTGTAAGATCAGCTATGGATTTAGGGATTAAGGTGTAGAGATTCAGCTATTTGATTTAGGGATTAAGGTGTAGAATCAGCTATGATTTTCGGGATTTTAAGGTGTGTAGATCAGGTATGATTTAGGGATTAAGGGGCGATCAGCTATGATTTAGGGATTAAGGTGCAGATCAGCTATGATTTAGGGATTAAGATATAGATCAGGTATGATTTAGGGATTAAGGTGTAGATCAGGTATGATTTAGGGATTAAGGTGTAGATCAGGTATGATTTGGGGAAAAAGGTGTAGATCAGGTATGATTTAGGGATTAAGGTGTAGTTAAAGTATGATTTAGGGATTAAGGTTTAGAGATTAAGGCATAGCTCAAGTATGATTTAGGGATTAGGGTGTAGGTGTGATTTAATGATTAAGGCGTAGATCAAGTATGATTTAGGGATTAAGGTGTAGATCATGTGTGATTTAGGGAAAAAGGTGTAGATCAGCTTTGATTTAGGGATTAAGATATAGATCAGGTACGATTTAGGGATTAAGGCGTAGATTTGGTAATGATTTAGGGATTAAAGCTTAGATCTGGTGGAGAGGTGTCAAACCTGAGGGACGTCTGATTCAGACCAAAATCACGCCTGATTTGCACCTAAATCAGAACTAAATGGCACCGGAGCCACCCTTCTGGTGCATGTACTGATTATTTCCCTATCACAGCACGTTGGTTAGGTGCTGCCATAACCCTTAGAGAGCTCCTCCTACTCTTGGATACAGTAACGATACACAACCACAAGCTTTACAGTTTTGTGACTCGGATCAGTAACCGTTACATGCCGTAGCATCCTGTTCAGTGAAAATGTTTCCCCGCTTCCATTCAAGACAGCAGCAACCCACTGATGTTACTCCAGGGTTGTCTCTTGTGGCTGTAACGAGTCACTGTACGACTTGTGGGTGGAGACTTTTGGGTTTTGGTAGTGGCAAACATATTTGATTCATATTGTATAATTCATACCTATTATAATGTTAATTGGTTAGCTGAATAATCCTTAGTTACCCAACAAACACCGCTGAGGGAGCCAATGATACCCCGGGTGATGTCATAGCCAGAACAACCACAAGATCTCAACATGTGGCACACAGCACTCGGCTTGGGGTACCACTACAGCACCAGCACTATCCAACAAGCATTTACACAGCAAACTGCTGCGAGATGTTCAGAGTTTATTAAAGCTGCAACGAGCTTCTTACAGCCCACAGCATGAGGACTCTAATCACTCGACATCCTGTTTATCCAGCACAGATCGGCGGCCATATGTAAGGATTCACTCTCTGATATAGGCCGGATTAAAAACGAGTCGCACAGAAGAAAGACTTAACAATAGCGCAGTGTCGAAATAAATAAATCAGTGCAGCATGCAGCTAATAATAACGAACCGTGAAAGGAATCTCAGAGAGTCTGACACTTACCTTATACGTCAGCGTCTCAGCAAATTTCTGACTGCGAAGGGAAATGGAAAGAGGATTGTTCACAAACAAACCGGGGTTTAATTTAAGTGTATATAACCAAGTTTTGGTTTACTACCAACGCAGACGATAATAAGGAAAGAAAAACTACACAACATGTAGAACTGAAATCAAACATCTAATCCAACACAAACGACACACATTAAAGTGTTTTCACATGTCATACTGATCATTCCAGCGCAAACATCTTCAACACACACCAGGGAAAAATAAAAGAAGTTCTGAGATATTTCTGGGTGCTGTTTGGTATCAGACCCACGTCACTGTGGCACATGCCACAGTAAATACTGTTGTGTCCCACCATAAAGACAATTTTATACCGAATTGCTGAGAAGGACACTATAGGCACTACATTTCCCACAATGCCCCAGCATCTTTCCAAAAGCTTGAGCGACTAAGGTTTTCAGTCATTTGGTTTTTTGCATGAGGGGCGAATAAAATGTGGTACTTTCATAAAGTACCGTTTGGTGTGGAAGATACGATCATTATACAAAAACTCCAATGACGTCCAAAAAAATCGCATTAAAATTTATTCTACATTTCTCACCCACAGCAGTTGCACAGTTGTGCCCCATAACTGTTTTAGCAAGCAGAGGGGTAGAGCTGTGTACCCTCTAAAATTCTGTGTGCCAAGTACTCTAGAAACACCCCTGCTGTTTGGTACCCTGGGGGGAAAAGTTAAAAGTTTAAAAACTGGTTTGATACTAAAGAATAAAAAGAAAAGGTTCAGATAGGCAAAAGTACACTGTGAGAAAATTCCTCTGAGCTATTGACACTTCTGGGAAGATTCACACATGATGTGGGTTAAAATGTGTGAGGTTCTGTTTTTTCCATATTTCTGACTTTGGTTTATACGTTGTATCTCTCCAATTGATCCCAACATGAATGCTTGGACTCGGGGTTGCCCAGTAGAACAATTCCCAGAACATCGCCCTCCCTCCACTGGCTTGCCTTCTGCAAACAGGGCATCCTGGTGCCATGACTTCCCCAGCTAAACGGTTCACACTTCCCAAACGTCCATGTGATGTTAAAGACAATGGAACTCATCAGTCCAATTCTGACACTCTTGTGCCCATTGTAGGCACTTTCCACACGTGCTACCATGGGTCTGGAAGACCGATCTTCTGTGACTTGTGCCGCGATAGGCTTTGTGCCATGCCAGTTTGTAATATGGCCGTTCTCGGACCACTTTAAATAGGTCCTCACTCCTCCCAAGCCTTGTGTCTGTGTAAGTTCTCCATCATCCAGGTCATGGTAGACTTGAGTGTTGAGTTGAAGGCATCTGGATTTCTTCTTGATCCTTGATGACATTTCACTTCTCATCCAAAAGGTTTCAGTTCTACAAACTGATGGGGAGTCCCAGGTATTTAAGTGGGGTTGTTACTTTGGGGGTGGTCCTGAGAGTCCTCCCCATCAGTTTCCAGAACTGAAGCAGCCTTTTGGATGAGAGGTGAAATGTCTTCAAGAGCCAAGAAGTTGCCTAGTTGCCTTCAACTCAACACTCAAGTCTCCCAAGCCTCAGATATTCTCAAACCCAGATGACTGGCCATAACTGTTTGGCCCTTGGACCCATGGTTACTCTGATGGATTATTAATCAGAAGGTTGAGAGTTCAAATCTTGCTTCCGCCATTGAGCAAGGATCTTAGCTCCATTTGCTCTGCATAATAATAAGCTGTGTCCAGGATAAGTCTGTCAGTTGCTCCAAATGGAGAGTGCAACAAAGACTTTATTACCTTACTTTAGTTCTGCAATTTCCTTTATGGGATCGATAGCATAACTACATAAGTATCAATAGCAGGCTGTCTCCGGTTAGCTTTGGATTGATGTTAGCACCGTTCGTGGTTTGGTTCATGGTACTCCACTGTCGGGCTGTCAAAGTGCACACACGGTGCGTCTCGAGCGTGTGAGGAGGAGGAGGGATCCTGTAGCCGTCACTCAGCGCTTCAGTACTGCTGACACGTTGCTGTTTTCAGTACGGCTCTCTCTCACGTGAAGGCAAACCCCCAAAACCGTACGGATTGTCTTGACAGGCTTGCTGTACAAAAACATCCTGGCACCATGCACGTCAGTCATCGGATAAACCCGGGGTTAATTCCCACAAACACCGCTGCCAGCGACTAAACCAACACACCAGTGTCATAGCAACGGGACGGCTACGGAGGGAAAACAACTCTGTTTGGCTCGACTCCCGCTGCCACTTGTTCCCTCTGGAAAAATGCCTTATGGCAGCGAATTAAGGGATTAGCCAGCTTCATGTCGAGATTTTTGAATGGCAGGGTTCAAGAGAATGGAAAAATACAGTTTGCTTCCCCCATGAGTGTTTCTCAAGGACTATTATTTCAACTTGCTTTGTAGGACCTAGAAAATCAGTCATTTTAAGCAGTGAAATTAATTTCCGCATGAGGAATGTCTTAAAGCAACTGGATGCCCCACCCTGAGAGCACCGAGACTCGGAAACCCATCCACAGTCAAACTAGAGGTGATCCGATGGCATACACACCTCACCCGGCCAAACGCAGGATAAAAACCAGACGGACTCAGATACCAGTGGTGAGGCTCTCTGGTCTGTGTCCAGCCTCTGGAGAGGTGAGGTTTGTTGGTTACGGAGCTGTGTTTTGATTCGCTGCCACCATTAAGTCCAGCCCTCTTACATCCCTGGTACTGTTGGTCTTTATAAAGTCCCAACTGTTCCACTCTGTATGACTTCTGGTCTCTGTGTATTCTGTGGGTGGGGCTCTATACATATGATTCGGACCTCTTCACGTGACATGACACTGACCGGGGGTGCCCCCACACTAGGCACATTGAAAATAATTGAAGAAATTGAAACAGTGTGTGAAAGTTTGAGAACATTTCTAGATGACCTACGAGTAAGGGCTCAGACTTGTTAACAGTTCATTACTTTTTAACATACAGTTATACCTCGGTTCTCGGCCACCCTGGAACTCGCCAAATTTGGTTCTCGACGCATTTTGACCAGAAAAATGTGTCTTGGTTCTCGTCATTTGCTTGGTACTCCGTACACTTAGTTATACTTGTATGAGTCGAGCTGCACGAGTCATCTGAGACTTGATTCCCGATTCAATACAAAGATTCAGTGAGTCAGATTCTGTAGTACTCACCGCTCTAGTACTTGGTGCAAATAAGCCTTTATGGGTCCTAAAAAGTTTAGTACAGATAGCCAATCGAAAGGAACACAAGGACTGAATCCTCTTGGCTTTCAGACTGAGCAGATAGCATTAGCAGCTAAGCTAGAGCCCGGAGTTCACCAATAGCGTAAGTGTTTTGCTTTTACTTTTCACTTTCAATCCATTACTCACTAAATTACATATGTAAGTGCTAATGTGTAACAGGCTCTGCTATGATACAGTACAGACTAATTAAACTCATCAGTTCATGATCCATTTAGCTTATGATGGATTTGTTGAACATATCCCCATCATAAATCAGGGAGCTGCTGTACAATACAGCTCCATTAATGCATATATTCCTTAAACACTGGATTTTCTGGGGATCTGTAATGCATTCATTCCATTTACATTATTCCTTACGTGAGAACCGAGGTACCACTGTATATGTAAGTTAGTTCCCTGACAATACTTATGTATTTCCTTTTTTAAAAAGTCAACTCATTGTGTCGCACACCTGAAATGCAGGAATGGATGTTTATTAACAGATTTAAGGAAAGAGTTGTACTTCAATACAGATCAAAAGAAATACTTTTACTCCCATACTTTTTCTGGATCCATCCATAACTTTCCAGCTGCAAACAGCTGAGACTTTACCAACCCAGCTGTTCATACCCCTGTACAACCTGGACCAATAGGTACGAAGCTCCCACGTGTGCATTTTCACCATCTCTGCACAACTTAGTCATCCATGAACATTACCGCTGATTTATGGGACAGAATACTCCAGATGGAAGCTTCTGTAAATGATTCAGCAAACTCTTCAAGTTCTTGTGTGGATGACGGTCACATTTGGGCAAAGGCATTTTCCTTTCAAGGAGAGAAAGATTCATCGTACCATGCAAAATGTCAGCTATGTATAATTGTACTAACAGGAATACTGGCTCCCCACCAAACCTCAAAAAGAACATAGAAGTAAAGCACTACGTCTTCATGCTTTGTTTACAACCCCAAATCAGAAAAAAGTTAGGATGGTATGGAAAATGGATGAAACAAAGTGTTTCTTACATTTACTAAGACTTATTTCATTGCAGACAGTATGAATGCAAAATGTTCTTCATTTCAATTGTTAATAAGCATCCATTTCTGCATTTCAGGCCTCCAACACATAAAAAAAAGTGGAACAGGGCAATTTAGGTCTAGTAATGAGGTAAAAAAACAACTAAATAATGATGTGATTTCAAACAGGTCATGAGTCTTTGAGGAGCAATAGTGTGCAGAGGATCTCCAGTTTATCAACAAATGCATGAGAAAATTATTGAAAAGTTTAAAAGCAATGTTCCTCAAAGAAAGATTGGAAGGGATTTACATATTTCTTCCTCTACAGAGCATAATATCATTAAATCATTCAAGGAATCTGGAGGAATTTCAGTGCATAAAGGGTAATTGCACAAGCCTAAACTGAAGAGGGGTGATCTCCAATCCCTCAGACGGCACTGCATCAAGAACCGTCATTCATAAAGAGCTGATGGAACCACATGGACAAGGGATTCCTTTTATCAAACTTTTTTCAAGCTCTACCATACAGAGTTACATTCACAAATGCCACTTAAAACGTTACTGTTCTAAAATACTGTTGTATTTTCTCATGGCTTACTTTTGCTTTTACTCAAATCTTCTTTTTTCAGAAATCTATTGCTACTTTTACTCAAGACTAATTACTGGGTGCTTTATAAAATGCTGCCCAGTCCCCATTCCAAAGAGTGTTCCGAACTGGCCTCTGGTGAGGCGAAACATCCAGGAAACGCATACCCAGCTAAACTTAACAGTGCCAGGAAAACTCAAAGCTGCTTCGGAACTATGGTACGTATCCTGTACCTGCCGAGGTGAGGTTGAGTTGCCTTTCCAAAATTGCGTTCAGTTTAATGGCACGGTTCAAGTATGGATCCCCAGCACTAAAAATTCCAGGCTCCACTTCATCCAGGTATAAGGTTTGCTTTGAGCAAAAAAGGCGTGTTCCAGATGTCTCAGCGCACTTCAAGATCGGGCTGGGTGATGCATGACCTCACTCCCTCACTAGTTATATAGTGGCCTATTTAAAAATATATTAAAAGTCAAAACTTGAGATTAGGGTAAATAGTTTTGCCCTTTTAAGCGGTGAAATGATCAGTTATGATCACACACGTGCTGACTGATGAAAACACTGTTCTATTTTTCCAGCGCTGACTGATAGATATGGAGAGAGAGAGGATTTCATCTAACAAAATGCAATAACATGCAAGTACACGAGTAGATAAGCCCTTCATATATGAGTGGAGAAGACACACACACACACACACACACACACACACACACACACACACACACACACACACACACACACACACACACACACACACACACACACACACACACACACACACACACCTCCTGGGAAAGCTGAACTTAAGCGTGTTCTGGATGAAGCCGTAGCAGCAGGGACTAATCACGAATCCTGCTCCGGCCTGAACGCAGCGATCCAGGACCATATCCGTCGCTACGCCGCACGCGTGTAGGGCCACCTGTAACACACACACACACACAGAGAGAGACACACACACACACACACACACACACACACACAAACAACCCCGAGATGTGAACCACGACAGCGACATCGCTGACCGAAACGAGCTAAACAAACCAACTGTGACACAACAATAACACAAAGAGCATTACAAGGAAGCTATTGCCTCATTAACGTCAGTATCAAAATAAACAAAATGAACGCTGCGTCTCTTTATTTGTGCAGCATCAAGAAATAAGTGTAATCGATTCCCCGGGAACAAACAGCGCCAGGGCGATCTGCATTTTTATGAGCTGCTGAATGACACTGTGCTGTACATAAAGCTGCATTAATCAGAATACTGCCACTTTTATGCCACACAATCACTGCTGATCATTTCCTGGTTTGTGGGTTTGTGTGTGAGCTTGCAGTTTGTTTCTCTGGTCCAACCACCGGTCACTATATTAGGTACACCTTTGTAGTTCTACAATTACAGACTGTAGTCCCTCTGGTTCTCTACATACTTTGTTCGGGCCCTTTACTCCCTTTGTTCCCTAATGGTCAGGACCCCCACAGGACCAGCACAGATCAGGTTCTGTTTGTGGTAGATCATTCACAGCATTGTATTGACACTGTGGTGTTGGATCAGACACAGCAGTGCTGCTGGAGCTTTTCAACACTGTGTTCCCTCTACTACTATATGGCTCCACCTTGTAGATGTAAAGTTAGAGACAGCAGCTCATCTGTTGCTGCACAGTTTGTGTTCACAGGATGCTGGTGGCTGGACATTTATGGCTGTTGGGCTATTTTCAGTCCAGCAGTGATGCTGAGGTGTTTAAAAACTCCAGCAGCACTGCTGTGTCTGATCCAATAGTACCAGCACCACATCAGTGTGACTGCAGTGCTGAGAATGATCCACCACCCAAACAGGACCTGGGATCAGATTCATAAAAGTGACTCATGAAAGTGTCTTAAGAAAGAAGACCTTCTGAAATGTGTTTTTTCTTAAGAAAAAATGACAAAAATTGACTCTTTCCTTAAGCACAAGTCTAAGGACAAGTGGTATTCTTGAACACGTCATGTTCGTAAATGTTTTCTTAACCTTATGATACACACTTGTCTAGTTGAGAAGGTAAGTTTAAGCTAAATTTACCTTTAAACAGTTTAGTTATTGGAAATAAGTTATTATATATTATTTTCCAAGAATATTTTTCCCTGTTGGCTGTTTCTTCCACCATCATCCCCATTTCTTGAAATTACTAAGAAGATAATATTAGAGAACTTAACTTTTTTTTCGAGAATTGCATTTAAGAACATTCTTATGAACGTTTTAGTGTTTGTCTTACTAACCTATGCAAGTCTTTTCTTAAGAAAGCTGGTCCTGACCATTAGAGAACAGAGTAAAGAGGACGAACAAAATATGTAGAGAAACAGATGCACTACAGTCTGTAATTATAGAACTACAAAAATAGAAACAAGAAGGTGTACCTAATAAAGTGAGCGGGGAGTGCATGTGTTAACTTATCTTCTCTTATAGACCTATTACACATGAACTTACTCTGCTGAGATTACTGATTGTGGAAAGGCTATAAGGACACGACCATTTACTGGGTCGAGACGCAGTACACTTACTGGGTAATTATCTGGCCGCTCAGATCTTAATAAGATGCGCCGATACCTACTGAGACTGGTGATTTAAAACATTAACAAAGGTAAGGGGCACCGGGAGATACCCAGCATGCCCCTGTCTATAACCGGCACTCAAGTGGCACAGGAGCAATTCTTCCAAGGTCCACCACCTTGGCAACCCAGGTTCGAGTCTCGGCGGTGTGTTCAGTCTGGACTGGGCAACACACAGACTCATGATTGGCCGTGCCTAGGGAGGGGAAGACCGGCGGCTAGAGCAGGCATCCCTGTTCTGCCCTGCAATCAATCAAATCCTCATTTACAAATGCAGCAATCTGAAATTCCTCTCTGGGTGCATCATATATTCTTTTGTTGATAAGTATATACGCTGCCTGGCCAAAAAAAAGGTCACCACCTGGATTTAACTAAGCAAATAGTTAATAGTTAAAAAAAGAGCCTCCCATCGGATAATTACTGCATGGGTGATTATGTGTCAGCTGGCAACCAGTTCTTTAACCCTAACTGATGCAGTGAGGAGCTTCTCATGTCCAAAGACATGATCGTGGAAAAGATGTTCATCTGTTTCAGAAGGGTCATATTGTGAAAGAGTTCAGGGAACCATCATTATCACACATGGATTGGCCACCACAGAGTCATGACCTAAACCCCATTGAGAATCTTTGGGATGTGCCGGAGGAGACTTTGTGTAGTGGAACAAATCTCCCATCATCAATACCAGATCTTGGGGAAAAATGAATGCAGCTCTGGATAGAAACAAATGTTGGGACACTGCAGAAGCTTGTGGAGAAGATGCCACAGAGAATGCGTGCCCTAATCAAAGCTAAAGGCGGCCCAACAAAATTAGTGTGTGTGACCTTTTTTGGCCAGGCATACAGTGGAGCAGAGCTGGGGTAAGACACTAATTACACACCACAGTGAAGCGAAGACTGCCATTAAGAACGCAGCAAGGTTGCCTAACCAAAACTGAGAACCTGCTTCAGAGTTAACCGGTCCACCCGGGTTTGTAGTTTATTTATTAAGAGGAGCTGGCTGCTTTTTCTGTCGTTTAGCAGGAAGCAAAGCAATGTTCTGAAAGGCATGTCTGTATCTGTACATAAACACACAGCAGACAGGCCAGGCTGATTCAGATGATACTGTTACACACTTGGAGTGGACTGAGCTCGAACAGCATGCTCATCAATCTGTTAGCAGTGGAAGCACGGTGCGGTGAATCCTGGTGGACGCTGAAGTGACGGTGCATGACTGCAGGGGTCTCTCTACACATTAAACCCAAACAGCAGACGGATAAGTGGTCCTCTCTACTAATGAGGTTCAGCGAGGGAACGAGGGACGGCAAAGATGTCACGGTGTATAGTGATATATTTTTAATCGAGCTGTATATATAAATAAATGTACTGTGCAAAAGTCTCAGACCACCATTGGATTAGATATACCATGGTTTTAGCAACAGTATACAGAAGCTTGATCAGGAATGGTCCATTTGGAAGAGTGGCAGCCTTGTTGTGTACATATTTCCTGTATTTTATGTTTGTATCTTAATAAAGAGACTAAAAAATAGTGATCTATGGACCCATAAAATATTAGGCAGGTGGTTTTATGGATCAAGTCGAACCCTGCTGTCCATACTCCTACTGTAATGAGGTATTTTAATGCCTTAAATCAGTATCCAAAACACTAACCCTCTGTAACAAATGGCGATCAGGAAACTAACAGATGTAGACGGTGTTCTGAATGGCTTCTTACCTCCACCTACATGCTACACTTTTTATTCTGTGCTAAACTGTGAGCTAATGGGGTGTATTTGAGGTGGTACATTTGACAGACGAGACCCTGTCTGCTAGAGAGGTGAAACCCGGTCCAATCTGCATAACACAAAGGAGGTAAGTAAACAGCAACCACTGTATTATGCTGACATCACTGAAATAGGTGGGGTTTGGAATAAACAGGGCCCAGGTAGGGATTTCCTGGTAACGGATTAAAATGCATCAAAATATCATCCACATATTTGCTTTCTGAATTATTTTCAGGTATAATCCCTGCTTTATTCCTCCTCTAGCATTGTAAGATCCTCTAATGATTAGATTTGAGATCTTACATCAAGTTGGGAGGCTTTTGAACCAGGCAGACGTTCTTAATCCGAATAAAACCTTCCTTATTCTCCCACGCACGCAAGTCTTATTAAGTTTTATCGCTGTAATTCTTGCCAGTCTTGTTTTGTACTTGTGTTTGTTGTTTCTCTGTATTATTACGTTTTTAATTGTTAATGTATTTGTTTTTATTCCTTGCAGCCATTAGTTGCATTAATTATATAATAGATAGAACCCGGCCTGATCTTAAGTCCATGCCTCGATGGGTCACAGCCCTGGTGGCACGAAGGGGGATATTAGGGAGTATTAGACAGGGCACAATATTAGGCAGGTGGCTGCCCAGTGTATAAACCCTCCCTGTTTAGCCCTGTCCAATTCTCCAGTCATGTTCTAGGTTACAATGCATTAGAATTGGGATTGGTTCTAGTATTTATTTACTAGCAACTGTTCTGTAACTCATATATTTGTATATTTTCTCCGCTAAAAATTTAACCAGAAACACCACACTAATACCAGGTAGGGCCTTCCCGTTGTAGCCCATCTGCCTCAAGGTTCGAAGCGTTATACTGGGCTCCTTTTCTGCTCATCACTGTTTTGTAATTGATTTCTTTGCAGATTTTCAGTGCTCACCATTTACCCAGGAACACCACACTAATACCAAGTTGGGTCTTCCTGTTGTAGCCCATCTGCCTCAAGGTTCTAAATGTTGTACTGGCATGCTTTTCTGCTCTTCACGAATGTTGACCTTACAATCCAAGCAACTGTGGGTTAGGAGCCTTGCTCAAGGACCCAGCATTGGCAGCATTGCAGAGATGGGATTTGAACCTTTGGCTTTCTGGTCCACAGTCCAGTACATTAAGCACTAGGTAGCCCCAGTCCTGAGGAATGATTCGTGCCCCCTCAACAAAGCAGATCTGGCAGATCTGAAGTTCAAAGCTCTTACTTCTGAAGCATTAGAGAGAGGCTTCTGGCTCTCCAGGAGAAGAAAAGTGATTTCTCAAAGTCCCAGTACTACAAGCATTACAACTGCTAAGAGAAAATGATTTGGGCTTTGATATACAAAATGCAGCACCTATAGCAGGTAAGGCTCTGCTGGCACCAGGACAAAAGGAAAAAAACGCTCTTCGATAACAATTTAATTAACTTTTCCGTGCTGTTCTGTACCAGGACGGAGCAGAATTCCTAGCAGGCATTAAAATAATATCGTAGGCGTTGTGAAATTAAACTTTATTAGCTCCTTTTGTATCCTGATTTGGTCCTTTGTCTTTTTCGCTGAGATCTGCAGTTTATTTTCTGAGAGCGCTGTCATTTAAAGTCATTAGTGTGTTTTATTGGATATCATTTGTACCTCAACTGCTTTGCAACAAGGCCGATGCTCAGAGTGCAGTTACGAACATGTAGCGAGGATTAAGCAGGGAAACTGTTCACACAGGCATTCAGACTCATTCATCAAAAACTTAATGCTGCTCAGACAATTATACTCTAATAAGGTTTGTACAAGCAGGGCAGGAACCTCTCACAACAAGGGTCAGTCTGGGGTTCCGGATTCGCAGTTTGGACTCCTTGTGTGATATTCACTACACATTCAGAATAACATAAAAGACATCTTATATAGAACCATCACACTAAACACATTGTGATAATTGCGTTGAATGAGCTGATATGGCAACCTTATGTGATCCAACAAGCAGACGCTATGCTGATCACCTGTCCAGCTAACACTAACTCTGACGGACACGCGTTTAAATCTATAATAGCCCAGAGTGAGTCGGAAATGAAGACATGTACCAACTGTTTTTTGCAGAAGGCAACAGACAGATGACATGGAGACTAAAAACCTGATATACGACACAAATTGGCAGGTCTGGTGGAAACAAACCAGCTGAAACGCATTAAAAGGAAGCACCACAAAGAGTACGTAGAAAATCAGATAGCCCAGTGACCGCACGTGTCCAGCGGTGCATGTATAGTATATATTAAACTCCTCGGTTTACAATACATTCAACTTAAGATGGATTTGTTGGAACGTATCTCTACTTTAAATCATGGACTACCTGTATTACCACTGGTGCCACTGTCATGTCCCTCAACAAGGCCCTTAATCCTCAATTTCATGGCTTGTACCTTCTAAGATTCCAAATACTAAATGCTGTGAATGTAAACGATCAATGATTTAATTCAAAAGAAGCCACGATGCACTAGACATCAAAACAAGCCACACTTTACGAGACTGAACCCTACCACCAATTTGTGTAAGAGCTCTTGCTCCATGCTTTGCCACATTCTCTGGGTGCTGTGTTTCTGGAGTCATGTGCTCCACGCGCTGGAGGTAAACTGCTGCTAAACGGTGACTCATTCCATCGGTTATTATTAGGGTGATGATGGCAAGCGTACAGCAACAATGAATATTATATAATAATTATGAGTCACCAGAGACAGCACTTTGAAGCTTTTTTTGCATATCTTCAATCCACACAGTTGACCTGGGTTT
Source organism: Ancistrus triradiatus (assembly GCA_025084515.1). Taxonomy (NCBI): domain Eukaryota; kingdom Metazoa; phylum Chordata; class Actinopteri; order Siluriformes; family Loricariidae; genus Ancistrus; species Ancistrus triradiatus. Next base: position 255,725 of record JAJAGP010000316.1, read on the forward strand.
TCCATTATTTCCTGTTGCCGTGCAAAACGGACCGCTGTCACTAGGAATTCATTGATCCCTCCATGACTGTAAGCTGTCCGGACTTTGAGGCAGCAAAGCAGCCCATGCCATGACGCTTCACGGTTAGAGGTGTTGGTGTACATGGCGATTGGCCTACAAACACGACTGAGATGATTTGAGCTTTGTGACATGGAGCATTATCCTGCATCAGGTGACACACTGTGCCCATAAAGGGCTGCACATGGTCAGCCACGATACTCAGGTAGGCTGTGGGGTTTAAACGATTCTCAGTTGGTATTAAGAGGCCCAAAGTGTGCCAAGAAAATACCCCCACAACATTACACCTCCAGCAGCCTGAACTGCTGACACAAGGCAGGATGGATCCAAGCTTTCATGTTACACCAAATTCTGACCCGACCTTCTGAAGGACTCCTCAGTCCAGGCAACGGTTTCCAGTCTTCTGGTGTCCAGTTTTGTGAGCCCGTGTGAAGTGTAGCCTCAGTTCTCTGTTCTTAGCTGACAGGAGTGGCACCCGGTGTGTTCTTCCGCTGCTGTAGCCCATCTGCTTCAAGGTTTGACATGTCATTTTCAGCCAAAGAACTGCCCTCACTGGATATTTTCTCTTTTTCAGACCATTCTCTGTAAACCCTAGAGGTGGCGCTGAGTGTGGGAATCCCAGTAGATCAGCAGTTTCTGAAATATGTCTAGCACCAGCAACCATGCCACGTTCAAAGTCACGTAAATCACCTTTCTTCCCCATTCTGATGCTCAGTTCGACTCGTCTTGATCATGTCTACATGCACCGAGTCTTAGTCTACCTGTTAATTATTTTAATAATGATATTTCTATACATGTTCTCTCTGTTTCTGTTTATTTAAGCTATTACTATAAATGTATTAATTAGATAACTACTTAGTTCTTACCTTCATCATCTAAGCCGTCGTCCTAGGCTCGCTCAATTTTGGACTGGGCTTAGATAGTAGAAGATGATCTAAAACTGTAAAGCTGCTTTGAGACCATGCTCCATTGTAAAAAGCGCTATAGAAATAAATCTGACTTGACTTGACTGCTGCCATGTGATTGGCTTAACAAGTTTTCCATAATAAAGTGCAAACAGGGTAGCAATTTATCTTAAGCCTTTCTCAATGCCTAAAAAGGCTTTGTAGTTTTTTCAGTATTATGCTCCTCTGCAAGTCTTCATCTAAAGTGTGACTTAATTGGAGAATCAATACCATGGGCAGATCTTTCTTTTCACAGCCCAATTGGTTCACCTGTTTTTCCAGCATGGGTTGTGAATGATTAATCAGCGTGTTCAATAAAGACCTCAACTGCATGTGTGTGTTATTAGTTCAGGCAGAGCATTATTATGTACATTATTACGGCTGGGATCAAGATCAAACAGCGTTTATGGATAGTTCAAGCACCGAAGGTTTCCCCAAACCGACACGGATCTACTGTGATCAGTAAATCATTTTTAATCCTGGCAATCTGTTTAATTGCCATTTTCTCCTGTTGTGCTGTTTGAACTCTGTTTTTATGCGCTTTAATGTGAACGAGTGCTTATTTTTCAATTAAGACACAAGACCCAGCAGCCACAACAAATCAGGTCTGCGCCGGCGGCCCCGACGGTCACCCCGAGTACATCACTGCTGCTATGTTTATTCACGTTTTTATGCCAGCCTGGAGCTGAAGCCGCCGCTTTATGTTCGACTGTCAGTGAAATTTGTAGCTAGTCGTTTTCCCGCCCCTAACCCTCGGACGAGGCTGTATATATCTGTCCCTACCCAGTGCTCGTGCTAGCGCTTAAGCGGAAAGCCCCCGAGAATCGAAACAAGCTCTACGACAAAATATTCTGCGACTAAATAAGTGGATCACGTCCAAAACCCTGGTTCTGACACCATTTCATCATGTTGCTCGGCGGTGAGAAAGGCAGAGGCAGATTCTCCCTCCCACCTGAATATCAGAATTAAAGCTCGTGCCAAACGCTAAATGTTAGCGCCTGGGAGAAAATGAAGAAACTGGCAGTAAGACATCGGCAGCGGTTAGCGAGACCAGCCAAAACCACACTCTTGGAGAGGACTCGCATCCTGACAAAGACGCCCACACGGAACAATGTAGAGCTCGTTTCTCAGACCTAGCACGCAAGAATCAGCCACACAAATAACAGCTCAAACCTGCGCTGCTGGGTAAGTAGTGTAGAACGCCAGGGTTCCAGCTTCTCATGGAATGATCACTTAATGCAGTCACATTTACATATGTTATTCAGCAGACGGTCGTTATCCAGAAAGTCTTACAACTGCTACGATCTTACAGTGGTGCTTGAAAGTTTGTGAACCCTTTAGAATGATCTATATTTCTGCATGAATGTGACCTAAAACATCATCAGATTTTGACACAAGTCCTAAAATTACTGTGCCAAACATCACAGTGAGCCTTTGTCTGCTCTGAGGTGCTCTGAGTTTGTCAAAATCCAATTTGCACATTAAATACAATTTTACATAAAACACTCACTATATAAAATTGCATAAAAATATGTTTTCACTCAAAAAGAGTAGGCTACTTTGTACGTTTGATTTTCAGCAAAATGGTTAGAGAAAAGGAAATCTATAAAGGAAACCCAAGAGAAAAGGAAAGAAGCTTTAATTTATATAATTTTTAGTAATGACTCACTTTATTCTTTTGTTCTGTGTGTGCGGGCTCAGGGCGCACAGCATTTCTTAGATACTCATGAGGGGGGCTCCAAGGAAAAAACAGTTGGGCCTAAGAAACCTAGGGAAATGTAGGGTGTCTGTTTTTTCCTCATCTCCACTCATCTTTTTATGAGGTTTCGCCAATACAGCTCCCATTTAAAGGGACGCCACGCTAATTAGCGAGCCCCCCGCCCTGTAGCGCCATCGGTCTGAGATTCAGTTCGTTATCCTAAGCCCTTCATCTCCCTTTTGCCTTTTCACATGCACCCAGCAGCCATTTCCCAACCCGACTCTGTGCTTGGGTCCGAGCCCTGGCCATCCTGCCATAGTCAGTATGTGTATAAATGCATATATATCACTTAGCGACAAAGTGCTAATGTAGGACACCAACGGTCACGGTTTATTATAGCCATAATGGACGGTAATGGGTGCCACCCACGACATGCTACTGTGGATAAGCAGAGATGAACTGAACGTTCAAGAGCAGTCTGATTCATCTCTGCTCTCCTGTTAAACAACATGTTCCAACCTACAGCATTTCGGCTCTAATGACTCATCACTGGCTGGGTGGCACCAGAGGATTCTCGGATTCCCTTCTATCCTTGCACATTCCTTTTGCATTACTGGGGTGATCTGAAAACATGAGGAAAAGTGCATTTTCCTTTGTTTCTGACATTACTAAAAACTGCAATTAGCTGAAATTTCACACACAGCACTCCCACCCGGCGTATTTATTCCGAGGACGTGAGGCTGTCGTTTAGCTACTAATAATTTCTTTTATCTAATGATATAGTCACGAGTTAGGATCTTCTGATAATTACTGTCTAATTGATGTAAACATACACATAAAAGACACTGTGTGGGGGAACTGGCAAGGCTGGAAAACTTCACCCACGCGCCCCCGCGGTACTCAAAAGCCCACGCTGTTTGGACAGAAGGCCAAGTGGAGCAGGACTCCACGGAGCGAGGCTGAAACAATTCATTAGTCTGATGAGCAAACAACGAAGGCAGCATCAGTCGTGCAAAAACACACGCATGGCAAATCCTCCGACGGAGGGCTAACGAAGTGGGGAGGGGGCGTTATGTAACTGGATAAAAAGGGCCAGTGTCTAGAAAAGAAATCAGTTATTCAGTCATGAGGTGGATTACGTGGACAAACAAGGTTGGAGGGGAAAACGTCGGCACAAAGAGCTTCTAAGAAACGGCGACAAAAGGTTTATGATTGATGGCGCGACCACGTCAGTGATTCTGCGAGCTCAAGGTAAACGTTGGCTAGAAGCGTGGCGGCATTGATAAGTCTCAAGCCGCGCTAATGGAACGGCTCACGAAACTTCAGCTCAGCAGAGCGCTGTGTATAAGCCTAATGGAACGCCTAATGGCCCTTCACTTTGATTACAGGAGGAAAAAAATCACTATCTGGCATTTTTAAGGTTCGTTAGGCTGCATCACAGACTAAACAGACACTCGATAGGAGGGAACGTCGTCATCTGTGGCACACTGTGTCTGAATCGCTTTAGATTCCCGAGTAAATGCCAGAGCATCGACAATGGCAGGGCAAATGGCACTGCGATGCCACTCATTTGCACTCTTACTCATCAGCCGTCTAAACGCTCCTAAGCGACTTTATCGGTGGACAGAAAGTCCCAAAATGCCCTCTGGATGATAAACAGGAACACACACTCTCTGACCCTGTCTACCTACAAACCAGACAACTGGGAGGTTTGATCTTGAAGATTTCCAAATGATTATAAAGCGTCTGATCCACCAGGTCATCCATCCTCATCTTCACCGCTCATCCTTCTCAAGTACATCATCATTTTATCGTAGTTCTTCGCCTTCTCATTCATCACTGCATCATTTCCTTCTTTATGATCCTCCTCCACATCCTAAATCCTCCATTGCTTTGCTCATTGTCATTTTTCTCTTTATTCTCATCATTATTCCCTTGCTACTCCTGACTATGCTTATTATTCTTCTACTCATTACCCTCCTCCACATCCTCTGGTTCCCTCTGCTTCTCATTATCCACATCCTCCTCCTTCTGGCCATCTTCCTCCTCCAGATCATCCATTCTCATCTAAACGTCTCATGCTTCTACTCATCATCTTTCTATCACTACAGACACGAGCCATTTACGCAACTGAAATCTTAATTATAATACATTGTAACAGGAAACAAAAATCTGTCTTTTCACTTCGGATGTTGTGGATCTACGAGCAGAGGTTGGAGTTACAAAGCAGAGGTTTCTCATTCGTGTGGGTGTTACTAACTTACCGGTCGTGTGCCCGCTTGCTCGTTAGCTCACGTTTGTTCTACAGACTGTTGTAACTCGGTAGATGTGTTTAGAGACATTTTTGTGCAAGTTCCTCATGTTTGTTCCTCTACTTATTTGTACCAAGCTGTAAATGGTGTTTGTAGGTGCAAGTGACTCACCTTTTCTTGAGATTCAGTTCATGGACAGATGTCCTGGCATTTTCCTTTAGAATTCTCTGATATAATTCAGAATTCATTGTTCCATCAATGATGCCAAGCCGTCCTGCTCAGATGCAGCAAAACAGGCCCAAACCATGATGCTACCACCACCATGTTTCACAGATGGGATAAGGTTCTTATGCTGGAATGCACGGTTTTCCTTTCTCCAAACATAACACCTTTCTTTTAAACCAAAAAGTTCTATTTTGGGCTCATCCATTCACAAAACATTCTTCCAACAGCCTTCTGGCTCGTCCACGTGATCTTTAGCAAACTGCAGACGAGCAGCAATGTTCTATTTTGGAGAGCAGTGGCTTTCTCCTTGCACCCCTGCCATGCACACCATTGTTGTTCAGTGTTCTTCTGATGGTGGACTCATGAACATTAACATTAGCCAATGTGAGAGAGGCCTTCAGTTGCTTAGAAGTTACCCTGGGGTCCTTTGTGACCACACCAACTATTACACTCCTTGCTCTTGGAGTGATCTTTGTTGGTCGACCACTCCTGGGGAGGGTAACAATGGTCTTGAATTTCCTCCATTTGTACACAATCTGTCTGACTGTGGATTGGTGGAGTCCAAACTCTTTAGAGATGGTTTTGTAACCTTTTCCAGCCTGATGAGCATCAATAACTCTTTGTTCTGAGGTCCTCAGAAAGAACAGCTCCGGTTCGTTGCCATGATACACTCCCAAAAACGTGTGTTTTTCGTATCTACTTTTGGACTTGTGCGAAAAAATCTGATGATTTTTTTAGGTCACATTATGGCAGAAATATAGAAATTATAAAGAGTTCACAAACTTTCAAAGCACTACTGTATATATATGCATAGCCCTAACCTTAAACATGCGTAAACCAATTACAGTAAACTACAGTTTGGCCAAAATCTGAACATTAAGTGTCTTTTAAATAAATTATATAGAATGTATTAAATTGAATAATTCTACTGAAAGTGAAAACCAAAAAAACTATTTATTGTCACCACTATGACTTTTCCGCACTACATTCAACAGCGCTTCATCACTCCGCGCATGAATCCCTCATGTAGCACGGAAGGACCATCATACTGACACATCGCTGTGTCCAGGGGAAATAATGAAATTCAAAAAATCAGAGTACATTTTCTGATGCATGTGGATTTATGTTAGTATGGGACTTCTATTATAATGTCAAAAATATGAGTCTCCGCGTTCATCGGGCTGATTTGCGTTGGTTTCCTAATACGTTAGCGATGCATTGTGGCCTCCATAACACATACATCATTAATACCATCCAACTTTAAGTGTAATTACATGAAAACACTGGGGCATAGAAGCCCATTACTTTTACGTTATTTTTCTAATATTGTGAATCCATAAATGAAAAAGCGTGTGTATAAGAGTTAGGAATCAGTCGTGTTTTCACGGGTATCTCTGAAACATTAGTATCGCTTGCACACAGTTTCTTGAGGAAAAATACCTTTTATACTTTACTTAAAGCAGATAAAAGATTATGTGACTGGGTAATGGTCTGGTCAAGGACCTGCTTCAAGAAAAATAATGAGGATGTTAAACGGGGTTTTATCTGTATATCTTCTTATTCCTCATCCTCCATCTACATCTCCTCCCCTCATTATTGCCCTCATCATCGCGTTCTCTTACTGCTACTAGTTATCTTATACTTCTGTCACTTTCATCCTCCAGGTCATCCATTCTCACCTTAACTTCTCATTCTTCGACTTCAAGTACATCCACGTTCGATCACTAGATCTTCCTTACTCTCCTCCTACTTCAGCATCCCTGCTCTCTTACTCCAAGTTGATCGTTCCTGTTCCAACCACCAGCCTCCTCGTCATCTCCTCCAAAATTATACTCTCTCTTCAACGTCCGATGCTTAATGTACTTTTTCGTCCTCTCTGTTGTCGCCCTCTTCAGGGTCATCATCTTATCTTCACTGGCACAACTTGCTATTCAGTCCAAATCATCAGCACCCTTCATGGTAACCTTCCTTTCTCCCTCCATTCTTACTTCGCTCATCATCAATTCTCAAAGGTCTTAATACGACTCTCGCATAGTCCTCAGTATAAAACCACTACTCAGAAAAGGGGGCCACAGTACAGAAAAATGCATAAAAACCTACCGTTTCTTACATTGACTTTGACTACTATTTAATTTTCAGAAAGCATGAACCCAAAGGATTATTTCATGTTTTGAATGCTGAACTTCATTTTGTTAATTTCATTGTTTAATAAACGTCAATTCCTGATTTCAGGCCTGCAACACATTAAAAAAGAAAGAAAGTTGGGGGACGGTAAAACTCATTTACCACTTTATCACATCACCAATTCCTTCTCAGAACATTTAAAAGATGTTTTGGTTCCCAAGGATACCAAGTGATTTAGGCGTGTTATTTGTTCCATTCTTTCTGTAAAACAACCGTCTTAAGGTTGTCTAACAAGTAAGAGCTGGTGTCACATTTTCCTTTCGAAATTCTCCACGCTTCTCCACTGGGACCAGGTTCAGGACTGAGGTCTGACTTTGGGAGGGTTAGAGGAAATGAGGACCTGATCGGCTTAGGGTCCAGTAACAACAGAGGGACTAGAGGGCCAGTTTGGACGGGCACAATGAGCCAAAGTCTGATCTTTAACAGATCGGACACTGCAGGCCAACTAACTCCCCCTCCTGCCACTCCATCAACCGTCCTGCTACAGTGAGTATCGATTGCTGCCGTGAGAAGACAACTGAAGAGAATTCAAACAAACAAGGCTGCAGGCCCCGATGGGGGTGTCCCCCAGGGTGCCCTTAAGCTGTGCCACTCAGCTTTTGTGAAAAGCCCTGCAGAAGTCTTCAAAATGAGCCTGAGGTACCGAGGGTTTTCCTGCGATTCCTGTCATGAAGACCACAGGAGGCTGGTCTTGGAGCAGCTCCGGTCCATGGTCAGCCCTTATGGACCCTCTCCAGTTTGCCTATGAGCCTCGTCTGGGAGTTGGCGACGCAAGCATTCACTGTTCCACCGAGAGTTCTTATTAACCTGAATAAGCCGGCCAGCATTGTGAGATCCTGTTTTTGAGACTCACGTGCCTTAACACCATTAGACCTTAGCGTCTGGGTGACAAGATGAAGGCGATTGCAATTTAAAACACATCCATTCTCTTGGATGTTGACTATATGAATGACAGACCCAAAAGTAGTCTCTTTCCACAAGCCCGCTTGTAATGTGTGAGCATGTGGTTTGTGCATTGCTGTGTTATAAATGCATGGACGTCCCTGTTAAAAGATTGTGTCTGAAGGCAAAAATTATGTTGCTCTAAAATCACAGTGTACGTTTTCTACATTAATGCTTGATCACAGACGTGTAAATGACCTTTATCAAAGGGCCGGATCGACCCATACCTGACCAGAGCAGGGGTTTGGGCGCTAACAGTCTGGATGTCCTTTTTTTGGTCTTGGTCTGGAGCACACGCGGTGTCCATTTCTTCCAAAAAAGATCTGGAACAAAATGTTTTGACTGATTGGTCTGAGAAACAATACCCGTTTCCACCAGGTGATAAGGCTTTATTTTTTGCTACAGTAAAGTTAAGTGGCATTTGGGAATGTAACTATGTATTGTAGTGACTTGATAAAGGATAGATAAAGTAATCTTGTCCATGTGGTTCCATCAGTATGGAATGACGGGGTTTCTTGGATGCAGTGCCGCCTGAGGGATCAGCGATGAATCATTTAATGATATTATGCGTTTATCTTTAATGGTGAAATGTACTCTAAATCCCTTCCAATCATTTTCTCATACATTTGTCATCAATGGGAGAAATTTCCTAGTCCATCTTTACTCCATCTTTCAGCCTTCAGATAATCCATCTTGATTCTTTACTCCATCCTTCTACTTAAGTTAATCATCTTTCATTTTCCTCCCCATGTGCCCGCCTTATACATAATCATTCAATTGTTGATTGTTGCTCCCATCATACGTTTCTGCTCGTACAATCTTATTAGGCTACTACATAGATTTGAATTATTCTTTTTACTGCTCTTCATCTATTCCATTGTCAACATTATTAGGCTCTCACTTATAATCCAGGGTCATCCACTTTCCGTCTCTCCTCATTCTCTACTCAATTACATCCATCCTTATCCTCTATATCCTCTCTACCTCATCCATCATTTCTTTTTCATCGCACTCAAATGATCCTCCTACTCTAGGACTCTTAAGATTGGAAGGGCTGTACAAGTCTCCTCCTACAGAGCATAATATATTAAATAATTCAAGGTATCTGGGTTATTTCAGTTCCGTAAAAAGACAAGGACAGAAGCCCTAAACTGAAGAGGTGGGATCTCCGATCAGACCTTTATTGAGTACTACAAGACAGAGTTACATTCACCAAATGCCACTTAAAACTTTACTTGCTAAAAAAAAAAGGCCTTATGTTTAACCGGTCCAGAAAGTGGCGTCTCGACTTTCTGGCTCGGAGCATCGCAGGGACAATCACACAGTGGAAATGAGGAATGTGGCCCAGACCAATGCAGTTTAATGAAGGTGTTTATTATTAAAAGAGACAAATATCCAAACCTACATGGCCCTGTGTGAAAAAATGATTTCCCCCTAAACCTAATAACTGGTTGGGCCACCCTTAGCAGCAACAACTGCAGCCAAGCGTTTGCCATAACTTGCAGTGAGTCTTTTACAGCGTTGTGGAGGAATTTTGGCCACTCATCTTTGCAGAATTGTTGTAATTCAGCCACATTGGAGGGTTTTCCAGCATGAACGGCCTTTTTAAGGTCATGCCACAGCATCTCAATAGGATTCAGGTCAGGACTTTGACTAGGCCACTCCAAAGTCTTCATTTTGTTTTTCTTCAGACATTCAGAGCTGGACTTGCTGGTGTGTTTTGGATCATTGTCCTGCTGCAGAACCCAAGTTCGTTTCAGCTTGAGGTCACCAACAGATGGCCGGACCTCTCTTCAGGATTTTTTGGTAGACTAGACAGCGAACCCATAGTTTATTTACACAGCAAGTCTTCCAGGTCCTGAAGCAGCAGAACATCCCCAGACCATCACACTACCACCACCATATGTTACTGCTTCTATAATGTTCTTTTTCTGAAATGCTGTGTTACTTTTACACCAGATGTAATGGGACACACACCTTCCAAAGAGTTCAGCTTTTGTCTCGTCAGTCCACAGAATGTTTTCCCAAAAGTCTTGGGGATCATCAAATTGAGATGAGCTTTAATGTTCTGTTTGCTCAGCAGTGGTTTTAGTCTTGGAACTCTGCCATGCAGGCCATTTTTGCCCAGTCTCTTTCTTATGGTGGAGGCATGAACACTGGCCTTAAATGAGGCAAGTGAGGCCTGCAGTTCTTTGGATGTTGTTGTGGGGTCTTTTGTGACCTCTTGGATGAGTTGTCGCTGCGCTCTTGGGGTAATTTTGGTCAGCCGGCCACTCCTGGGAAGGTTCACCACTGTTCCATGTCTTCACCATTTGTGGATAATGGCTCTCACTGTGGTTCTCTGGAGTCCCAAAGCTTTAGAAATGGCTTTATAACCCTTTCCAGACTGATAGATCTCAATGACTTTCTTTCTCAACTGTTCCTGAAGTTCTGAAGATCTCGGCATGATGTGTAGCTTTTAAGGATCTTTTGGTGAACTTCACTTTGTCAGGCAGGTCCTATTTAAGTGATGTCCTGATTGAGAACAGGTGTGGCAATAATAAGGCCTGGGTGTGGCTAGAGACAGTGAACCCAGGTGTGATAAACCATAGTTATGTTTTAACAAAGAAATCCCCTTTTCACACAGGGCCATGTAGGCTTGGATTTTTATCTCCCTTAACAAACACTTTCATTTAAAAACTGCATTTTGTGTTTACTTGTGTTGTCTTTGACTAATATTTAAATTGATTTGATGTTCCGAAACACTTAAGTGTGACAGACATACAAAAAAATAGGAAATCAGGAAGGAATGGACGCCGTGTGCTCCGGACCAAAGACAAAAAGGATCATCCAAACTGTTATTAGAAAGTCCAAAAGCCAGGCTCTGTCATGGTATGGATCAGGAATAGATGTTTATTAACAAATGAAACAAAGTTGACCAGACAAAACATGAAATATATTGGGTTCATACTGACAGCAATTAAATAAAAGTCAAAGTAATTGTAAGGAACACTGCATTTTTTTATTTTGTGCATTTCCCATACTGTCCCAACGTTTTCTGATTCAGGGATATATTTTCCCCATGCTCTGCTGCATCCTCTTCCTCCACATCCTCCTTCTCATCTGTAGCACATTATCAGCTGTATAGAATCGAAATCTATTTCTCTCATTACGACCTTTACAGTGTTTAGGGAATTATATTCTGCAGCAGGTAGTCCATTAAAGCCCACACATTCACGGCTACAATTAGCGAGAAGGCCTCTTCATTTGGAGATAATGACACTCTTATGGGTGTTAGCGCCGCGGGAGAGCCAACAGTGGAATAAAGAATGAAAATGTAGAGCTCAGCTCTCATCGCGCTGCCATTTCTTTCCCACAAAGACGAGAGTTAACTAAACCGTTCACGCCACCTTCAGAGAGGAGAAACGCGAGCGATTCAGGCGCATGAGAGGCTGGCAAACACGAGCTGCACTTACGTCTGCATTCAGAGACCTTAGAGTGAAATTGCTTAAACGTTTAAATGACCAAAAAACGCTCAACAAGACAGCTAGATAAGCTAAGCACAAAAACCAGCACATTAAAGCCGAGCATTAGCCATGCGTTAAATAGCAACAAGTTTAAATGAGGTTTAAAATCAGACGCATAAATGCGAAAGAGTATCAGTACCAGCTGCTCATAAGCATACAAAGGTATGGTGTAAAGATTTGTATGAGATCTGATTGAACAAATGAGATTTAAGCAACAGAAAATGAGAAGGAATGTGTTATTGTGAATAACATCTGAAGGCGAGTGCCGTAGATAATCGCAGCCATTATGTTATCAGTGATAACACAGCCTTGAGTGTTCAACTGCTTTTATAACAGGTTTTACAACAAAATAAACAAACACAATAAATCAAAGAAGCCCTGAAAATCTTCTCAACCAATCAGAATGGAAGGTCAGAACTAACTGTTGTATGAATTAATAGACTCACCCCGATTTGAAACGACCCTGTAAAGTAGTCGAGGTTCGCCTGGACGAAGCTGACGTTCTGAAGTCCGAGTTGTGAGCTTCTGTCTCTCGCTCTGACCAGAGACTCCTCTTTGTTTTCCACAAGGATGACCTACAAGACATGACAGACTTATGCAAACAGTTTGTGCAACCTTGGTGAAACGTTACTGATTGTTGGCACTCAACTGACCGGTCGAATACACAATCCCAATACTGTGGAGTAGGAGTGTGCGATATGTAACGTCTACGAAAATATCTTAAGTGATGGCTTAACGATGAGCTGTGAGCTGACATTATCGAGCAGGTAACAGACTTTGCATAAAACAGTCATGGAAACTCATGTCATGAAGCTCCTGGTGCAGTTTTAATGCTGATGTTACTGTCAGGGAAGGTTTGGAATTCTGCAGTTATTGGGTCAGCAGAGCGTTGGTGACTTTCATGCACCAACTGACTTTCATGACTTTCTCGCCACCTGTGATGGCAGGACAGAATTCCCCTCCATGCACTCTCGCCCTCGCCAAGCTTAAAATGCGACAAATGTCCTTCCAGTAATAAAATTCTATCCTGCTAAGCCGCCACTAGGTGGCCCTTTAATCCTAATTTAAACTTGCAATGCCGGATGATGTACAGCCCCTGTCCGTTATCGGAGGCGTTATATAAGGAGGAGACTGGGCACTGGGTGAAATATGAATGGGACTATAGTACAGAAGCCCCGCCCCGTCATTCGAAAGAACCAATCGGCATATTAGTAAATATGTCGGAGTGGGGGTAGGCGAGTCTCGGCCCCATTGTAGTGGCGGGATGCGTATGTGCAGTAGCCAGAATAACCTTAAAAACCTTATTATTCTGTGCTATTTGAGCCCAACAACGCAAATACGTTATAACATTTTTGTCAGATTATACAGTTTGTGAACCCTTTAGAATTTTGTATATTTCTGCATAAATATGACCTAAAACATCATCAGACACAAGTCCTAAAAGTAGATAAAGAGAACCCAGTTAAACAAATGAGACTTAAATATTATACTTGGTCATTTATTTATTGAGGAAAATGATCCCATATTACATATTAGTGAGTGGCAAAAGTATGTGAGCCTTTGCTTTCAGTATCTGGTGTGACCCCCCTGTGCAGCAATAACTGCAGTTAAACGTTTCCTGTAGCTGTTGATCAGTCCTGCACACCGGCTTGGAGGAATTTTAGCCCATTCCTCCGTACAGAACAGCTTCAGCTCTGGGATGTGTGTATAACTGTATGTATGTGTGTATACATATACAGTGAGGCAAAAAAGTATTTAGTCAGCCACTGATTGTGCAAGTTCTCCTACTTAGAAAGATGACAGAGGTCTGTAATTTGTCATCATAGGTACACTTCAACTATGAGAGACAAAATGAGAAAAAGTGTCCAGGAAATCAGATTGTAAGACTTTTTAAGAATTTAACTGTAAATCATGGTGGAAAATAAGTATTTGGTCACCCACAAACAAGCAAGATTTCTGGCTCTCACAGACCTGTAACTTCTTCTTTAAGAAGCTCTTCTGTCCTCCACTCGTTACCTGTGTTAATGCCACCTGTTTGACCTCGTTATCTGTATAAAAGACACCTGTCCACAGCCTCAAACAGTCAGACTTCAAACTCAACCATGGCCAAGGCCAAAGAGCTGTGGTAGGACACCAGGAAGAAAATTGTAGACCTGCACCAGGCTGGGAAGAGTGAATCTACAATAGGCAAGCAGGTTGGTGTGAATAAATCAACTGTGGGAGCAACTGTAAGAAAATGGAAGACATACAAGACCATTGATAATCTCCCTCGATCTGGGGCTCCACGCAAGATCTCATCTCGTGGGGTCAAAATGATCATGAGAACGGTGAGCAAAAATCCCAGAACTACATGGAGGGACCTGATGAATGACCTGCAGAGAGCTGGGACCAAAGTAACAAAGGCTACCATCAGTAACACACTACGCCGAGAGGGACTCAGATCCTGCAGTGCCAGGCGTGCCCCCCTGCTTAAGCCAGTACATGTCCAGACCCATCTGAAGTTTGCCAGAGAGCATATGGATGATCCAGAAGAGGATTGGGAGAATATCATGTGGTCATAATTTACGATTAAATTCTTTAATAATCCTACAATGTGATTTGCTGGATGTTTTTTCTAATTTTGTCTCTCAGTTGAAGTGTAGCTATGATGAAAATTACAGACCTCTCTCATCTGTCTGAGTAGGAGAACTTGCACAATCAGTGCAAACTTTTTTGCCCCACTGTGTTTATATATATATTCCTGAATTATTCATCATTATATAAACAAACACAGCCTTCAGTCCTAGCATATTTTCTCCATCCTCCAGTTTCAGTGACTCACAGATCACCCGAGCAAACCGAAATCCAGCAGCATCTCACAGCACCTTCTAGGATTTCTCTTCCTTTGTCTGAGTTTTGTTGAACCTGCAGCACTGGAACAAAAGTAGAAAGGCATGCTGGGATACATACCTGACACTCAGGAAGCGTATGCGCCAAAACAATCCCAACATGGCCCTGAACAGAATCACACAAACAAAGAAAAGTCTCAAGATGCAGCACTCAAAGAAGCGCCAGATCAAAGGCTGACCATCAGAGCCAAACTCGGACTGTCAGAGCGTTCGCCCGCGAGTCTGAACGGCTCTGAACTAAACATGAAAGCCTGCATCCAGACACCGACGCCGTGCACCGCATATCAACCGCACCATCAACCGGGCTGGTGATGCACATGCATGTCTGTGGATTCAAACACAGACACATGTCCTGTAAGCTTCAGTCAAATATTAGTTTGAATTGGACAGGAATCGTGAACAGTTTGAGTAAGAGCTGGGCAGGGAGAAGTTGAGCCGTCATCAAATATTAACCGAATCTGATTTTCTCTATGGCATTAATACTTAAAAGAATATTAGAATCATACTTCCACAGATGAAGTTTAAATTAGACATGACGTGCATAATACTACTTTCTTAAAAGAAAAACGTAAGAACTGAGTGCACCAACTTCACTGCCTGATTGTATTTTATAAAAATACTTGGAAGGCTTTAGACTCACTGATGCAGGTTCCCTGTGCCCGGTTCCATAAAACACCTTGCTTGAAGGTTTCCCTTAATTCTGCCCTTTTGTTATAAACCCTTAAATGTTACCTTAAGGTATCGAATATCCCTTAAGTAATCTCTTAAAACTGAATAAGTGTTGCATAAAACGGAAAATGCAAAACCTCACCAAAAGACATAGAATGTTTCTTGGGTTTTTGGAGGTTTGTGAAGATGAAGAATTATTCCTCTTTAAAGTGAAAAGAAAATATATAAGAAAATAAGTATAATAAATGTATTATTATTACTACTATTATCATCATTATTATTATTATTATTATTATTATTATTATTATCATCATCATCATTAGTATTATCATTACCATCATTATTATTAGTATCATTATTAATAATAATGTAATAATAATAATAATAATAATAATAATAATAATGATAATAATAATAATAGTTATTGATTATTATTATTGTTATTATTATTATTATTAATAATAATATAATAATGATAATAATAATAATAATAATAATAATATTGATTATGATAACAATAATAATGACAATAATAATAAGAATGATAATAATAATAAGAATAATTATTATTATTATAATTATTATTGTTATAGTTTTTTATTATTATTATTATTATTATTATTATTATTATTAATATTATTTATCATTTTATTTATCATTATTCAATTATTATTATTATTATTATTATCATCATTATTATTATATTAATTATAATAATTATAATAATAATAAATAATAATGATAATTGAATAATGATAAATAAAATGATAAATAATAATATTAATAATAATTATTATTATTATAATAATACTTATTATTTTTTTATTTATTTATTTATTTATTTATTTATTTATTATGTTGTTGTTGTTGTTGTCGTCATCGTCATTATTAACTTGTGATATTTGTGTGTTCAGTTTTCTTTTCTTGTTTTCTCCAATATTTTAAATTATGGTTTTAAAAGGCAGCTCTTTAAGTAGAATGCATTTATTATTATTATTATTACTATGAATATTATTATAATTATTATTATTATTATTATTATGCTGATTATTATTATTATTATTATTGTTATTTACTAGATGAGATAGATGTATTATTATTATTATTATTATTATTATTATACTTGTATTAACTTGTAAAGACATGAAGGCAGCTCTTAAACAGAGGCATTCAGAATGTATTTATTTATTTTTTCCTGATGAGTGATCACAGATACAGCATGATTTTACTGCAACCTCAATCACTGCAGTAACTCCCTGACTGTTTCCCCTTAGTTAACTTAAACTCCTGAATGATTTTATGCAACACACTTAAGTTAATAATTTTTACTTAATTCCATTGGGTAAGTAAAAATCATCCCATAACACAAAAACTTGAGGTGTTTTAAGCAGCCGGGCACTGACCTTTGAAACTTTTCGTCGTAAGTCATTTTCCTAGTGCTACAAACACTGCACCCACTTATGCCCTTCTTTAAAACCCTTAGTTGCCTCATATTGCTTCCATCACTAAATTATCCATCAGAAGTTTCACTTAACTAAGGATCAACTGCAGTGACTGAGGTTTTGCTGCCATAAACTTCCACTGTTTCCATGCCAACGACTCATCAGCAGGAAATATGTGGACCTACCAGGGTTGTTTGAGAGCTGCCTTAACGGTTTTTATACCAAAATGGAAAATAATGGAAGCAAGAAAGGAAAACCAAACTGAACCAGAGAGAAACATGTATTCTCATGGAAAAATACTGCAAAAGAAAACAATTTTAGAGTGAATTATTACTATTAGCTCCCAGACGAAAAATGAGTCACTTTGCGTGTTTAAGGGGGTAGTAACTTCAGGCTCCTGCAGATGGCGCTGCATGAGGAGGATCGGGTTATAAACACCTGCGGGGCGTGTGACGGGATTCGTAGATTGAGAAGAGGTGGTACAGTACAATGAATGTCTCTTTTGATGTGTGGAATATGGATCACAAAGCAGATGTTAGCGATTGGGAAAAAGGGAGCGATTCCAAAGACTATAGTGTGAAGGAAGGAGCTGAATTTGCAGGGTCTACCAGTGGTGGCAAAAATCCCAGTGTACAGGAAATCCTCGTCAGAACTGTGGCCAAAAGATGAAACTGATGGGCATGGAATAACAATCGCTTCGCCTCCAAGCAAGTATTGCTTCTAGAAGTCAATGCAGGTCCTTCACAACTAATTTGTGAAAGAAAACTCCACAGGGAACTGCATACCATGAACATACGGAGCAGAGTGGCACACGAGGCCTTTGCTCACTTACAGTGGGCGAAAAAACACAAACATTGGACTGTTCATGACTGGAAATGTGTTCTCTGGTCACACAAATATCATTTCTGCCTGGATGTGAATGATGATAGACGTCACGTTCATCTGAGACCTCAGGAAGCCTTCAATGAGAACCGTGTGCAAGCTGTGGTTCAAAAGCTCGAGGAGGTTCTGTCATGTTCGGGTGGTGTTTTAATTATGCGGAAAATGGATCCAGAAAATTTTAACCACAGTGCCTACACTGAGCTGCTGGACAACCAGGTTTTGCCTTTGGTCCAATATCTTATTGAGGAACATCAAATTTCGTATCCCTGTATGGCAAGGCAAATACAGTGG
This sequence comes from Ancistrus triradiatus, assembly GCA_025084515.1. Classification (NCBI taxonomy): domain Eukaryota; kingdom Metazoa; phylum Chordata; class Actinopteri; order Siluriformes; family Loricariidae; genus Ancistrus; species Ancistrus triradiatus. The sequence goes on from JAJAGP010000316.1 coordinate 273,706, forward strand.
GGCAAAAGAGTATTTAGTCAGCCACTGGTTGTGGAAGTTCTCCTACTTAGAAAGATGAGCGAGGTCTGTAATTTTCATCATAGCTACACTTCAACTATGAGAGACACAATGAGAAAAAAAATCCAGGAAATCACACTGTAGGATTTTTAAAGAATTTAATTGTAAATCATGGTGGAAAATAAGTATTTGCCTGGACATGTACTGGCTTAAGCAGGGGGGCACGCCTGGCACTGCAGGATCTGAGTCCCTCTCGGCGTAATGTGTTACTGATGGTAGCCTTTGTTACTTTGGTCCCAGCTCTCTGCAGGTCATTCATCAGGTCCCTCCGTGTAGTTCTGGGATTTTTTCCTCACCGTTCTCATGACCATTTTGACCCCACAGGATGAGATCTTGCGTGGAGCCCCAGATCAAGGGAGATTATCAATGGTCTTGTATGTCTTCCATTTTCTTACAATTGCTCCCACATCTGACTTTATTCACACCAACCTGCTTGCCTATTGTAGATTCATCCTCTTCCCAGCCTGGTGCAGGTCCTTAGCAATCTTCTTTCTCCTGGTTTCTTTCTACACTCTTTGGTCTTGGCCATGGTTGAGTTTGGAGTCGGACTGTTTGAGGCTGTGGACAGTTTCTTCTATACAGATAACGAGGCTCAACAGGGCCATTAATCAAGGTAACGAGTGGAGGACGAAGAGGCTTCTTAAAGTAGTTTTACAGTCTGTGAGAGCCATAATCTTGCCTTGTTTGTGGGTTGACCAATTACCCTTTTTCCGCACCATGATTTACAATTAAATTCTTTAAAATCCGACAGGTGATTTCTGGATTTTTTTTCTCTCATTTTGTCTCTCATGAGTTTGAAGTGTAGCTATGATTAAAATTTACAGACGCTCTGTCATCTTTCTAGTAGGAGAACTTGCACAATCACAGTGGCGACTAAATACTTTTTTTTGCCCCACTGTAAAATGCTTGTGGGGCTACATTAACATAATTCAGCCATTTGTATGTAATTCCACTGTAGGTGATATGTCACTTTGTTTTGTTTTCAATAAGAAGTTTCAGTTTTGTTGTCGGAGTTGGAGGACTCGAAAATATTAATCTACAAAAGGTCTGGGCACTGTAGAAAAAGGCTGGGAAACACTGATCTAGAGGATTTATTCCATTATCAAAACTCTCACTAGTTAACCCTCCATTCTTCAAACTCCCGCCTAAAAACTCTATGAAAACCCCCCACATATTATACTTTAAAAAGTTAGCTGAGTTTTGTATCCTTCTTAAATAATTTTAAATAAAAGTGAATTTACCGTTAAGGAGGCTTATGCAACACTTAACATTTTTTAAGGATTCTTAAGGGATAGTCGATGCTTAAGGGAAAGCAGGGAACATTTAAGGGGTTATGACGTTCCCTTATGAAAATCCTTAGACAACACTTAACAGCTGTTTTAAAGGGCATCCTAAGGTGTTTATACAACCAACCATACTATTTTAAGGCTGATTAAAAAATATGTTATTGTCAGCTCAAAGAACAGACGTCACCAGCGCAACAAGCTCATTTTTTTGTGGGACCCGTAAGTTAATACACTCGCCCTTTAGCCTTCCTTCGCTCGTGTACTTTGGTCGCCACTTTCTCCCCGATCTGGCCCGAGCGGCTGTGCTGCATCCTTAGCATTTCGTGGGTTGCGCCTCAAGCCTACCCCAAATTGAGTATTTATCTTTATAGCAGGTGTACACATCGTTTACTGCCTTCGTTTACCCTCCTCTCTATTGTCTTACAACCCTTGTCACTTAGTCGTTCGACTCAAAGTCGGTCCTGTTTTTCTAGGCACTGTAGTGTTTCCCCAGCCGTCCCGCCACTGCACCGAACCCTTACCCTCTCGCCTGAATCTTACCGCTCTTCTCTGCCCCTTGTCTCGCGCCCACTATGTTACCCTGTACTCATTTGCTCTTCCTTAAGGTCGCGAGTCCCGACTCTACATTCCCTACTTTAGCTCCGGGGCCTCTGCGCTATGGTCCCGCCCTCTCGTGAAACTGAGGGGTCAGGAGGTGGCACCTCCACTGTCACCTACCACCTCGCAGTTTCACGCACTTTTGCGTCTGAAGGGGGGCCGACAACGGCTGGGGGTCAGCCACGAAGCTAACGCAAGGACCATGCCGAGGCGCGCAGATCAAGCTAGCGGGCCCGCGGCCTTGCGCGTACCACATCGGTGTACGCAACTAGTCCGGTTCCCGGCCAGCAGTGGTCTGCTGGTGGGCCGTTCACGGCCTCGGAGCGTACGAAGGACAGCCCCGCGGAGGGCACACCCACTGGCAGAAGTCCCGAAAGTAGCAGCACTGGGGAACAATAATCCATTAAGTGTTTTGGCAACGGACAAGTAGCACGTAGGCCGGCCAACTCTCAAAGGAAAAACGACACCTGCGGAGCGGACGAGACAGCGCGGACACAGAAGGCCGGAACGGCGGCCGCATGGAGCGAGTATGGTGAGCAAGGAAGAAGACTGGGCAAGCGCAAAAGGAAGCTTGACGAAACACACCCGAGTTGTGGGCGCTTGCGTACGGCGCGAGAGGTCTGACAGCTTCCTGTGAACGCACAATCACCACCTGATCCTTGAATCACACCAACTCTGAGTAAATTACACACATTTATTAACGACAAGCCCCCAAAAGGAATTCGGCTTCCGAATGATTATGAATAACAAACTAACAAAAACAGAACAAGTCATCAAGTTTTTCATTGAAAACACGGATTAATCTTCACATTCACCTGCAAAACAAAAAGGGTTATCCTCAATAAGGCAGGGTTCTATTAATGAGCCGGAATTGGGGGGGAGGTTGACTTGCAGAACACCTCTAAGAATCAATTAGGCAAATAGCTGGATTTGATTGGCTGTGATTATTTCACATATCACAGATCGTCTCTTTTTCCGAAGCCTTTGAAATGGGCCTGTAATTGCGAAAGCTGGTCTGTGTAACCAAGATAATGAAAATTTCTCTTTTGGAAAAAAAGAATGAAAGAATCATCGCATCTATTCCTTAAGGAGGCCAAAATATGGTCAATAGATAGTAATGAAGAGTATTTCCAAACAAAATCAAACACAAAACATCCAAGAGCATCCTCAAAAACTTTATACTCTACAGTATTCTGTATTTATATATTTACCATCTTCCGGGGCCTGCTCCCATGTCATCGTGTTGTACTGGTACAATGCATACCAGCCTAGAATTCTTCTGTGAAACATGGTGGGTGTGTGGGGATCAGGTTTTGGGACCTTGGACCGTTTGCTGCATCTGGGCAGACCGGCTTGCATATTGATGAACAATGAATTCTGAATGATATCAGAGAATTCTAAAGGAAAATGTCAGGACATCTGTCCATGAACTGGATCTCAAGAGAAGGTGGGTCATGCAGCAAGACACCGACCCTAAGCACACAAGCCGTTCTACCAAAGAATGGTTACAGAAGAATAAAGTTCATGTTTTGGAATGGCCAAGTCAAAGTCCTGACCTTAATCCAATGGAAATGTTGTGGAAGGACCAGCAGCGAGCAGCTAATGTGAGGAAACCCACCAACATCCCAGAGCTGAAGCTGTTCTGTATGGAGGAATGGGCTAAAATTCCTCCAAGCCGGTGTGCAGGACTGATCAGCAGCTACAGGAAACGTTTAGCTGCAGTTATTGCTTCACAGGGGGGTCACACCAGATACTGAAAGCACAGGGTCACATACTTTTGCCACTCACTAATATGTAACATTGGATCATTTTCCTCAATAAATAAATGACCAAATATATTTTTTGCTTGATAGACTGATGTCCCATCCATGGTGCACTTCTGTCTGCGCTTAATGAATTATGGAACACTCTCCAGACCAGACCAATAATAAAAACAAATTTAAACAAAGCAAACCTTACAAGACCCATCTTGTACCATAATTATACAGCCCTAAATCAGAAAAAGTTATAGAAACATAAACACAGTGTTTCTTACATTTACTTTGACAGTTATTTCATTGCAGAGAGTATGAACCCGAGATATTTCATCTTTTGTCTGGTCATTTCATCTGTTAATAAGCATCCATCCCTGCATTTACATTTACAGCATTTAGCAGACGCCCTTATCCAGAGCGACTTACAATTGGTACAATCTTACAATCCAAGCAATTATGGGTTAAGGGTCTTGCTCAAGGACCCAACAGTGGCAGCTTGGCAGAGGCAGGATTTGAACCCTGGACCTCTGGTCCAGAGTCCAGTACCTTAACCGCTAGGCTACCACAGTCCCACAGCTACCACAGTCGCATTTCAGCCCTGCAACACATTCCAAAAAAAAGTTGGGACGGTAAAGCATTTACCACTTTGTAATGCTGCCATTCCTTCTCACAACACTTAAGGAACCTTTTATCACAGAGGATACCCAGTGATTTAGTGCTTCGGGTGCAAACCTGTCGTTTCTAAATTCTCCACCCATTCTCTATTGGGGACAGGTCAGGACTGCAGGGGGGCCAGTCCAGTACCCGTACCCTCTGCTTCCACAGCCATGCCTTTGTAATGTGTGCAGCATGTGGTTTTGCATTGTCTTGTTGATAAATGCATGGACGTCCCTGATAAAGATGTCGTCTTGAAGGCACCTGATGTTGCTCTAAAATCTCAGTGTACTTTCTGCATTAATGCTGCATCACAGAAGAGTAAATGACCTTTACCAAGGACCCTGACCCGACCCCATACCATGACAGAGCCTGGCTTTTGGACGTGTTCCTCATAACAGTCTGGATGGTCCTTTTTGTCTTTGGTCCAAGAAAGATCTGGAATACTGATGGGTCTGAGCACAATACACATTTCCACTGTGTGAGGGTCCATCCTAGATGCCTCCAAGTCCAGAGAAGTTGACGATGCTTCTGGCCATGGTTAACATAAGGCTTCTTTTGATGTTTGATGTCGATATCGTATGGCTGAACAGTTCATTTTGAAGGAAACTTAAAAAATACTATATATGGCCTTTTTACTGTGAAACATGACCAATCAAACACGCGATTAACCGAGCTAAGGCATTAAATATAGCGTGATTAACTTGAATAAATATTTGGATCGTCTGACAGCCCTAATACACAGACCTATTTATCTCTCTGTGTGTTGCTTTGGTTGATGTGAAATTAATTAGGAAGAACGTGACTCTGTTCTGTGAGGCACACAAAGCCTACATCTGCTCTGCTTAATAAACTGTTCATGTAACACTAATTCCAGAGGAGAAGCATTGCTGTACAGCCACGGGTTCTTCTATACACTTGGTTTTCGAATAGATGGAAGTCAGTACTGTTATGTTCTCCCCAGGAATGGATTTACACTTACATTAGTGTGCAAAGTTCACTGTACATAAGATCGGGGAAGTTTCTGACTAGCTGAGACTGAAGAGGTCCCTTAGTGACAAAACGTTTCTGCCATGAAAACCTCGTGTCCAGATGAACCGACTTTCTGGGACACTATGGAAATCTTGAAAGAAACAAAACGGACCCTGCAATCCCAACATTCACACTTACATTTGCAACCAGAAATGAGAGCACGGAAATAAAAATGGCTTCGCAAACAACCACGGAAACAAGAGCACCAACCAGAAAGCACTTTCAAAAACCCATTACATCTCCGGCAGAAAAACAGGGCATGATGACAAAAAAAGACTTTTTAGCACACCGCACAACCAGGCTACCGATGCACGCATGATAAATATCCATTTCATTGTATAGAAATAATGACACTGCACCTGAGTGGTTAATTACAGACGGGATATAAATGTACAGTCCTGCGTGAGATCGCAGTAAATAATGGCTGCGAGTTGAGCGAATAAAGCGCCCGAGGCTCGCTTCACATCACACATTCAATCCATTTCCACACGTCTATTGAGAACGCTTTCATTTAGCAATGCCAAATGTATAAACTACACACACACACACACACACACACACACACAAAAAGAACAGGAGTGTGAAGGTGGGGCTTTTGTTTGTTTGTTCCCCTACAGCAATCCAGATACCATGCCTAGAGACAATTTTAAAAAACAACATTTTCCAAATCATTTGTAAGTGGAAATGCAGACAGCCTCACACCATCGTCTCTCTCCCGAGTCACATCTGTTTCCGCACCAGCGCTGAAGTGTGTATTATCACGCTGCGCTAGGACATAAATCTCTCACGAATCCTCCCTGAACTAATTATACAGTGAAGAGGAAGAAGCAGCAGCTGGGACTGAACGCATGCTAATGGAGGAAGAGTTGAGCGGTTTATTCAACCATCAATCATAATCAGAAATCAAATCGCTCCACATCATTACAGTAAAGAAAGAGACATTTACATGCACGTTTTGTTGTGTTTTCCGTTGGGCTTTGATTTATTCAGTACTCCTCATATCGGTGCTGGTACGGGCCTGATCCTGTGGGCATGCAATCATAAAAAAGCCCTGATACAGACATCCAGCCCTGTAATACCATGTGACATCGGTCTGGAGCTCGTTTCAGAGTCTATCCCTTTCATTAGTTTCACTGTGTGTTCTTTAGATGAGGATTTCACTCTCCAGTGGCTTTACAAGCACACCAGCCCTTTGGCTCACACCCAGACTGCATTCTATTTGAGGAAAATGCTCAAGGTGTGGGCCATTCCTGTTTTATCCACGATTGTTTGCTTCACTTCCAGCAAAATGACCCTGAACATGAGGGTCACATCGGATACGATACTCATTATGATACAGGGGTCACGCCACGATTAGATCACGATACATTGAGATATTCCACATAGTTCAATGAAAATGTAAAAACAGCCGAAAAACAAAGTTACAGTGTACAATGAGTTGATCACCCTGATAATTCAGCCGATAAATTGAGTCAAAACGCTGTGCTGCGACAACTGCAGGAACGGAGATTGTATTTAAAATGCGTTTTCATTTCCTTAAAAAAAGGATATTTTGACCTGAAAATCGATGTATTATATCATAAAAATAAACACTGCGATATATTGTTTTTTTGTCGTGATATTTAGATTTTTTTTGGCACAGCCCTAATAAACACACCATCAAAAAGGTGAAAAAAACTCCAAAATACAGTAGATTAAGAATAAGAATAAGAATATGTATGTCCTTGAGAAGCCAAGTCTCAAGCTAAACCTAAACCTAAAATGTGGGGCTAGACATCACGAGAGCGGAACATCACCACCCACCATAACATTTCACTCAACTTCCACACTTCTACAGGCACGAATAGGCAGATATTCCCCAGTCGAGGTGTGTAAGGATCACAGGATGGGTATAAAAAACAAACAGGGCTCTAGACTGCAACCAAACTGGTCATAAATGTGTGAGTTACAATTCCATACAGTCGCATTGTGTTTGTTTTTGTACCTCACTTGAAAGAAATGAGACGCCTCCACTGTTATTGAGTATTCATCGGGTCTGTCTCATTACCCAGTGAGTGCCCTTGCTGCCTACTACCTATGTAGAGCAAACAGTGGCATTAGGGATACTGTGTAGATGGTAGCGTTCCACTTATTCTCAAATTATGACTTTATTCTCAAAATACTACAAATTATTCTTGAAATATTATGACTTTATTCTAGAAGTACTACGACTTTATTTTCAAAATATTACAACTCTATTCTCAATATATTAAGACTTTATTCTCAAAATATTATGACTTCATTCTATAATTACTATGACTTTTCCCCTAAAATATTATGACTTTATTCTCAAAATATTACGACTTTACTCTATAAATACTAAGACTTTTCCCCAAAAATATTATAATTTTATTCTCAAATTATTATGACTTTATTCTATAAATACTATGACTTTATTTTCAGAATATTACAATTCTATTTTCAAAATATGATAACTTTTCAATAAATACTATGACTTTATTGTTAAAATATTCTCAGTATATTAAGACTATTCTCAAAATATTATGACTTTATTCTCGAAATACTACAAATTATTCTTAAAATAGTATGACTTTATTTTCAAAATATTACACCTCTATTCTCAATAAATTAGGATTTTATTCTCAAAATATTATGACTTTATTCTATAATTACTATGACTTTTCTCCGCAAAATATTACAACTTTATTCTATAAATACTAAGACTTTTCCCCCAAAATATTATAATTTTATTCTCAAAATATTACAAATTTACTCTATAAATACTATGACTTTATTTTCAAAAAATTACAATTCTATTCTCAAAATATAATGACTTTATTCAATAAATACTATGACTTAATTCTTAAAATATTACAACTCTATTCTCAATATATTAAAAAATTTTAACTCAAAATAAGGACTATTCTCAAAATACTACAAATGATTCCTGAAATATTTTGACTTTATTCTATAAGTACTATGACTTTATTTTCAAAATATTGCAACTCTATTCTCAAAACATTAAGACTTTATTCTAAGAGTACTATGATTTCTTTCCCCAAAATATTGCAATTCTATTCTCAAAATAATGACTTTATTCAATAAATACTATGATTTTTTTCATAAAATATTACAGCTCTATTCTCAATATATTAAGACTTTATTCTCAAAATATTATGACTTTATTCTATAAATACTATGATTTTTCCCCTAAAATATTGCAACTTTATTCTATAAATAGTATGAGTTTATTCTCAAAATATTACACCTTTATTGTCACAATATTATGACTTTATTCTCAATATCCAACCCATTTGTTGTCAGTGGCCCTTAAATGCTTACGTATTACTTAGAGCTAGTAAAACCAATTTTTTCCATCTAAAACTTTTCATTCATGGCTGTTTTCCAAATACTTACTACCACTGCATTATTGTCTGATATCTTTACAGAGATGATAGGGTTCTGTTAACAGGTTTGACTCTATAAATATGGAAATATATTTACTGTCTGTGGGGCCATGACCAATCCCTTGTTCTTCCTCTAAGAAACAGGCTCTGATCTATCATTTCCATTCTGACACAGCTGTTTTCTTCTTTTCAGTTCTAGTCCAGACGCGTATATGAAGTGTCTTCATAAAGTCTTCCTTCCTCAGCTAACATTTTGATATGCAAATGATAAGGATGAACATCACTCCTCCTGCATGCTCACCTCCTTTTTAGGTTTCTCAAACGGTTTTTGGTTTTCACATCAGTTTTGTTCTCTCCTCCCTTGCTTTATAAAAACGGAAAAACTCAAGCAGCAGCAACATGAAAAGATGAACGCACTACCCATAATTCAATGTTACACAGCTGAGGTCTGGGTTTTAAATGAGTCGTGGTGTTAGGAACAAATGGTCTGAGCTCTCAAACGTGCTAAAGAGGACTAGAATGAGAACTGAGTCCTCATTAAAGTTTGTGTCCGACGTGAATGCAAAAAGAACTGAGGTCAGCTGCTGTTGGTTCGCTTTCAGGTTCACTTGGGGTGTTCTCACACTGAGATTGTTTTAAATGAACCAAACTCCGCTCTTTTAAAGTGAACCTGAAAGCAAACTAACTGCATCTGATCTCCGTCCTTTTTGTGTTCACACTGTCAGAGAACTTTAAAGAGGACTCACTCCTCTTTAGCTCTGATGAGATCTCAGACCACTATCACAGATGATATAAAACGTTATGGACATGTTGGAGATGCTAAAACAGCTGTGTGACTCTTGAAAACAATGCATCTGTTCCAAATTTTGGATATTGTCTTACAAGACCCTGTTGAATCAGGAAATGTAGAGCATGGCTGATATTTCATCCCCAGCATCTACACACATTACATGTTCTTCTGTATTTGGTGCTCTCAAGTGGAACCCAAATGATGAGGAATAAAAGCTTGGAGGTGAATGAACCTTTTGGCCCGAGTGTTTACTTATCTACTATTTTAATTACTGAATGATCATTGTGCTACATGTAAATAATAATAATTAGTTAAACTTCTATAGAGCCTTTCACAATACCCAAGGTAGCTTTACATAAAAGTACATAAGGAAAAAATACAGTAAACAAAAACAAAACACATCAGACGGAAACAGAGGGAGGAAGAGAAAAAAATGCTGAGAAAAAAAGTGTTTTAAGAAAAGCTTAAAGAAGCTTAGAGAAGAAAATTAGTTTTGTTAATAAAATAAATAAATTTTAATCGGTCATTGTTCTATTCTGATTGAACTCTGCTCTCTCCTATTCTGTTCTAGATTTATTTATGATGTCTTCTCATAAAATCTTTCGACATTTTGATATGCAAACAATTAAGATGAAGATCCTCCATGCATATCGTATCCCCCCCCAAACAGGTTTGGTTTTTCTCATCCATTTTAGTCGCTCTTCTTATTTGTCTTCTAAGAACGCAGTGGACCCAAACAACAGCAACACGAAACGATGAATGCTCTACCCATAATTCATTGTTACACAGCTGGGGTCTGAATTCTAAAGGAGTCATGGTGTGAAAACCAATGGGTCTGAGACGTCATCAGAGCTGGAGGACCAGAGACAGCGCCACTTTAAAGTTTGCTTACGATGTGAACATGAAATGAAATGAGGATAGTTTAACACCTTAAACTTTCAGGTCACTTCCAGGTTCACTTTAAAAGAACGTCCTTGGTATGTTCTGAGCAGCGACGACTCATCCAAGAGGTCACAAAAGGCCCCACAACAACATCCAAAGAACTGCAGGCCTCACTTGCCTCAGTTAAGGTCAGTGTTCTGCTCGTGGATCCACAGTGTTAACTGTTTACAACCACAATGTCTGGAGTTATTATATTCATTTATTAAAATTCTTAAGACCTTGGCCATTAAAGCAAACAGACAAAACAAAAGCTCTACAACAGCTAAAGTAACTGGTAAGCTAATATATGGATAAAGAAGGTTCATAACATTAATACTAAGGATAATAACTTTACCAAACCCCGGACGTATGCACAAGTGCACATGCCATTACATGTATTAGAACATAAGTAATGAACCCGGTGGGTTTGTTGTGGCTTTTAAACAGGAATCTGTCCTTCAATTTCCTCGCAGTGGCAAAAATTTAACTCCTGACAGCTTCACAGCTTCACTGAAAGCAGTTCCTCAAAACCGACGTGACCTTACTTCACCCCTGCTCATAATGTTTATTAATAAATTCTCTATGCGGGACCAAATGAGCAAAATACCTAGCAGTGCGTTTGATTCGTCAGATCTATTCCTGTCAGCGGCTCTGCTCTCGATGGCAGACTTATTCAAATACGGCAAATGAGCCGAGCAAACAGCTTTCATAAACCAGATACACCAGAGAGAGGGAAATAATGTGTGAATCAGTAAGGACACAAAGACACAGACAGTCTCAAACGCCCCTGAATTCACCTCCAGGATAATAGCGCTGTAGCTTCATGCTACACTGATAGGACGTATAGAACACGGAGAAAAGAAAGGAAGAGCCGCACAATGTGATGAAATGGGGCGAACGCTCGTATTCTATGGACAGCTGAGAGAGCAGAACACACCATCACGCAGAGAGCCGTGTGAAGCGAGCTCCAGAATGCGAGCAGGGAACGTCTGAATGTGCGACTGACAATGCTGCAGCAGTCACGCAATGCAATCACATCAACATCGACCCCGAATCTCAAAAGAACGCTTTCAGCACCTCGTTTAATCGATCCTACCAAGCATTCAGGGCAGGCCGAGTCCTCGTGCTGAGGTGTGTATTGTTGATTTAGTCAAACTTTGCTCCAAAACGGTTCAGGGAGCAGAAGCCAAATTTGCATTTCTTCTTATGGGAACGTACCAAATTCATTCTAGGATCTTCTAAAGGACTCTGCCTTTTAATAGTGGCGATTAGATGGGCAGTTTCCTTCTACACCAGAACGTGCATGGTGTCTGCAAAAGTGAGATCCTCACAAGGTTTCTTTCTTATAATGGTTAGGAAGTTTTTCCTTGCCACTGTCCCCAGGTTTGATCAATTAGGGCTTTGGCTGAGGCAATGGTCCATGAAATGAATTTGACCTTTCTGCTGTCCACCCCCCAGAACCACCACTGCACTTATGGTCTACAGGTACTACCCCCTTTTCCGATGGGGACGCGTTCCAACAAATCCATTGTAAGGTGTTATTTGCCAAATGTTTAGGTGTAAATAATATATTTTATTTCTTTATATTTCAACTTCAAAAGTAATAATTTTTACATTAAGATTTTTTCCTTCCCATTTAAGCCCATTATAAGTAAAAAGAAGTAACAAGGCTTAATGTTCTAACACAGTGATCTAAGTAATCAGTAGTAATCTCTACTGCTGAAATGACAAACCTGTGATCCCAAACGAAAGGAATCATTTTACTTTTTTCTTCCCATTTAAACCTGTTATGAGTAAAAAGCTTAACATGGAATGATTACTTTTCCTTTGAACCACATGTTAATCATCTCAGCAGCAGAGAGTCCTTATTACCAGTAGTAACAGAGAACTTTGGTGTTATTTGATCACTGTGTTAGAACATTAAGCCATGTTAAGCTTTTTGACTTATAGGCTTAAATAGGATGAAAAAAAGCTTAAAATGTAAAAAATGATTACTTTTGAAGTTAAAATATAACCTTTGCCACAGGTTTTCATCATTTTAGAATAAAAATTTGGAAATTTGGAATTTTAAAAATGCAAATGATACCCAACCCTAGTGATGGCTTCATGTACCCGGGCGTGGAACGCTGAACCATGGTCAGGCCCGCTTGAAAATCTGGACTCGGGCACAGTACACATAGTGCGATCAACGTCAGCTCCCTCCGTAAAATTCTTCTTCTATGTCCAGCATGAGTAGCCAAAAATTGCTGCCTTGCAGAGTCAGTAAATATATTACAAGGTGTACGAGGGGGCTGTGCCAGCGCACCCAACATGAGTCCCGGAAAAGCCACAAAGTAGGTCCAATCAAAGTCCATTGTGCTGTGCAAGTGCATCTTATCACACAGTAAGTAGTATCGAGAACGTTTAAGCGCAATGTGAGCGCAGGCCAGCAGGGGAGTGGGAGGGGGGACAATCGTGCTCCGGCACGGTACGAGGCAACCGGGCATCGTGTGAGTACATTAAGTTCATACCAGTGAGAAGATGCAGATATGTGTGCTACCAATACAGAGGATAAACAGATTCTTTAATGTTTGTGCTGCACTGCCTTATTTCCACAGATCCAGCACTGAAGACAGAAATAAGATGCACTGATATTAACACCCCACTCTGAAATACCACACTCCCACAGATACAGGTGAGGATTTAGCACCAGTTCCAAGCTACTGCTTTACATCCACTGGGTGAACTCGTACAGAATATTAACCGAGCTCATAAAAGACGACAGACCCCCCTCTCTGGCCTCCAGGAAATCGTGTCCAAGTAGGAGAACTTACACAATCAGTGGCTGACTAAATACTTTTTTACCCCACTGTAAGTTGGGGAAGTTCTCAAGCCACTTAGATGAGTGATGGAACGTTTCTCCCACAAGAACCTTACATCCAGATGAACTGATTTCTGGATTACTTACCTGGAATATTGATCATATAATGATGGTAAGTACTTTATACTCTGTACCGCCTACACACTTCCGGCACGTTGGCGGTTATTTTAACACGAGCAGCAAATTCAACCCCGTCACAACTAATGGTTTTCCAAGACCACCCAGTGAGGCGGCATTAATACTGGCAGCTATGCAAATTTCCACTCACTGTTTAAGAAATAAACATCTGGCTATATTCTCTCATTTGATACAAGAAAGGAAAGAGTTCTGGCTGCTCGCCTGAACAACATTCCTCGCTCTGAAGACTCAGAGCTTCAGCGCAGATTAGTCAGACCTGGAGGCTTTGAAAAGTCAGGTAGTGTGAACGCTATTTCTGGCTTCTCAGGATAGCGGGCATGTACAGCTCTGTCAGGTCAAACTGGGAAGATGAGTGTACGTGTGAGCCTCAGTCAATGGGAATTACATACAATTAACTTTATTAGACAGGCATAATTGCAGCGTGACTCCATCCAGCTCATCAAGTTTTAACACCTTGGCAGATGCGAGATCTTGCCAGACGCCGACTCTGTGGAGCGAATAAATACCGAGCGTTCAGGAGGGAGTCCGTCTCAAACATAAGCCGAGCCTGCTCAGGGGAAAATTGGTTTTAATGGATATTATCATATTAGATTAGGTTTAATTGGGTAGAAACTAAATCCAGTACAAATTTTGGCAGATGTGACTCACCAAGAAAATCAGCTTAAGCAAGAACTGCGGCAGAAAGCTAAACGCACCAATTACAGAGAACTGATCCCTGAGTCGGGATGCTCAATGATCTCCCGAGACTGTGGGACTTATGGTTAAACCTCCAACAGTTCACTCAACCAAAATGGTTTCTTCCACGAAATCCTATTCAATGTACAATACAGTTCAAAAGTCTTAGGCCACCATTAGATTAGATATACCACTGTTTTAGCAATGGTATAATGACCATATATACCTGTTTCTCATTCTCAGTCAACAAATCTAATGGTGGCCTAAGGAAAAAATATGTTTTATATAAATAAAATGAAAATCTGATGATGTTTTAGGTCATATTTATGCAGACATATAGAAAATTCTGAAGGGTTCTCAAACTTTCAAGCACCACTGTATATGAAACAATATCATACATATGCCTCCTCACCCTTGACTAATGACCCAGGTCCAAAAGAGACACGGGGAATGTCATCAGAGCAGAGTTTAGCTGGTAACTGTGTACCCAACACCCAATCGAGCAACTGGAAACAGCTCATGAAGGACAAAGACTGAAAGCGACTGACAAACATCTGGCTGAAAAGTAAGCAGTGAAATTTCTGGAGATGATACGTCAAAAGGTCGAACTAGAAGTAGAAGATCTGCTTTCACGTAATATTACTGCTCTTCTGAAGCCAGTTTCTGCAGAACGAACCAGCAGGTTTGCCTGAGGCTTTAAAAAGAGTGTTTGAAGAATTTGTTTGATCTTGGACGCTGACATAGAGGATTACCAACACATGGCCATTCAGATCTACACAGAATGTTTTAACAACTAGCCCTAGGTGTTAGTATCTATTTGGCTCACACTCACATAGGACATTCATATTTAAAAACATTTACGATCAGGAATTTCTTTCTTGGCCTGAAACAAGGAGCACTTACACTACATAAACGGTTGGTGGACACCAAAAATATACATTTACATTTCGTAATTTAGCAGAGGCCCTTATCTGTAGTAATTGTGGGTTAAGGTTCTTGCCCAGGGACCCAACATTGGCAGCTGGCAGAGGTGAGATTTGAAGCTTGGACCTTCTGGAACAAAGTCCAGTAGCTTTACCATTAAACTACCACGTTACACCAGAAACAAGAAGATTAGTATGTAGTCCTTTTTGCTTCTCTGAGAAAGCCCTTCCAGTAGAGAGAGCAGGTGCTGATTCAGGAGAGCGCTTCCATGGGTAAAAAATTATTTTCTAAATTCAGAGTATGGGTTCTGCTGTACGTGTATTTCTATGTGTTATCAGATTCCCAGCGTAAAGTCCAAATATCATAAACCAAACCATCATAACACAGGGACAACCTGTAACTAGGTGTGTCCACATACTATTGGCAACATAACGTACGTGCATGACCATGAGCCTCTCGTGAGCTCAAGCCAAACCTCAAATCCTTGAGCTCATTCAAAGTCCACCAAAAGCAAAGAAACGTGAGCGCAGCAAAAACAGCTCGGCGCTGAGAGGCTGAACTAATGATATGCTATAGGGCAGGGTTACCTCTGCAAACACTCCTAATCCGGATAGAAGAGGCCTAAATCCTTATCATTTCACACCGTGTGAACGCCGTGCACCAAACCCTAACCTGACCCGATGGATCCATTCAGTACTGGTGATTACCAGACATCCAAAGTTCTCCTTGCTGAACATGAATTGGCCGGAAATCTGCTCATCGTCTGCCGATTGAACCCTACAGGACTACATCAGAGGGTCACGGATTTAGGGACTTAAAAACAATAATAGAACAAGATTAGCGTCTTATAGCTTCCTCTACAGGCATGTAAGTGTTAGAAGATCTGCTTGGTTCAACTAATGGAAGAGCTTTATTTGAAGCAGGATCTTTATCATCAAGTAGAGGCATGGCTCCGGTCCACATCCACCGTACACTCAGCTGCTCGCTGTGGGAAATCCCCAGTCAGTCAGAGCAGATCATGGATAATGGTGTCCGATCTATTATGTGGTTTGTAGTCCAAACACGGCGAGTGAATAGATGTAAATAAACACGACAACTATAACCATCATTAAGGCTGAATGTAACGTGATAAGGTCAAGCTGAGGTCGATTTCACACGCTGCTTTCCTTAATAACACGGTACTGTTACACACCCTGGGCATGTCACTGCTAAAATAGTCATTACTAATAAGGCATTACTAATCAGTGCTGTCACACAATTAAAGATCTTTTTTTAAATCGCAGTAATAGCAAAGAATCATCTTTTTCTTGTTCGTATTTGACATTAAAAAAATACTACACAGTCATACAGGTGGACAGTGTAAGCAGAATGCATGTACAGTGGTACCTCGGTTCTCGACCACCTCGGAACTTGCCGAATTCGGTTCTCGACCCATTTTGTTTCGGTTCTTGTCGTTTGCTCAGTACTCGACGCATTTGCTTAAAGCAGCGTGACTCAGTTCAGCTGAAAGTCTATTCACGATTCATGATTCATGATTCACGATTCAGTACACAGTGATTCAGACTCACAATAACTCTCACTCAGTGAAGATCTCCGCTATTTTCATCTATATTTTTACATCTACAAATAATGGGCCCTAAAAAGGGTTGTATTGACTTCCAACCAAAAGGGAAACAGGAACTCCAGAACACAGGCTGCAGTTAGCATTAGCAGGTCTGCTAGCGCCCAGAGTTCACCAATAGACTAAGTGTTTTTTTCGTTTCACTTCCAATCCGTTACTCACTAAATTACATTACATTTTAAAAACTTTCTAATAAAATAAGCTTTGTGTTAATAATTTTGGCCAACTGCAGATTAATGTAAGTGTTATAAACTGTAACTTACTTATCCTTAATAAGCACAGGCTCCACTATGATAACAAACACTCGTTAAACTCATCGGTTCATGATCCATTTAACTTATAATGGATTTGTTGCACATATGCCCATCATAAACCAAGGAGCTCCTGTACAGTACAGCTCCATTAATGCATATAACGCCTCATACAGGGGGATTTTCTGGGGGTCTGGAACGGATTCATTCAATTTACATTATTCCTTATGGGATTTTTTTTTTTTTTGGATCTCGACAAGACTTCTAGAACAAATTAACAACGAGAACCGAGATACCACTGAATAACTTTTCAGAATTTCAGTAAAAAAAAAAGCATCTGTCGATACTTCAACGATACGCTCCCTTCCTGATATTCTATATTTTTTAGCATGTTTGTCACACTTAAGTGTTTCAGAACATCAAACCAATTTAAATATTAGTCAAAAACAACACAAGTAAACACAAAATGTAGTTATTAAATGAAGGTGTTTATTATTAAGGGAGAAAAAAAATCCAAACCTACGTGGCCCTCCAAAGTCTTCATTTGGTTTTTCTTCAGCCATTCAGAGCTGGACCTGCTGGTGTGTTTTGGATCATTGGCCTGCTGCAGAACCCAAGTCCGTTTCAGCTTGAGGTCACAAACAGATGGCCGAACATTCTCCTTCAGGATTTTTTGGTAGACAGCAGAATTCATAGTTCCATTTATCACAGCAAGTCTTCCAGGTCCTGAAGCAGCAGAACAGGCCCAGACCATCACACTACCACCCCCATATGTTACTGTTGCTATAATGTTCTTTTTTCTGAAATGCTGGTGTTACTTTTACACCAGATGTAATGGGACACACACCTTCCACAGAGTTCAACTTTTGTCTCGTCAGTCCACAGAATGTTTTCCCCAAAAGTCTTGGGGATCATCAAGATGTGTTCTGGAAAAATTGAGACAGGCTTTAATGTTCTTTTTGCTCAGCAGTGGTTTTTTCATCTTGGAACTCTGCCATGCAGGCCATTTTTGCCCAGTCTCTTTCTTATGGTGGAGGCATGAACACTGACCTTAACTGAGGCAAGTTAGGCCTGCAGTTCTTTGGATGTTGTTGTGGGGTCTTCTGTGACCTCTGAGATGAGTCGTCGCTGTGCTCTTAGGGTAATTTTGGTCGGCCGGCCACTCCTGGGAAGGTTCACCACTGTTCCATGTCTTCACCATTTGTGGATAATGGCTCTCACTGTGGTTCGCAGGAGTCCCAAAGCTTTAGAAATGGCTTTATAACCCTTTCCAGACTCATAGATCTCAATTACTTTCTTTCTCAATTGTTCCTGAATTTCTTTGGATCTCAGCATGATGTGTAGCTTTTAAGGATCTTTTGGTGTACTTCACTTTGTCAGGCAGGTCCTATTTAAGAGATGTCCTGACTGAGAACAGGTGTGGCAATAATCAGGCCTGGGTGTGGCTAGTGATAGTGAACTCAGGTGTGATAAACCATAGTTATGTTTTAACAAGGGGAGGCAGTCACTTTGTCACACAGGGCCATGTAGGTTTGGATTTTTTTCACCCTTAATAATAAACACCTTCATCATACCATCCTTAAGTGTTACAGCTTTAACCTACACAGGGTCGGAAACAGTACATTACTGCATTTTCTATAATGCCGTGGCATTAGGGATGCTATGTAGATGGTAGCGTTCCACTCGTGAAAATGCCCTTTATATTTACAGTAGCCTAAAAAGACTATGTGACGATGGTGAACGTCCATTTCGGTCAACAACCTGTTTCACAGAACGTATTGAGGTCATTAAACAGTGCATACCTGTATCGCTATACAAGTGTGACCAGCTTTCCAAAAGTATTAGAGTGAAGAATCAGAACTCATTTCTGTTAGTGGATATTATATTAACATTCACACAACTCTAATTACAGCCTGCTACCAACAGCGTGTAGAAAATTCAGATAGAAATGTTCAGAAGGCTGACCGAAACCATCCACCGAGAAGAACCAGGCGAAATCGTGTGAGAAATGAATAAGAGCAATTCGGCGCTTAACGCGTCGTTTGGTTTCATCCTGCTCCATTTGCGCCGCCATTAACACTTTCTACACGATGAACTCTGGATTACGAAACAGAGTCCATTTGTGGGCTGTTACAGACCTCTGCCTCCATCATTACATGGCCCTGAAGTAATCGAGTGCGTTTTAGGGATGACCGGGCACTACTGTGTGCCATTGTTTTGTTTGCATTGTTGAACGAGTTTCGATGGGCAAAAGGCGAACTAAAGCGTGAGCGGGGCATGGGCTCGGAGGGGTATTTTTATTCAAATATAAAGACAGACAGAAAGAAACATACAAATAAACTGCCTCTGACTCTCTTGCACCGCAGGGTTCTCGGCACATGCAGCGTGTTCAGAGACTTTCCCCCTCACCGAAAGCTTTCTGTTTAACCTTCAGGGATGTGGAGCGTGAGCTAAATGCTGCAGTCTGTGTGTGGGAGAGAGAATACGAGTTTGCAGTTAAATGAGCCATACCGTGCATCTGCCTCAGATGATAACCACTGGGCCGCCGGCGCTGGATCCCCGGAGCGGAGGCGACGCCTCGGGTCACCCAGACCATGTGTGGGGAAAATAATGACAGCGTGGCTCTAACAGGGAGCAGAGCAGGTACTGCTAACATTTCCACCTGAAAGGTGCTGGGCATTTCAGGAACGTTGCCACCGGTCCAGCGCACCTTGTAATCAGAGAGCTGAGCAATTTCAGCCACACCCACTACTAAAAGGTGCAGAATACAGGCATACGCTGAAAAACCGTCTCAGTGACAAAGTCCTGCTGAAGAGCTCAATGATATTCAGCCACTAGGCTGCATCTAGCCTAGATACAAGATGAGATACGGTTGGGCATGGAGGCATACTGGTTCTGTATGGTATCCTGTGGCACATTTGCCCACAGATATGGCAACCGGGTCTGTAGATCCTCCACACTCATAGGTCGCTGAAGCTGGCATCCCAGCTGCTCCTATAAATGCTCGATTGATGATAAATCTGGCAACCGGGCAGGCCAAGGAAGGGTTTCAATCTGGTAGGGACTTTCCTGAGAAACCCTTGCTGTGTGTGGGTGAGCATTATCCTGCTGAAAAATGCCAGGTGGAAGCCCTGCCATGAGAGGCAACAACGCTGAGTTGTTAGTGTCCCTTGTATCTCTACTAGAAATGACCAACTGTCGTATGAATTGGCTCCGCAGATTATCGCTTGTCGGCGGATCAAACGATCCTCTCTACTGGGGGTCTGTCTGGGCCGTCTGGAGCCTGTTCACTGTGTGTGTGCACCCATAAAACCACTGCTCCCAACACCTAACAGGTAGGGTCAGAATGGCCAGGATGGTGGGAAATTTATCAAAACGACCATCCTGCTTCTCTCAGTCTCTCAGTACACGGAGGAAAATGTCTTTCTACCTGTATACTCTCTAACCTATAACTATATAAACTGTCTCACATTCACTCGTTCAGTCTCTGTTTCATCCTCTTAAGCGTTGCGGTTATTAAACGCACACAAACCTGTACATACCATCATCCCACCCACCTGTTTGGGTCATGGAGTAATGTTATTACAGTACGGATTTAGCATCTTTTTCCATCAAGGCATTCCTTGATTACACTTTTATTAGTAATTTAGTTGGAGTCAGGATTAATCAAACCAAACGTCTATCCAGAGCACGATCCCTCCGGCTCAAGTCAGCTAGTGTTTTGCAGTATAATGCATACGTGGGATGGGAATCAACTTCAGCGCTCGCTTCAGCTCCCTCATACAGGTTTCTCCTTATCAGTATTCATCAGCGAGATCTCTGCACCTCAAAAACCAATCTCCTTCAGAGTGGAATGTAAACATGGGCACCTGAAGGCTTTTGTTTAGACGTCTGAGTGCCAGGACTTCTCACATCTCTCAGACTAAACTAGCCGGAGCTTTCACTGCATTCAAACATTCTCATCATCGGCGAGAGCCTTTAGGTGAGGTTTAGACCTTGCCCCTTCGCAGTGTTGCAAAAAGTTTGCGAGTTTCAGCAGCAAGGCCAAAAGTCTGGGCAGGTCGGATGATATTATTCTGTTATTATAAAACAGGTAGTTGCGATCCGGAAATCTGATTGCCTGAGCCGTCTGTCTAGCCGTGACATTACTGAGGATAATGCACACCTCTGACCGCTTCACATCCGTATCAGTGCACCAGATGTTAATGCTTTCAGATACCTGAGCACATTTAAAACGGAAGGCTTTTTGGTTAGTTTTGATGTATTGGGTGCTTTATCAAAGGATGAATGGTGGGAGGAGATGGACAGAACCGAGGAGACTGAAAAAAGGGGCCATTCGGGGTTTTCAAACCTGGTGTTATGAGAAAAAATGACTTTAAAAAGGTAACCAAAACAGAACTGAACCACATTCGTCAGTTTTACGCCACAGTGAAGAACGAAAGAGGCAAATCATATGGTTTCGGCAGCTGTGTTTGCTCACGTGCAGGACTGAACAGGTATAGTAACGACCCACCTCTTAGTTTATCTTGGTGTATCATAAAAGATCCAGACTTAACCACAAGTAACAGCATTTTCCTTGGAGTAGTGAAAAAACTTCGGCGAGAGGGTCGAGACCAGTCGACACACTACCAGGCTGTGACAGATAAAGATTTTACTCAAATCAAACACTCCGAAGCACTGTCCAAGCACACCAGTGGGACTTGTCAACAAAGTGTGGTTTGATTTACTGTTGCATCTGGGACTGAGAGGCAAAGAAGGGAATCGGCAACTAAAGCCGGAGTCATTTGTCATTCGTGAGGACAGTTTGAAGAACGCTGACATTTAATGAGATTACCAAAAACCACAAACACCTGAGCAAGAGAGAGTCCAGGATTTATGTATGAACAGCCGGGGGACACGCCGGGGAAAGATATCTTTCACTTCTCCCCTCAAATCCACCAGCGTTTCATCTCCACCCGAACAAAACAGTCGTTACAAACGACATATTCCAAGTAACCTTTTCTTAATTACAAGTGGGGTTTGGTGCTAATAACGCTGGTAAATATGCAGTATTTACCACATTAAACACACTTTATTTTTTTTAGGTACACCAGAGAGCCTGTGGGTGTGAATTTCCTTGCCTCCATGCTGCAGAATTTGCAGAGTAGCTGGAATTAAAACCATTTACACCAACCACTGTCTACGGAGTACGACTGTACAAAAGCTTAGTGATGCTGGCTTGGAAGCAAGGGAAATGATGCCTGTAACTGGCCACCGAAGTGAATCAACGCTGCAGGCATACTGGCATCCTAATTTAAGCGAGCGAAGACGCTGGAGCAACATTATTGCTAGCGCCGAAGTACCAAAACGAAAGCTCTCCGAACCAACTGTTCCAGAACACCATAGAGAAAAGGGCAAACATGGTTGAACATTATTTTAAGTCATGTACTATTAATGGAAATATACAGATTGATATCAACAATAAACCACTTCATGATGATTCATTTTTGATTATTAGCATAAGCATAACGATGGTATGTTGCTTAGCAACCAATGTTTACGTTAAGATGGTGGGCGACCGGACTGGATTACACCGCGAAAGACCAGCTTATCGAGAATTTTGTTTAAAATAAAGTTTTTTATTGCAGTGTTTGTTGTAGTTTTTTATTGCAGTGTTTTAATAATCGTTCTATAAAAGCAATAAGGGACTCGAGGTGGAGCATTATTTCGAATATGTCAGGCGATACAGCCCTCTGCGAACGGCTCTTTCCTGTGATATATTCACAATAATGCACCCCCTCGAGTGCCTTATTGCTTTATTATACCACAATTAGTTCCGACCCCGATTTAAAAACGATTTAAATTTGGAAGATAAACCTATTAGTGACCAGCCTGAGCCAAAGGTTTATCAATTTAGGATTTTGGAAGCTGGAAAAGCGAAACGAAGTCAGTCCTTTAAATCAAACATCCCGAATCTTAATGGATTCACAGCTCGACTGAAGAGCAACGACAGTGAAGATCAGTTTTAGTCCCATCAACAAAAATGATTAATCAGCTTCATCCCTCACAAAGACGTCGTTTGGAACTATTTTACCTCGCTGAATGCTAATACACAATTCGTCTTTTCTGTCATCTTTATCTTAAAATCTAACAATAAATGGCAATAACGTAACAGTGGTATAATTGCAATAACACACCTGAGGTCCAACCACAAGTGTACTGCTGCTTAATTATATGTAGACTTTAAATCACAACACGCTATCACAACCTTTGCAGAGAACAAGCATAAATATGACAATTCACCATGTATTATTGAACAGCCAAACAATTAAATTTTGACATGTTACAAACTTTGTGGTTTTATGTTACAAATATCCTCATCGTTCAATCAATGCAATCACGGATGGTGAGAGGTGTACTCTGGACCCCCTCCTCGGTCCAGGGATCGGCGTTCCCTGTTCACATAGATGAACTCTTTGTCTCCTCGTTCACACCAACGTCCCTCCCAATCAAGGACATGCACCTCTTCATCCTTAAAAGAGTGGCCAGTGGTTCTGTTTGTGTTGTGGGAACCTCTCTCTTTTGGGGTCTGAAAGCATCTGAGATTAACTTAGACTACTAATGCTACAAACAGTACTAATGCATCAAGTGGTGCAAATACAAACAGTGCTAATACTAGACAACTAAGGCTAACTAGACAAGCATGAAATCAAGAGAGAAACAAAAAACTAACCATATAGGAACACCGAGGACAGCACCAAGAACTAGGAAACCACCAGAAGCGTGAAAAAGGCCAGACAAAGTGCACAGGAAAGAGAGCTATGTAGAATGATCTGGCTCTCAAGCACACATCATCCTGATAGGTGTATAGCCCGGAGTGATGTTAACACAGGCCAAACTGTTATGGTCAGAAGACTGGGTGGGAGCATCTCTGACATGACATGGCTTTTGAGGTCAGCAGTGATAATTACCTACTGACAGCGACTAACATGTAAAATATGTTACTGTGGTATAAGTTGCAGAAAAGTTGGTTATGTGTCCCATGGCTGAAGGCACTATGGGCTGCACTGAAGCAGACTAGTCCGAGTGCTAACCCACATCCATGAGCAAAACCCCCTAATCAAGGGACATATGAATGTCAGAACTGGACTTTGGAGTAATTGAAGGAGGTGTCCTGGTCTGATGTGTCCCATTTTCTTTTATCAACATGGATGGCTGGATACATTTGCACCATTTACCTGGGGAAGTTATGGCACCTGGATACACTGTGGGAAAAATAAGCCCTGGGTAATGTTCTACTGGAAAACCTGGGGGTCCGGGCCTTCATGTGCATGTTAATTTTAGGGATGCACCAAAATGAAAATGTCTGGCTGAAATATACATATATGATTAATATATTAGTACTATAGTAATTAAATACTTTTCATAAATTTCACATATTAATACTGTTCACATCAATTAATTGATGTCCAGTTCTCAGTTAAACATGCTAAACCACAGAGCTCATACATTTCCCTCATATTAGTCCTCATATTAGCTTCTGTCTACATTTGATCTGTTCCTCATGTGTTACGCTGTTCCTCCAAAAAGAAGCTTTAAGGAAAGACTACAATCGGTGATCAATCAGTAACACAGTATTCCGTCTCTTTAACCACCCTTAGGGGTCCACTGTCGGTTAGGAAGCTTTACAAAGAGAACGCCTCAGATAGGAAGTAGGCAGCAAAGGCAATCAATAGGTAATGAGACAGACCCGATGAACGCCTGGTAAAGCGCTAGTGCATTTAGGTCAAGATCTCGATTTGTTCAAGTGCTCTTAAATAAATATTACATTAGAATTTCGATGTATAGAAGTTTTGATGTGTTGTACACGTATTTACTGGAATAATATGAACACAGATGCACAGTTTGTAGGAATAGCATCAAAAATGACTTTCAGGAGAGTTTTTATATCATCCTATCTCTGTTTGCTTAGCTGTCTCCATGCTGCATGTGCTACCTGCAGATGATGTCTGGGAAATCGACAAGATACCATTCATTACTTCTGCAGGTTTTTTGTTGTTTTTGTGTTTTCTTTGACTCTTATCACGAGAGGCTAGTGCAGATTGTGGCACATTCCGACCATTTTCCCACATCATTCACGTCCTGGATCTTCAGAAATATCTGGAGATATGGCGCGTTTTTCACACATCCGAAGATTAGTGAAGATACACTTACCCCGGATTTAACCCTGAGAGGTCTGGAGGTCCCTGAGAGCCAATATGAGCTGAGATGTCTTTTTAGGCTTAAACGCACTATATCAACAGCTCCAAAACACACAAAATCCATTATGAGGTACCGTGGCAAGGTGAAACGAACAGTTATAGCACATATATTTGACATAGAGTCCAGTCATCCACAATATGTTATATATAGTCATTAAGCCATTGCTTAAGATAATCTAAATGGTGGCTTAAGACTTTTGCACAGTACTGTAAATTCAGCAATGAAGTATGATGACAATCTTTCTAAACTGATTCAGCGGTTAAGGCGGCTACTCGGATCCTAATAAGAAACCCTACTAATAGGAAAACCTACAACCCTTGAGCTCAGTTGTAGGAGTAAGGCCGCCTGCTAAATGCTGAAAACAGATCTAATTAAACACCCCGTGACTTTTCAGTGTTGGCTCAGCATTTAATATGCTGGAATATTAAGCAAAAGACTGCCAGTTCATGTTCTGGCACTGCCAAGCTGCCAGGTTGTGCTCTGGCAGACCCTCTGCTTTGTAAGATTGCATCAGGTGCAAGTCACTCTGCATGAGGGCGCCTGCGAAATGCCGGAAACGTTTTCCAAAACCTGTGGGATATTTCATCATTTTGGAAACTCTGTGACTCCTTCAGGATGTTAAGGACCATTGAAACAATGAATGGAGCTTCTTAGGGTCATAATGACTCGTAGTGCAGTTATGAACAGCTCTATAAATCCTACGCCAGACGTTTTAATGCGGACGTTTTCTCAAACCCCATCATTTCTGCTCCCCAGCTACGCTTTCAATGAGTAAAACATTACATCCTTTTCTTAGACACCGACTGAGAGACGGCTGCGTTAAAAAAATCCCAATGCCGTATCCAAACAGCACCAGGAGAAAAGGGGCAGACTGAGCATCGATAATGAGATGTGTAGTCATGCTATGCATGTAATTAAGCATTAGCTATGGACACCTCAAGAAGGTCAAAGATACAGACGAAAGGAGAGCAAGAATTAGAGGCCGCTAACATGGAAACCTGGACTGAAATGGACTGGAACTGCATCAGAGTAACACTCTGCCCCAACTGCTGGTGTGATGGTCTGTGGAGCCATGGCATCACCCCTAGTAGTGATACGAGGAACACTAACAACTCAGTGATATGTGCAGGACAACCTGTCACGTGTTGGATCTCATGGCAGGGCTTCCAACTGGCATTTTTCAGCAGGATAATGCTCGCCCAGGAGAATGTCTCCCCCGGATTGTAACACTTTCTTGGCAAAGATGATTACGGAGTGACGGATCCA
The DNA here is from genome assembly GCA_025084515.1 of Ancistrus triradiatus. NCBI lineage: Eukaryota > Metazoa > Chordata > Actinopteri > Siluriformes > Loricariidae > Ancistrus > Ancistrus triradiatus. Next base: position 300,180 of record JAJAGP010000316.1, read on the forward strand.
ATTTGAAAGTTTTGGGTCCATTCATCAGCAGCATGTTATATATGGTGAGTATACCATTAATAAAGCATCAAATCTAACAGTGGCCTAAGACTTTTGCACCTTACTGTATATTCAGACATCAGGCCATGACGTTTTTTGTAAATCTTATGCCGTATAGGGAGGCCACTGCTTAGCAGAGGCTAATTTAATGTACCTGGGGTGCCCTGTTCCATTACACAATATGACACATCTCTGCCAACTTTAATCCACTGCTTGAGTTCATTAACTGAATTTGCATCAACACACTTGAACGTGTTGGCAGCAGCTCCTGTAGTGCAGAGAGAAGAAACATTTCCTCAGGGCTTCAGTTCACACCCCGGGATGGGCCTAGGTTTTTGTTTTTTTGTGTGTGTGGTTCAGTTACAGAGCCTCACATGACCCCAACCAAGGGATGCAGGGTCAAAACAGTAACCAAGTCCAATGACCCAGGTCTGAGTCCCGATGTTGCTTTCCGACCACAGGATCCCCCTTCCTCAGCAGTTCATTTTCCAGCTGTAATGACAAATAGCTCAGCTCTGTAACTGTCTCAGCTGTGGATGACATTATTTACCACCAACTTTAGATCCGTAGGAATGTGCCATTCTCTCTCTCGCCCTGCAGTGGATTCTTGTCCAATAGATTGCAGTTCTGTCTGGAAGCCTGGCCGGACAACCACCAATGGATCGTGATAACAGCGCTGAACGGCCAATCAACGCTGCAGATCCACGAGCAGAGGTGGGAGTTGAAGAGCAGGAACCGGATTCACGAAAGAAAATCTGGTGTATATTTCATAAATTCATTCAAAAGATGAGAGCTATGATAAACTGATGTTCTTCAAATACTCTTTTCTTAAGAACAACTCAAGGAACGAGTGGTATTCTTGAAAGCATTAATGGTTTCTTAACCTCACGATAGCCTCACACGTGTCTTAGGCTGTAAGAGTTGACAACGTAAGCACCTAAATTTACCGAACTTTAAACAGTTTAGTTATTGGAAATAAAGCCTACATGCTTTCAATTCAATGAAAAGCCTTTATAGCGAAGGTCATGCTGTAGCGGTACAAAAGAAAAAAGAAATGGACCAATTCAAAATCTGTTGTTAGAAAGAATGGAACCGACTGGAGGGGGAGTTTTTAACTATTGATCCTTTGGAAAAATATATATTTAAAATGTGAAAATAATGAAGATTTCTTAAGATAACTTCTTATGTTCTTAAATCTTCACACCAAGTGCACCATGTTTTCATCGTGTCTTTTTCACATTGTCAATTTAAGAAAAAGACACGAGCGGAGATGAGTGCAGGAAGCTCTAGTTTGTGTTTTTGTGAGCATGAACAGATCAGAATGCACTTAGATAAATAATCAAACGCTTCCATCCAGTCCCTGTGAGCTTTATCACCATCATTCTCCAGCCTTTCGGTTCTATTCCACCAGATCTCTCTTTAATATCCATGTTTTCAGTCAGCCTGTTGCTCGTCCTATAAGCTCTGGTGCTACTAGCAGGATGAGCTGTACCTGACAACCGAGTTCTGATTGGTCAGCTTGATTTTAATGCAGCCGAAATTAGATATTAATATTCCATCAGATCACCCAAGCATGTTTCAGTTAACACTTAGTTCACATGTCTTTTCCAGTCCAGAATTGTGTGGCATGTAAACATCTTGCCCTTCTATAATTACTCCCGGTTTTCTAAAGTCTGCTGCTAGATTTGATGAACGTCCTCATTTCCAGTCAATATTCAATTCAGTCTTCATACAGCAGCAGGTACGAGTCAAGGTTCAAACCAAACGAAGGAAGAAACCTTGAATAATGGATAAATAGAGTAAATCCTCCTTTCACTAAACTTTTCATTTCACGCAACCGTAATGCTTGTTCACGCTTTATCAAAAGTTCTTCTGAAAATCTTTCATGTGCTCTTTAAGAACAGTAGGAGGGTTTTGTTATTTGCTGGCATCCCATTAATCAACAGTGGAATTAAAGAAGTATTAGGTAAAAATGTGTTCATGGTTTTCATTACTCGATCGATACTGAAATAGATTTAAATGCTAACCCTAACTTTTCACACTCCCTGAAGAGCGTTACTCCGACCTTGGGACGGCTTTGAAAGTTTATTTGGAACGAAGTACAAAGCAGGCTTTAATGCACCATGAGGGTCAGAACATTCTGCTCTGTGGGTGATCTTATTAGTTACAGCAAAGCACAGAGTCCAGATAAAGATAGCACGGACTTTACAGCAGGACCAAAGACTTGAAGGGAGCTATGATTATCACCCGAAGAGCTTAGACGTTAAAGTTCTCATTTGTTTACTCAGTTTGCAGTTGCAATCGAGGCAGGTTACTAAACAAACAGCTGAACGTTAGGAGTCTTGCCCAAAAATAGCAGCTTGCTGGATCTTGATCCACAGTCTTGTTAGTACCTCATCCCCATTGGTGTGAAAAACCATTATACACAAACCCAAATTAATCTACTGTCGTCAGAATAAATGGCATGGAAAATCCGTGTTCGGTGTGTAATAGCCTTCAGGTTATACATGCTCTGAGAAATCCAATTACTGAGCTCAAATCCAGCTCTCCATCAGGCTCAATCTGATTTCTAGGCCTTAATCTGTCTGAAAAATTGGTGTATGCTGGATGTCAATCAGAGCTCTGAGAGTATGTACATTCTGAGGATCTATAAGAATTTACTCCCATGTCCCAGAATTAAAGGTACAGCTGTTTCTGACACTACCACAAGCCCTTCGGGTCAACCGTGTTCTACCAGGGATCTGGCAGTGATGGAGGCATGGCTCTCTCGTCCGTTCTTCACATATGTCTGTGGAAGCACGGAAGACAACTGCAGGAATGTACTCACGTGTCCCATAATTACAGGTTTTACAGCGTCTGACAGCTACAGTGCAGAAGGTCACGAAGTCAGGTACTGGTGAGATTATTATCTGATATTGGATTTCCAACGACCTCAGCAAAACCGTGTGTACACAACAAATCTGATCATGCACTGCGAAGAACATCCTGGATTTCACCAAGCTGTCGGGCACGGATGCACGAAAACTAGATTAAACCTGGATCAGTGAATAACGTGAGCAGACTCGGGTGGTAATGGAGGATTTGCTTCTCCGCCAATACAAAAACAAAGTCTGAACTATGAATAACAGATAACCGTGCTTCTCAGACAGGAAGTTTCTCATGTGATCCAACCATTAAGGTATTTGTGAGTAATATTGATCACACCTGAATTATTAAACACTGGTAATATAATACAACTCTGGTAGAAATGGAGGCTTTGCTTCAACACCTGTTTCACAAACACGTCCGCTGAAGAACAGTGGTGTGAAGAAGTGTTACATGGCCATCCAATAAAAATCACTCAAAGAGCAACCCTAACAGTCTGCAGGGTCACAGAGGAACCCGGGGTAACTTCTACACAACTAAAGTCCTCTCTCACAGTCCACCATCATGAGAACACGTAACAACAATGATGTGCAAGGCAGGGTTACAAGGAGAAAGCCACTGCTCCCCAAAAAGAACATAAAAAAGTGTCATTTCTAAATGCTTGCCATCACTGATGAAATATTAAACTGTGAATTATCACAGCAAATTCTAATGGGAAATCTCAAGTGAATGTGGGTCAGAGACCCTAAGCAGACAAGTCGTTCTACCAAAGAATGGTTAAAGAAGAAAAAAGTTCATGTTTTGGAATATCCAAGTCAAAGTCCTGACCTTAATCCAATCGATGAAATTAGAGTCAGGTGTTTTCAGTCAATGGGATGCCAATCAGGTGTGAGGGGGCAGCCTGTTTTATTTAAAGAACAGGGATCTATCAAAGTCTGCTCTTCACAACACATGTTTGTGGAAGTGTATCATAGCACGGACAAAGGAGATTTCTGAGGAGCTCAGAAAAAGAGTTGTTGATGATCATCATGCTGGAAAAGGTTACAAAACCATCTCTAAAGAGTTTGGACTCGACCAATCCACAGTCAGACAGATTGTGTACAAATGGAGGAAATTCAAGACCATTGTTACCCTCCCCAGGAGTGGTCGACCAACAAAGATCACTCCAAGAGCAAGGAGTGCAATAGCTGGTGAGGTCACAAAGGAGCCCAGGGTAACTTCTAAGGAACTGAAGGCCTCTCTCACATTGTCTAATGTTAATGTTCATGAGTCCACCATCAGAAGAACACTGAACAACAATGGTGTGCATGGCAGGGCTGGAATGAGAAAGCCACTGCTCTCCAAAAAGAACATTGCTTCTCGTCTGCAGTTTGCTAAAGATCACGTGGACGAGCCAGAAAATTATTGGAAGAATGTTTTGTGAGACCAAAACAGAACTTTGTGGTTTAAAAGAAAAGCGTTATGTTTGGAGAAAGGAAAACACTGCATTCCAGCATAAGAACCTTATCCCGTCTGTGAAACATGGTGGTGGTAGTATCATGGTTTGGGCCTGTTTTGCTGCATCTGGGCAGGATGGCTTGCCATCGTTGATGGAACAATGAATTCTGAACAAAAGCACACAAGCCGTTCTACCAAAGAATGGTTAAAGAAGAATAAAGTTCATGTTTTGGAATGGCCAAGCCAAAGTCCTGACCTTAATCCAATGGAAATGTTGTGGAAGGACCTGAAGCGAGCAGCTAATGTGAGGAAAACCACCAACATCCCAGAGCTGAAGCTGTTCTGTATGGAGGAATGGGCTAAAATTCCTCCAAGCCGGTGTGCAGGACTGATCAACAGCTACAGGAAACGTTTAGCTGCAGTTATTGCTGCACAAGGGGGTCACAGCAGATGCTGAAAGCAAAGGGTCACATACTTTTGCCACTCACTAATATGTAATATTGGATCATTTTCCTCAATAAATAAATGACCAAGTATAATATTTTTTTGTCTCATTTGTTTAACTGGGTTCTCTTTATCTAATTTTAGGACTTGTGTGAAAATCTGATGATGTTTTAGGTCATATTTATGCAGAAATATAGAAAATTCTAAAGGGTTCACAAACTTAAGCACCACTGTATATATACGGCTAACAAGGTCAATGGGAACCTGAGAGCACACTGATCACATTAACCAAGTCTACACAATGAGGGTCTGAACGGAACCTGCCCAGCTTCTGACATGCATGATTGCATGAACATGCAATGGTTTTCAACTCCATGTTTTCAAACAGATGTTCGGAGGTTAACCAAAATGATCTCTGTGATTAAGAAGTGGGCTAGCACAAGAGTCAAGCCAACCACAGGCTTAGGAATGAAGTTTGGACGTCCAGAGCTTTGAGATGGAGCTGGATTCATTTCAACTTTAACTAGCACAATGTCGACCCAAAAGTATGTGGTGCTGGGCCATGGATGGGTTTACAGAGCTCTTGCACAAAACCCCAAAGCACATTAAAGTAGCAGTCAAATGTGGCATGTGTGCAGCCTCAAAACACCACTCATCTAAGATGATGCCTTATTTCTATGGGAGAATACAGTGGAGCTTGAAAGTTTGCAATTGTTGCGATGTTTAAAAATGAACTAAAATGTCAACAGATATTCGGACGAGTCCTAAAAGTGGTTGAAGAGAACTCAATAAAAAAAAAAAATGAGACCAACATTTATTTATTAAGGATAATGATCCAATATTACATAACTGTGAGTAGAAAAAATAATCACATATGTAATCTGTAACTAACGTTTCCTGTAGCTGTTGATCAGTCCTGCACACCGGCTTGGAGGAATTTTAGCCCATTCCTCCATACAGAACAGCTTCAGCTCTGGGATGTTGGTGGGTTTCCTCACATTAGCTGCTCGCTTCAGCTCCTTCCACAACATTTCCATTGGATTAAGGTCAGGACTTTGGCTTGGCCATTCCAAAACATGAACTTTATTCTTCTGTAACCATTCTTTGGTAGAACAGCTTGTGTGCTTAGGGTCGTTGTCTTGCTGCATGACCCACCTTGAGATTCAGCTCATGGACAGATGTCCTGACGTTTCCTTTAGAACTTACTGGTATAATTCAGAATTCGTTGTTTCATTAATGATGGCAAGCCGTCCTGCCCAGATGCAGCAAAACAGGACAAAACATGTTCCAACATGTTTCACTGGAATGCAGTGTTTTCCTTTCCCCAAGACACAGGACTCTCATTTAAACAAAAAACTTATATCTTAGCTTTGTCTGTTAACAAATTGTTTATTTTATTTCAATAGACTTCTAGATGGTCCATGTGCTATGTGACAGGCAGAAATGTTCTTTATGGACAGCAGTGGCTTTCTCTTTGCAATCTTGCCATGCACACTGGTGATGTTCAGTGTTCTCCTGATGGTAGACTTGTGAACTTTGACATCAGCCAATGTGAGAGGGGCCTTCAGTTGCATAGAAGTTGGGTTCCTTTGTGACGTTACAGACTATTACACGCCTTGCTATTGGAGTGATCTTTGTTGGTCGACCACTCCTGGGAGTCCATGGGAGACTGATGGAGTCCAAACACTTTAAAGACGTGTTTGTAACCTTTTCCAGCCGAATGAGCATCAACAACCCTTCGCCCGAGGTCCTCAGAAAGCTTTTTGTTATTACCACACTACAGTTTCACAAACATTTCACAGGGGACTGTGGTGGCCAAGTGCTTAAGGTACCGAACTATGGACGAGAAGGTCCAGGGTTCAAATCCTGCCTCTGTCAAGCTGCCTCTGTTGAGTCCTTGAGCAAGGCCCTTAACCCACAATGGCTTGGACTGTAAGACTGTATACGTCTTAAGTCGCTCTGGATAAGGGTGCCTGCTAAACGACATAAATGTAATGTAAATGTTGTGAAGATCAGACTGATGGATTCTGATAGTTCTTTAAATAAAACAAGGTGTCCACTCACATTCTCTTTGTCTCATCTTTGACTTGTGTTAGATTGTTTGGTACTTTTAGGGTATATTCAAGCAGAAATATGGACAAAGAAAGATTATCACAAACTTTGAAGCACCACTGTACACACTACATAATCCAATCCTTTTCTTGCCATGCTCACAGCTGGCTGACTTCCAACCACTGCATATTTGCATACTACAAGAGAGAGGGAGCAGATACAATCACAGTGTGTACAGCATGTAGAGGGAAAAACAAAGCGTGAACACAAAGACAAGATTGGAGCATTCATTACAGAGATACCACTTGTTGTACGATGACTCTGTAGACAATAGAATGAAAGCGGTAATGGAAGTCAGATGAGAGAAGAGTCTCAGAAGCTCTCAAACAAATCCAGGAGATACAGCACAATGAGAGAGAGAGAGAGAGAGAGAGAGAGAGAGAGAGAGAGAGAGAAATATCCTGCCAGCCGAGAGATAAAGGAATCCTCCAGCTGCTCTCGGTTATTAGCGAAGGAGGCGAAACACTGGACTGAAACCAGATACCAAACATGCGTTGGCTCACCACACTCAAATATTTCACTGCCTGGGAAAAAGTTCACTCTTCCCACCAGCTAGGTCCCCGTCACACGGCGGCCAGAGCAAATGCAAGAGAGGAAATACAAACAGGAGAGAGAGTCAGATATAAGGCAGAAATCATAAGAGCAAGCACCGGACTGAGATCTCAGCAAAATATTCTATACGTGTGTCCATAATCAGATATACGATACATCACGAAGCTCTTCTGCACCTCTATCAGATGTATAAGCCTGATTCTATTTACCATCCTAACTACGGAAATACAAAATTAGTAATAATTAAGCAACAATACACAATCCCAATTATTTGGGCTCTTTTTCCACTGACTGTGGTGTTTTTTCCCTTGCGGGATCTGGCAACCCCAGAATTGAAGGCAGTGAAATGGCTATGGAACACTTTGAGGACTCGGCATGTCCTTAAGAAAATGGAGAATTTGATTATTGCAGTTTAAAGTTGACGTCACATATTTCGGAGATCATTGGCTGGTTGCAAAATAAAAATCTGATTAGTGTCAGAGTCATGTAAACACGGAGCCTTCCTTTGTCTGTTTACTCAAGTTCATAAAATCATAACCTCATTGATCAGGGTTCATTTAATAATCCGATCATATAATCTGATTCAAGTGGTCCTGTAAACAGCATCTAGAAATCAGATTAAGCAACCTGATAACGAGAGCAGGATTTTAACCCAGTAATCAGATGTATCATATAATGTATACCAGTTTTCAGTCTGCGCATGTGTGCGAGCCTTCCCCAGGGTTGCCAGGTCCATGTGTTCTAAATACTTGGCTTTATTTGGGCTCTTTTTCCGTCGTGTAGTGTCGTGTAGTGTTTTTTTTCTTCGCTGTTCTGGCAAATTAAGCACGCCATGGATTTAAGTCCAGCAAAATATCTATCAAACACTGTTTAGACTCAGTATACACTCGAGAAATTGAATGAATGTTTGAAGTTTGTCACAAATTTCTGTGAGATTACTGGCTGGCTGCAAAACAAAAATCCGATTACTGAGTCATGTAAACTCGAAGTTTTCCTTTTATCTGATTACTCGTTGATCCTGACCCAATCAGTGTTTACATAATCCGATCATAGTCTGATTTCTGCATTACATTTAAAGCATTTAGATGTTCTTACCCAGAGCGACTTAAGTTATGCAGTCTTATAATCCAGGCAAGTGTGGATTAATGGTTTTGCTCAAGAACCCGACAGTGGCAGCTCAGCAGAGCCAGGATTGGAACCCTGGACCTTCTGGTCCATAGTCCAGTACCATTACCGCTAGGCTACCACAGTCCCAGTCTGCAGTTATCTGATTATCCACATGGTCATGCATACAGCATAGTCCGACCTACAAAATCAGATGAAGAATCTGATCAAGAGAGCTGGATTTTACTCCAGTAATCGGAGTGCTTGTAGCATGTGTACCAGTTTTCAGTCTGCGCATGTGCGCGAGCCTTCCCCAGGGTTGCCAAGTCCATGTATTCTAAAGTCTTGGCTTTATTTGGCCACCGGAATTAAACGCACTGCGGCATTATAGGCAGCGAAACGGCCATTGAACACTTTGTGGAGACACTGAAACGCAGTATATACTCGAGAAAATTAATAATTTGATTATTTAATATTAAAGTTTGCCACATATTTCAATAAGTTGCTGATTGCAGAAGAGAAATCTGATTACTGCCACAGTCATGTAAACCCAGAGCTTTCCCATTATCCGATTACCCAAGTGCATGTAAAGTCATTGATCTGCAGGATGTAGGAACTGTAGGAAAAATTTTGTTGGCGTGGCACACTCAGTCAGTCGGAGAGGAGATGAGGTTATTGTCCTCTATTGTGGTCCAAGTAATGGTACGAGGAATGGAATTGATAACACTGGGCCACATTATGCAGGCTCTTAATTGGTAAGCTAACCGACTCAAATGGGAATTCTTCCTCTTTCCCTTGTTTGCACCCCATCGCCCACCCCCTGCATTTTTTTTGTGAACACCTGTTCCCTTTCAGATAGGCTGCTCGGCGTAAGAGAGGCAGCCAGACTGTCTTGGAGCGAGATAACAAACCCTCATGCCTTCATGTGTCTGCAGACCGACGACGCTGTGGGCAGCACACCCTCCGCCATAAATTAACACGCATGTGTGTGGGCACGCTAGCATGCACACGAAACTCACAGATAACACTGACAACTATACACTTATCTCGAACCGTAAGGGTTCAGGTCCGACACAAAAAACCCTCATTCCAGAAGGCAATGAAACTGAACACGGGCAGAAAACAGGGCAGTGATTACACTGTGTTTTTACACCAGTCTGAGATTTGAAATTCACCGGATGAGGGTTAACCGCATCCAGACAGATGAGACATCGGTTCCCGGGCAGCTACCTGTTAAAGGTGATGAGATGAGTGTTTGTGCTACGCCTGAACTGAAGCCAGACCTGTCAGAGCCTCATCCATCTCACAATTATCTCACAAAAAACCCTCTCCCACACAGCTCTCAGAGAACCACCGTGCTATTCATACACCGTCTGAAACTGCTGATGGAAAAGAGGAGCGAAATATAAAGTGCAGTCACCAAAAAAAGGTCATCAGGCCACTCTTGGCAACACATCACTATTTTTGCTGTCTTAGTTCAACAGGTACACTATATACCAAAACATATGGACAGCCAAAATTACAGTACTGAGCAAAAGTCTTAGGCCACCATTAAGTTCGATTAGAAAAGGTATAATGACCAAATATAATTATTTATCCACCTCTTTATTAGAATACAACAAACACAGGACATTTGTATGCAGCATTACAAACCTGAAAATAAAAACAGCTTCTATAGGCTAGTTGATCAATAGCAACATCTGGGAGCTTCATCGGGATGCCAAGTTGATCCTTCTACAGTCTGAAGAAGGTTCATCAGGAATGCTTTTTTGGAAGGGTAGTAGCCAAGAAACCACTTTTTCATGGGAAGAGGGTGAAGAGTGTAAGATATGCTAAAGCTCACAAAGATTAAAATGAAGATCAGAGGAAAAGAGGATTATGTAGTGATGAATCCAAGTTTGAAATCGTTTCAAACGTTTCAAACGTAAGATTTATGTTCCTGGCTTCTGTGTGTTACGTTCCAATTGCTTATTTGTAAAACAGCCATGTTCATCACACACTTTGTTTCTGCGTTCAGGACGATGAATTTCCAGACAGAGAACAGACGAATTTGCATGTTCCCATTCACACAACAGAACATATGCACTGCAAAAGTGGCCGGCCGACCAAAATTACCCCAAGAGCGCAGCAACGACTCATCCAAGAGGTCACAAAAGACCCCACAACAACATCCAAAGAACTGCAGGCCTCACTTAAGAACAGTTAAGGTCAGTGTTCATGCCTCCATGATAAGAAAGAGACGGGGCAAAAATGGCCTGCATGGCAGAGTTCCAAGACGAAAACCACTGCTGAGCAAACAGAGCATTAAAGCTTGTCTCAATTTTTCCAGAACACATCTTGATGATCCTCAAGACTTTTGGGAAAACATTCTGTGGACTGACGAGACAAAAGTTGAACACTTTGGAAGGTGTGTCCCATTACAACTGGAGTAAAAGTAACAGAGCATTTCAGAAAAAGAACATTATAGCAGCAGTAAAATATGGTGGTGGTAGTGTGATGGTCTGGGGCTGTTCTGCTGCTTCAGGACCTGGAAGATTTGCTGTGATAAATGGAGCTACGAGTTCTGCTGTGTACCAAGAAATCCCGAAGGAGAATGTCTGGCCATCTGTTGGTGACCTCAAGCTGAAACGAACTTGGGTTCTGCAGCAGGACAACGATCCAAAACACACCAGCAAGTCCAGCTCTGAATGGCTGAAGAAAAACTAAATGAAGACTTTGGAGTGGCCTAGTCAAAGTCCTGACCTGAATCCTATTGAGATGCTGAGGCATGACCTTAAAAAGGCCGTTCATGCTGGAAAACCCTCCAGTGTGGCTGAATTACAACAATTCTGCAAAGATGAGTGGCCAAAGTTCCTCCACAATGCTGTAAAAGACTCACTGCAGGTTATCACAGACGCTTGGCTGCAGTTGTTGCTGCTAAGGGCGGCCCAACCAGTTATTAGGTTTAGGGGGCAATCACTTTTTCACACAGGGCCATGTAGGTTTGGATTTTTTTTCTCTCTTGCATTGCAAGATCCATTTATCGACTCATCCAAATCAAATAATTTAATTTAAACTATAAATAATACCATGGATGAGTTTTTATTTCTGACTCACCACTGAATTGGGAACTGACTCAATTCAATTGGGTGAAAAATAGGGTTAAAAATACATTTAAAATGACGCTCATCAGCTCTGAGACAAACTGAGACTCAAGTGAATCACAGAAAACATTTAAACGGATGCAGTGACAGAAGCAGGAGAGCTGCAGACCATACAGATCCCCATAACACACCATAAGACTCAGGTATTTAACCACCAAAGGATTGCTGAGCGGTTAAGATACAGGACTACTAACCAGGAGGTTAAGTCCAAGTCCCAGCACAGCCAAGCTGCCACTGTGTCGTTCCTTGTCATGAGCTGTAAGTCATCGTGGGTAAGGACCTTACAAATGCTATGAATGTAAAACCAGCGTTGTTAAAGTCTGAACCATGGGCCCATGCAGTGTGACCATTATCACATATTAGAAACAGAGCAGACGATGTTACAGAAAGTCATTCCTCAGCAGTATCTCTGTCACCCCCAGATCCCACTGGAGCTGTTCCTCCCTCCTGCAGGACCAAAGACAAGGCCTTAAAAAGACAGAAATTCACCCATATGCGGTCTTGCAGGGGCAAAGTGATGCAAGTAACACGATTTCCTGACTCTGGAACACTTCTGGGAGCTCGGCACAGCTGGATAATGAGCCGGCGCTGCGAATCAGGTGCTGCAGGGGAGAAACGCTGAAGGGAGAAGTGCTGAAGCCCTAAAGGACCAGCGTCCACTGAATACAATACCTCAGCCCAGCGTGTGGACCTACAGAACACAGTGCAGTGAGGAATGCTGGGTGATCGTGAGAAACGGGTGAACTTTATCAAGAAATGCGTATCAAACACATCCTACCTAAAAGTATTTAGTCAGCCACTGACTGTGCAAGTTCTCCTACTTAGAAAGATGAGAGAGGTCTGTAATTTTCATCACAGCTACACTTCAACTATGAGAGACAAAATGAGAAAAAACATCCAAGAAATCACATTGTAGGATTTTTAAAGAATTTAATTGTAAATTATGGTGGAAATAAGTTATTTGGTCAATAACAAAAGTCCAACTCAATACTTTGTAACATAACCTTTGTTGGTAATGACAGAGGTCAAACGTTTCTGTAAGTCTTCACCAGGTTGGCACACACTGTAGCTGGTATTTTGGCCCATTCCTCCATGCAGATCTCCTCTAGAGCAGTGATGTTTTTGGGGCAACACGGAACTTTCAACTCCCTCAACAAATTTTCTATGGGGCTGAGGTCTGGAGACTGGCTAGGCCACTCCAGGACCTTGAAATGCTTTTTACGGAGCCACTCCTTTGTTTGTTTAGAATCATTGTCATGCTGGAAGACCCAGCCATGTTCCATCTTCAATACTCTCACTGATGGAAGGAGGTTTTGGCTTAAAATCTCACAATACATGGCCCCGTTCATTCTTCCCTTAACACGGATCAGTCGTCCTGTCCCCTCTGCAGAAAAACAGCCCCAAAGCATGATGTTTCCTCCCCCATGCTTCACAGTAGGTATGGTGTTCTTGCAACTCCGCATTCTTCTTCCTCCAGTTGAGCTGTTACTAAAAAGTTCTATTTTGGTTTCATCTGACTACATGATATTCTCCCAATCCTCTTCTGGATCTTCCATATGCTCTCAGGCAAACTTCAGATGGGACTGGACATGTACTGGCTTAAGCAGGGGGGCACGCCTGGCACTGCAGGATCTGAGTCCCTCTCGGCGTAGTGTGTTACTGATGGTAGCCTTTGTTACTTTGGTCCCAGCTCTCTGCAGGTCATTCATCAGGTCCCTCCGTATAATTCTGGGATTTCTGCTCACCGTTCTCATGATCATTTTGACCCCACGGGATGAGATCTTGCATGGAGCCCCAGATCGAGGGAGATTATCAATGGTCTTGTATGTCTTACAGTTGCTCCCACAGTTGATCTATTCACACCAGCAGGCTTGTCTATTTTAGATTCCCTCTTCCCAGCCTGGTGCAGGTCTACAGTTTTCTTCCTGGTGTCCTTCAACAGCTCTTTGGTCTTGGCCATGGTTGAGTTTGGAGTCTGACTGTTTGAGGCTGTGGACAGGTGTCTTTTATACAGATAACAAGATCAAACAGGTGCCATTAATACAGGTAACGAGTGGAGGACAGAAGAGGTTATTAAAGAAGAAGTTACAGGTCTGAGAGCGCCAAAAATCTTGCTTGTTTGTGGGTGACCAAATACTTATTTTCCACCATGATTTGCAATTCAATTCTTTAAAAATCCTACAATGTGATTTCCTGAATTTTTTTCTCATTTTGTCTCCCAAGGTTGAAGTGTAGCTATGATGAAAATTACAGACCTCTCTCATCTAGGTAGGAGAACTTGCAATCAGTGGCTGACTAAATACTTTTTTGCCCCACTGTATGTGGTTCATGAGAATTCACTAATCCTAAACAGGTTTGATTTCAGCAATAGAACACAAGAGGCAGTGTGTTATCGCAAATAACCTGACACGATGTACACAGCAGTGGGAGCGTCGCCTGGTGATTTTATCAGGGCTTATGTATAGCCCCGGATTAAACCAACATTATATCGAATATTTAACATTAAAGCCTTTATATTCATTTTAACAAAACAGCCAAAAGCAGCAAAGCACTCCGTCATGTCTGCGTGAGAAGTACATAATTAGTGATGCAGATCCTGGCTCTTTTTAGAGAATCAACTCTTTTGGCTCCCAAACGGCTCTTAATTATATAAATTCAGATTATTACATACTGAAGAACATTTCGACTGAATTGCACCTGACCAGCGTTCACACTACAGTACAGTGCGAGTGATGAACTTTGCTGGCTCGAGTTTTTTTTCCCACCACTTAAAGAACAGTGGAGTTCTGAAGAGCTCTCAGAAAACATCAAGTACTCCAGACTTCCTAAAAGCAGGCCAACCCACAGGCCACGCAAATTCAAGAATAACGGATCATAAAAAGTCTTTCAATTAAGCACTTCAAAGATTAAAGAGTAACCTACAAGAGGAAAAAGGAACAGAATTAAGGCAGGGAACTGCAGCACTCGCAGGTGGGTGTCCTTGAACGTGGTCCTCAAAGGACCCCCGAGATGGATGGTGCCTGAATCACAAACTCAACCGGGGCTGAAACAAGAGCCACTTTGCAGCAATCCTTAGAGGACACCTGGACAGAATGAGATGGGAGGCCAGGATTTCGAGAATAGAGTGTTTTTGATTTCTGGGTCATGGGCTGAGGCATGGAGAAAGAATGGGCACTTAAGGGAAAAGCTCTGGGATGGTAAGCCAGGCCATCAATAACGTCAGGTGAGAGGAAAGAGAGACAAAAGAAAAGAAAGGAGCAGACGTGGGGTTTTCATCCTGCTTGCTGGAACTGGAAATATTCCAACTTTCAATATACAACAGTTCTTAGGTGTGTCTAGCCCCTTTTTTGTGATGTACCCCTAAATTGAGTCCAAGCACCCCTTTTAATTTAAGCAATAGAACACGAGAGAGCGTGTCATCGCGAATAACATCAAGACTGTGATTTAGGCGAGTGCCATAGATAATCGCAGCCATGACGTTATTCACGATAACACATGACCTCGAGTGTTTTTTTGCTTTTATCCAAGATTTTTTTTTTCAAGAAAATAATGTAACAAACTAAACAGTGACAATGCTTTAACACTGACAACACAAAAATCAGACAATCCCTCTCTCAATCTGCTGCTTAAACCTTTATCTTATCCATGCCTTCAACTCCCTGACAGCTTGCTGGCATCAGTTTCTTGTCCATTAAACTCCAGATGGTCCAGAACTGTGCTGTCCGCCATCTCGTCCACACCTGCTTGCATGACCACATTACTCAAGTTCTCCTACATCTTCACTGGCTTCATGTAAAATACTGAACACAAAATCCTTCTACTGACCCATAAGGCTCTTAGCAATCTTGCTCCTCCTTACCTTCTCCTTCCTTGTAAAGCATCTCGCATTCTCAGGTCTTCCACAGCGAGGCTACTTGCCATTCCCCCATCTAACCTCCAAGGCTTTGGCGACCATAACTTTTCTATACTTGGTTCTCGATTTTGGTACTCTCTCTATTCAAATCCAATCTTAAATCTCTTTTCACTTGCATATAATCTGTCTCAAACCTAAAACTGGTTCTTCTCTGGTCTTATCTAAGTCCAGTATTCCCAATTTGTTTCCTAGTCTGTCTGCTCTGTATCGTTGGGTCTTGAAAGGCACTATATAAGATGTTAAAGTAAAGTAAATGCCTTACACCAAAAAGTAGGTCCACAACAAGTTATTGTACGCAACAGTAACAATTCCCTACACTACCAAGTAACATTAATTTGAAATACAGAGCAAAAAGTAGTTTTTAATGTCAAGTCAGATCTGTTTATATAGCGCTTTTTACAATGAGGCAGACTGAAAATACAGGAGCTGCTTCATTAGGCGCAGAAGCAATGCTGATTGGTCAGTGAGTTTTTGCCACCAGCATTTAATTCTATCATTGAACAATTCAAAGTTCAAACGGCCCTCTAGTTCCAATTCCGAGGTTCTGCTGTATTTATAGGTTATCAGGTAAATGCCTAGAACTCAAGACTTCGATCTTACAGTGCACTCAGATTAGGGTCTCAAAAGCAGAAGTGCTATATACGATTAGGTTTAGGTTTGTAGATTTAATTACTGAATATAACCAATACATTGGAGCACCCAGAGGAAGCCCATACAGCCACAGGGAGAACATGCAAACTCCAACAGGCAGCAGCACCAGCGAAACCTGTCTACCCGGGGTTCCACACGCCACTTCCTGAAGAGGATGAAGGAATCCAAAGCCATCCACCAGGGAAGAAAGGCGAGCACAAAAGCGCCCCAGGTGCGTGCTCATAATTGCTTGTCAGTACAAGTGCAGAAGCGTTACTGACATGAGGAAACCATATCTGGGCTGTGATTATGCATTGGCTGCCACTTGCTGGAACCCTGAGCCTCTTATTTATGCATACAGGCGGATGACTGGAATGTTTCAGCAATTACTGAAATTCGGTTAAGGCTCAGCGGCAGGCGGGTGCGTCTGAGGTGCCTCGAGGGTCGCCGAGGACCGATTCATCTCTAATTGAGCCTAGCAGACCTGTAACAGGCACATGCTACACAAGTCCATGCATTTTCTCTGACTGGAGTTAATGACGATTCTATTAAACAAACAGAGGCATGCGAAGGAGGAATTAGCCGTTCCCCAGAGCCGCGGGGACGCAGAGTGACGGACTGTATGGAACGGTTCTCACGAGAGAGCTCTGTTTATGGAAAGTAATTAAAAAGGGAACGGATCAGCAATTAAAAGCGTTTGAAAAAGGTAAATCCCAGACTCTGAAATATTCCAATAGCAAAGCACGTCCACCTGCTTGGACTGTGGTGATAAAAAAAAACAAGAAAATCAACTGATTTCTATTTTTCTGGTACTTTCCGCAGATGTAATGTTTAGCCCACACCGCACAGCCGGTACTTCAGCACTCATCAACTCTCTTACAGAAAGTGCAGTTAATTATATCATAACTTTTATTTGATCGTTAAACATCAATAATCCATTCAAACAGAATAAATCAGTCCTTTCTCTACAAGCCTCAATAAAATCTGCACTCTGATTATCTAAGAGGGAAAAACAAGTTCCTGCTCTTCTCATTCAGTTCCCAATCAATCAACACGTTCTATTTTGAATCGTCTGACATTAAGACTTTAAGTGTGCATCTTCATCCGCTCGCTTCACTTTACCATGTCTGCCAAATCTGGAACTATTATTATTATTATTTTTAATGTAATAATAAAAATGGATAGAATGGATGTTGTTGCTTATACGTATTCAAGTGACTTTATGGGGTGCTTATTAAAAGGTCACCACCTGGATTTAACTAAGCAGCGGGCTGGTGCGTTAGACCTCCGTCTCACCATGCAGGGCTGAACCACCTCAGTCAGGTACGAATGAGACAGCCTGTATATCCTCTCACATATCAAAAACAGCAGGAGCATTTCCCAGGAGCACCGGCGCTACTTCGTGATTCAAAGCTCCATCACAAAATATTACCCTCCGTCTAGGAGATTGCCAGTCTGAGCAATAATAAGCCAGCAGTCAAGCACAGAAGCGTCTGGGACTCTCATGAGTAGAGAAACACAGGTATGCATACAGGTCCATATTTTAAAAAGGCGATCTGTTTTCTCGCTGGTACGTTCCCTCTGGCCAAACTGTTGTGGCTGTTGCTGAAAATCAAGCTGCGATTCAACCAAAGGTCCGTCTGTGCAGGTAGACGTGTTAACCGTTGATGTATTACACTCAGTGCACTAAAGAAACCAAACCACTCACATCGAGACATGGAGTCTGTCCCAATTCCTTAGATAATACCTCAGCGTTCAGTCTCCAGAAGGCTTTCTCTCAGATTTTGGAGTTCATCAAACCAGGGTGCCTTGGAGTGCTCCTTCACATCTGGAGGAGTTAGCGGAGGCGATTTGTTCATCTCACAAGGATGCACGCTGGTCAGAACTGTTCCAGGAACATCCCTGTGGCCAGACAGCCCAGGGAAGACCGGGAGGTACTATACACTGCCTGGCCAAACAAGTTGAACTCTAATATTTCATTGAACAGCCATCAGACCACTCTGTAGTCTTCTCTGGCACATCCCAAAGACTTTCAATGGGGTTAAGGTCAGGACTGGTGGCCAAGTCATAAAGTCTTTCTCCACCTCATCCACACACATCCTAGCAAAGACGCCAGCCATAACAAAGCAGCAATGTTACAGCTATAAGGAAAGACTGCCGACATGAATTATGATGAGTTCATAAAATCTCTTGGCTTTGAAAACATTTGTTTGGATTTCAGTTTGGAAGGTGAAACTATTAATGACCAGCCTGAGCCAAAGGTCAACACATGGGGATTTGGATGAGCTGGAGAGGCAGAGAAACAAAGTCAGTAGAGTAAATCAAACGTACTGGACTCGTAATGGATTCACAGCTCGTCTGAAGAGCAACATCAGCTCAGTTTTAGTCCCATCAACAAATACGAACTGAATCAGCTTCTACGTTGTTCTTATGGATCAATCAGAAATGTAACCGGAGAGTTATACAGCATCAGCAGCTTCGTTGGTTCAGTCACCCCTGTTCTTTCTTATTCTCTTCATAACTCTCACAAAGATGTCGTTTGCTGGTGTTAAACTCAGCATCTTTCATTAAACACCATCCGCGCCTGATCGGAGGTTCATTCATGGATCTGGTCCAGCTCTTAACCCAACGAAGCTGCTGATGCTGCATAACTCTCCCTTTAACATTTCTGGAAGCATTTCAGTGCAAACACCGGAGCATGCTGTTCCTTGCACTAAATCACTGGGGAAAAAGAAATGCAGCAAGAGAAAGGGAGGAAGCTCTTCCTCACAGCACAAGCATGGCTACAAAGCTGCTTAGATCTCCAGGGGCAGAAGATCTACCTGGGGAAGTGAGGAGCACTGCAGGACTGCTGATGCGTCTCCAACAGCCGGGTCCAGTCCACTCTAAAATCACCGACACCAAGCGCTGCAACCTTAACAACACTCAAGTCTGTAACTAAGCAGTGCTTCAAAAGCACCATATATTGTTCTCCCTCTTCTTATTTCCACACATCTCTGTGACTGATACAGCCCGAGTCGCATAACGTACACACACGGTTCAAACACGTAGGTAATCACACTGTGCTGGTGTGCTGGGTGTTGTGGAGATGAGCCGACTTATCATTTTTAATAGATTTATGTTTCAAAATTTTTAATCTCCCATAGCAATGCATTGAACTCACGTGGTCAAAAGTACTGGGACACCAAGTCACAAGGCCAAAGGCATTGGGACACAAACACACAGGTGGCCAAAAGTATTGGGACACGGGACACAAGGCCAACACGTATTGGGACAGAAAGGACAAAAAGTATTGGAGGACAAACCCACATGTGGCCAAAGAAATTGGTACATAAAGCCACAAGGATAAACGTATTGGGACACAAAGCCACAGGTGGCCAGAAGTATTAGGACAAAAGGCCACATCTGGACAAAAATACTGGAACACAAACCCACGTGTGGACAAAATTATTGGGACACAAACCTGCAAGTGACCAAAAGTATTGGGACACAAACCCACATGTAGCCAAAAGCACTGGGACAAAATGTGGATAAAAATACTGGGACACAAAGCCAGAAGGCCAAAAATATTGAGACACAAAGCCACATGTGGACAAAAGTATTGGGACACAAGATGATGTGGATAAAAGTATTGGGACACAAACCCAAATGTGGTCAAATTCTTGGGACGCAAACCCACATGTGGCCAAAAATACTGGGACACAAAGCCACAGGTGGCCAAAAGTATTAGGACACAAGGCCACATGTGGACAAAAGTATTGGGACACAAACCCATGTGACCAAAAGTATTGGGACAAAAACCCTACATGTAGCCAAAAGTATTGGGACACAAACCCAGAGGTCAGCAAAAAAATTGAGATACATCCACCAAAAAACCATCACATTACCAAAAATACTGGTTTACAAGCTCACAATCTTTCTACTCATCGCATTTTAGGAACTACAGATCTAGTTTAGGTCTCAAATGCATGATGTCATTTATGTTCTTAATGCCGAATGGGAAGAGCCATGTTTCAGTTCATGAGGTGTGGCTTGTAGCTGCATAGGACATTAGTAGAGTCCGACCGGTGCTGTAGTTTAATACACTAGTCGAGACAAAGTAGTTTGAGACCGAGACGAGACCAAGACTGCTTGTTTATGGTTCTACAACACAATGGAGTGATAATAAAACTCAGAGTCTCTTCCAGCAGCTCTCTCTGATGGATTCCTTACCATCCCTGTCTTCTACACAGCCACCATAAACATCTCCAGCTCATCTAGGCCTGCATCCCCTCGGTGAATAACTGAGCACGAGACACATTCCCTCACAAATACCCAAAGTACATCAGCGCCTCTCATTTCCCCGGAGCATCAGGTCTGCTGCAAGATTCAAGCTTCCGTTACAAATATGTGTATTAAAAATGAACAAGTCTAATTATAATAATAATAATAATAATAAGGTCCATTTCAAATCACTCGGTCTAAAAATAAATAAATAAATAAGGGGAAAAATGCAAAAGTCCTTGCCAGGTCTCCCACATGCTACCTCGACCGATGACGGCATTTAACCCGATTGGCCCAAAGTGGGTGGCTGCTGCAGCGCTATGGCATGTGGTCGTGCCAACCTGGCTACGTTTGAGAGACCCATTTGCTCGCCCCCTTCGGAGAGCCGAACCATCGGTACAAACAGAAAACTGAAGATGCCTTGAGAACGCTTGACATCGACGTGCTTTACTGCTCACAGAGCCAGCTATAACACAGTGACCTAAAACCAGACGAGTAGAAAACAGTCCTCTGGCTCTCCATGACTCTCACCGCCTTACAGGAACTGGCACAAGGTTGAAATGGAACATGTTTTGCTTTGCGTGGGTTTGCTGCTGACCAGACACTGCTCACTTTGAACTATCTGTGAAAATAGTGTGTGTTTGAGGGCAGAGAAACACCAGTATCTAGGATAGCTCCTATTCATGCTGCGGTACCTTAACCGGTACGATGCATGCCGTTTCTGGTTAATTATCATCCACAGGAAGCCACCGACTGGATACTTTTGGTCGCCATCAGACCAGAGTTCGACCCTTTCCACTGGAGTTTAAGTAGGGACGTTATGTCTTTTATAAACCCACTGACGGATCAACAAGTCGTATAGCGTGAGACAACAGTTCCTCCAACAACCAGCAATAAACCAGACCAAATTGAGGGTGCCCTGCCTGATACAAAAAACCTAATAAAGATCTGTTTGTGTGAATCAAGCCCTGGTGAAAACTAATATCAGAAGACTGTAGAGCTACATGAAGCAGAATAGACTACAAAAGCACCTCAGGTGCTGATCGATTTTTATTCGGACAACTTGTCTAGAAATGGAGGAAATTCAGTACAGTTCCTGCTCTAACGAAGAGTGGGCATCCTGCAAAGATCACACAAAAAGCACCCTGTTCCCCTGAGAAAAGTGGTTTCTTGGCTGTTAACCTTCCAGATAGACCATTCCAGATCAGCCTTCTTCAGAAGGATCAATTTGGCATCCCAATGAAGCCGCCAGATCCTGCTATTACTCAAGTGTGAGGGGCGGAAACACTAAATACTCACCACTGTAGCCTACAGAAGCTGGTTTTCTGATTTTTGCTTTAGTTTTTTAATACTCCACAAGTGGAGCAACCCCAAACTGTGATGTTCCTCCACCATGCTTCACAGTCAGAAACTGGAATAGCTGACTCTTGGAGATGCCACAAGCTTTAAGTACTTTATTCAAGACAATTGCCAAAGGGTTCACAAACTTTGCTTTCTTTGCCCTGATTAATTACATTTTCCAATCCCACCGAACGAAGCACTGCTAAACATTAAATCGTGTATAAATTGACCCCAACCTGACAGATTTGGGAACAAATAAATCAGATTTCATAGGGTCCTAAACTATTCACATCATTCACTAATCATCTATTATTGACGATTTCTGATAGAGTACACAAACAGCAAACACACAAATTCAGTACAGAAACACACCTACCTTCAGTGGGGTTGACAGCAGCAGGCAAACTCTCCCAGTCGAGTGCCCACGCTGGGCAGGGATGTGGGCAGAATACAGCGTCAATGCCATTTTCCTGAGAAATACACACAAACACACACAGGTCAAAAAGTCCAACTCTTCTGAGGTTCAATAGCCACCCCAAATACATGCCATCAGAGATGCTCTCCAAATCACAGACAGGTCATCAGGAACACTCCTCAGTGGTCCAAGTCCAACTTCGAACACACTCCGGGCATCAGTCACAATATTCTAAGGTTCTAGACACACCTCAAATGCTCACAGGTCATTAAGAATGCCCTTACAAGGCACAAGTCCCACCACAGGATTAACCCTGATCAAGAATGAAAAAAAACTGGATTACTAGAAACCGAAGATTAAAATGGTAAACAAAATGTTCTGTTGTGTACACGGACTGTGGTATCCTAGCAGTTAAGGTATTAGATTATGAACCAGAAAGTCTATGGTTCAATCCAACCTCTGCCAAACTGCCACTGTTGGGTCCTAGATCCAAGTTGAGGTTCATTTTCAAGAGATATGCACTATTACATTATAGCAGTAGGTATTTTAAGCTTTACATAAAGCACAAAGATCATCCATCCTTAAATTGAAGTAGGGCCAAAATATTCATTCACCTCCAGGCTTTTTAGGTTCCATTTAAGAACATCAAATACAGAAGAAAATGACGAAAAATGCCTTTTTTTGGTATTATAATGTGTGTGTGTGTGGATGCTGGGGATGGAAAATCAGCCATATTCTACATTTCCTGTTTCACAGATAAATTAAAGTATTCTAGAGTTACACAGCTTTTTTACTATTTGTCACCAAACATCTCCAAAATGTCCATAACTTCTAAAAGTAAATACAAAAAAAGAAGTCACTATAAATCAAGTGTACAATTGTTTTATGTTTTCCGTTATAGAACAAACACGAGTCAAATTTCAGAGTTATATTACTACTTCCTTCAGTAAACGAGCCTGAGCTAACTCACAGGTGCTTGGATTATAAAAGTACACCAGCTGTAAGTTGCAATTGCTATATGACAAAATTTAATTCAAGAATTTTATTGTAGCTTCACCATCTCTTAAATAACCGAGTGAAAACCCTCCTTTATTTATGAAGAACAACAACTTAAAGTAGTGTACTTTTCTTGCATAAAACTTAACATAAATTAGGAGTTTTAAATAATGCTACTGCAGTAAATGTGTAACAGCTTTGCCAAATTTACGTAAGTAAGCGCTGTCTTCAACTGAAAATCAATGTAAACAAAAGCTCAGCGAGAACGAAAGATCTGCGAGCATGGCGGATGATTAGGGTCGTATTGCTGCCACGGAGAATACAAGATAAATCCTTCAGCAGGTCGTTCTTACAAGAAAGCACGTCATAAAAATTGATAATTATGTGGCGATTATGAGAAAGTATCTCGTTATAACAAGAAAAGTATGTAATTAAAACGACATAATGGTGTTGTAATTACCAGAAATGATCAAACTGGCAGAGGAACTCCTGGTTTCGGCAGTTTGCAGAGGAGCAGTTGATTTAATTAATCAAATTTTACTTGATGCTTGGTTTAAGCCAGAGTGAAATCTTCGTCGGATGGTACTGTCATTAGCATTCACACACTGCGAAGGATTCTCAAACCTCAGCATTTGTACAGACATTTAAAAAACCTCAAAGTCGCTGCGTTATTCCTGACTGAGCGTCTTGAACAGCACCAGCGTTGCCAGATCTCACGAAAGGCAACAGCCAGGTTTTACAGAAGTCTATATATTGTTTGCATTTAATATGTAACCATAAAAATACTTAAAAATACTCCAACTTGTCATTTTACACTTTCCTTATACCTCGAACGACGTTGAACAAAAACAAATGGGCAACAAAAACTAAGGCATGAATAAATGAATAAAAGACTTTCTATATAACTAACTGGCCAAGTAATTACATCACTGGTAGCCCATTAGGCCTTTGACTTGCCATCTTAACTAATATATTGGGAAAAAAAAAAACCTCGTCTCTTGTCCTCCTTATCACGTCATCAGTTCTGGTGGGTTTATGGGGACAAATCTGGCAACCCTGAAGTAGCATCTGAGCAAAACGCACTAGCAGGGGATGGTGGGGGTTCGTGGTTTGCAGATATTAAAGATTAAACATTAAGAGTTCACTGCGAAAAAAGTAAAAATCGCGCTGCACTGTGGCCCAATTTATGGTCACACTTAATTTAATTACTGTCTGTAGTTGATACCAACAAAAAACAGAGAGAGATGGAGGGAGGGGGGGTTAATTAGATAGGGTTGCCAAATCTACCGAGGGATTTTAGGGCATTTTTTATACTCCGATTAATCAAGACTGGTTGAAAACATGAAACAGCTTGAATTTAGACCCACTGTTTTGCCTCTGCATGTTTCTACAGCTCTGCTAAGTTGTTGTCTGCAGATATCGGATGTGCAGTGCGAACTCGTTCCTCTCCACTAGTGCTGATTGTTATTGATGGTGGCACACGAGATCACATGGGTTTTCTCCCAGGGGACGAGATTGAATGTATTCAGGAGCATCCTGTATCTGTATGAAGCTGAAAGCAGGCGGCATGAGCAGCAGTCTGTTCAGATCATACCATCTGTCAACCACAATATATTTACTTTAATAAAAAAATAATCCCATCACCAATGTCCACACTACAGCAAGGCATGTCCGGGTCATACAGGTGTTCAGTTATTGAATTCACCTTCACGGTCTCGCCCCCCGCAACCTGCCGCTTCCCTTCTGACACGCCCGAGGCTTCATCAAACTTTAATTCCATGGTTAAGTGTGGATCTGCAATCATTTCCATGCAGTGGGGCAAAAAAGTATTTAGTCAGCCACTGATTGTGCAAGTTCTCTGTCATTTTCATCATAGCTACACTTCAACTCAGAGACAAAATGAGAGAAAAAAAATCCAGGAAATCACTTTGTAGGATTTTTAAAGAATTTAATTGTAAATTATGGTGGAAAATAAGTATTTGGTCAATAACAAAAGTTCAACTCAATTCTTTGTAACATAACCTTTGTTGGCAATGACAGAAGTCTTCACCAGGTTGGCACACACTGTAGCTGGTATTTTGGCCCATTCCTCCATGCAGATCTCCTCTAGAGCAGTGATGTTTGGGGGCAACACGGACTTTCAGCTCCCTCCACACATTTTCTATGGGGTTGAGGTCTGGAGACTGGCTAGGCCACTCCAGGACCTTGAAATGTTTTTTACGGAGTCACTCCTTCGTTGCCCGAGCGGTGTGTTTGGGATCCTGAGTGGAGGACAGAAGAGCTTCTTAAAGAAGAAGTTACATGTCTGGGAGAGCCAGAAATCTTGCTTGTTTGTGGGTGACCAAATACTTATTTTCCACCATGATTTACAATTAAATTCTTTAAAAATCCTACAATGTGATTTCCTGGATTTTTTCTCATTCTGTCTCTCATAGTTGAAGTGTAGCTATAATGAAAATTACAGACCTCTCTCATCTTTCTAAGTAGGAGAACTTGCTCAATCAGTGGCTGGCTAAATACTTTTTTGCCCCACTGCATGCCGAGTTTTGTAGCAAGCCCACATTTCTATCCATCTGCGTTATTTATTTAGGCAGTGAGTGTATATGATCCATCTTAATCATGGAGTATCCTGATGTACCATAGTTGCTTGACCCATCACTTTTCCCAGCCACGTGAAGGACTCCATGAACGGTGTGAATCACCTAAAGACTCAAACGGATGAAAGGTAACTTCTGAGCTCGAGCATTTCTCAAACCCTTTGAAGATTCCTTTATTCCCAGATATCAGTTTGGCTCTATTAAACTCACTCAACCTCACATAAACCCTCTCCGCTTCCCAGAACCGTATCCTCCGCTTCTGAAGAGGTGCGTGCCTTTTGAAAGCTGGGAAAACAGGATTTAATGAGGTCACCCTCTACCTTATTGAATCACAGAGGCAAACAGAGGAAGGTAAACAACTCGAACCGTCACGCAAGCAAGGGCTTCCATTTCTCCAGCTTCATCAATTTCTTATCTCAACTCCGAGAATGGAAACACAGCCGTGGCCTACGGAGAGGTGTCAGGACAGATCTAACGCTGCTCAGCACACTTCCTCAGGTCTGGCCCACAGGCCCCGGCTTCTCTGGCACAGTCAGGAATAGAAGTGACAAATCGAAAACACTTTGCCGCCTGAAAGGTTTTGGAAGGCAATGATTCAACATCACATCAACATCGTTCCAGTCATTTCTCATGATGCTCTCTCGGTTTGGACTCGGAGCAAAGTAAAATTGATGGTAAGCTAACGAGACTTACAGATCTCTCATTTTTAAGGTACCAAAATAATGGCACTTCCAGTCCTTTGACTTTATTCGTCCAGAAGAAATATTCTAGTAAGAAATATAAGTAGTAAATATACTATTAATATGTAAAAGCACATACAGGTAAACCCCGTCTAGCAACCATCTGATCAATGTCCGTTCACTTTAAAGATCTGGTCTTAAATTATAATCAGAAATAAAAACCTCTCTTTTAACTGTTTGGTAACTACGTGCATAAGTAGGAGCTACATTACAGTCTAGTTTCTTCACAGAAACTTTTAGGACACAAGCAGCGATGTGAAATTAAAAAGTCTGTTCTCTGCTCAAGTTCCGTGCCGCTTCACCTACATAAAGCTAGAAGTGCCGAGCACCGGTCATGTGACCGCTGTGACTTCCTACTAAAAGGTGTTTAAAAGGTGATACTGCATGACCTGTTCTAAAAAGGAGTTTCTTCAAGTAGACCCATCCCCTCTTGGTTGTGTGCAGCCAATGAGTTATGTTTATTTATCTTTATATTCCATCATGTGTGTTTATAGTTAGGTCCTAGAATCAGGTATCAGCCTGACATTGTTCTCATTACTTGTACTACTAAATAAAAATGCTCTGATAGTACCATTAGATACCCCATAATACCAAGCGACCAATGTACTTCTACTACAAACAAAGTAATTACACTACTCACACACAAACCAAGTGATAGAAGATGTATTTTAGGAACGGCTCAAGACTTCAAGAAAGTTCTGTTCATGTGCTGGTCCCTGAATTTTTATGAATTAAACATGCTGACTTGATGCATTCCCATTTAAAGACAATAAATTCAACTTCAAAAGACTTGATTTCCAAACAAAACAAAGTCCATCCCGGTCCTTCCCAGATATTCCTTCTTCAGTTTCATGAGGCACTTGACACATAAAAGTTCTTCATTGGTTTCCAATACCATTCTGACATTTAGATCCTAATTCAGTGCCATCGTCCTTCTATTAAAGCCAGATTTCGATTTGCTGGTTTGATTTGAACTAGAGATCTGAATATGAGGCAGGGAATGTTTTATGTCAGGGCCACAAAGGCATATTCAGCCTGTTTAATATTATTCATTCATAGACAGAACTATAATACATTACAGTTTGATGGTCTCATTTTGTCCGACGTTGTGTCTGTAACAAGCAATTACTTTCAGTCATTTACGTCTCTATTCATTTTCCGAGAGCAGATGATTGGGTGATTTTCTCCAGTCAGTGGCATTAGAGACAGGGGCAAGCGTTTAGAAAAGACACCCTGCTATTGCACTACTGAAACACTATGATCATCATTTTCACCCTGCAGCACAAGGCCACAACATAACTACATTATATATATATAGTTATACACGCACACGCATGCACGTATATACAGTGGGGCAAAAAAGTATTTAGTCAGCCACTGATTGTTCAAGTTCTCCTACTGAGAAAGATGAGAGAGGTCTGTAATTTTCATCATAGGTACACTTCAACTATGAGAGACAAAATGAGAAAAAAATCCAGGAAATCACATTAATCATAAATTATGGTGGAAAAATAAGTATTTTGGTCAATAACAAAAGTTCAGCTCAGTACTTTGTAACATAACATTTGTTGGCAATGACAGAGGTCAAACGTTTCCTGTAAGTCTTCACCAGGGTTGGCACACACTGTAGCTGGTATTTTGGCCCATTCCTCCATGCAGATCTCCTCTAGAGCAGTGATGTTTTGGGGCAATACGGACTTTCAACTCCCTCCACAAAATATTCTATGGGCGTTGAGGTCTGGAGACTGGCTAGGCCACTCCAGAGCCACTCCTTCGTTGCCCGAGCGGTGTGTTTGGGATCATTGTCATGCTGGAAGACCCAGCCACGTTCCATCTTCAATGCTCTCACTGATGGAAGGAGGTGTTTGGCTTAAAATCTCACGATACATGGCCCCGTTCATTCTTCCCTTAACACGGATCAGTCGTCCTGTCCCCTCTGCAGAAAAGCAGCCCCAAAGCATGAGGTTTCCACCCCCATACTTCACAGTAGGTATGGTGGTTCTTGGGATGCAACTCAGCATTCTTCTTCCTTCTGGAATTTTTTGTTCACCGTTCTCATGATCATTTTTGACCCCACGGGATGAGATCTTGTGTGGAGCCCCAGATCGAGGGAGATTATCAATGGTCTTGTATGTCTTATGATTGCTCCCACAGTTGATTTATTCACACCAACCTGCTTGCCTATTGTAGATTCATTCATCCCAGCCTGGTGCAGGTCTACAATTTTTCTTCCTGGTGTCCTTCGACAGCTCTTTGGTCTTGGCATGGTGAGTTTGGAGTCTGACTGTTTGAGGCTGTGGACAGGTGTCTTTCATACAGATAACGAGGTCAAAGAGTGCCATTAATAACAGGTAACGAGTGGAGGACAGAAGAGCCTTCTTAAGGAAGAAGTTACAGGTCTGTGAGAGCCAGAAAGTCTTTGCTTGTTTGTGGGTGACCAAATACTTATTTTCCACCATGATTTACAATGAAAATTCTTTAAAAATCCTACAAATGTGATTTCCATGCATGCTTTTTTTTCCTCATTGTGTCTCTCATAGTTGAAGTGTAGCTATGATGGAAATTACAGACCTCTCTCATCTTTCTAAGTAGGAGCACTTGCACAATCAGTGGCTGACTAAAATACTTTTTTTGCTCCAAGATTATATATATATATATATATATATATATATATATATATATATATATATATATATATATATATATATATATATGGGGGGGGACCTGCAGGGACTCAACTTGATATTTTGGGACATGCATTCATTGGACACAAGTATCAGTTCTCTCTTTTGTTCTGTCTTTTGCTGGTTTGACCCCAGTATGTAAACGTCTCTATTGCAATGTTTTATCCTCTTTAGAAAAGTTGTGCTTTTCGGCTGACACTCCATCCACTATTATGAAGGCTAGGAACTGTGTACATATTCTAAATTCCTTTTGCTACATCTGTGCTCAACTGGCATTTAATGCCCACCATACTTGTTGTATCACGTGTCGGGCTTCTCACAGCAAGGGCAAAAGTTCACACCATATGCCTTTTGCCATTCCAATGGTTTGGAGAGAAGCCAAAGAGATTGCAAAGAGAAGGGCATTGCTTCTTCTGCCTGACACATATCTATGGTATAA
Organism: Ancistrus triradiatus; assembly: GCA_025084515.1. Lineage (NCBI taxonomy): Eukaryota > Metazoa > Chordata > Actinopteri > Siluriformes > Loricariidae > Ancistrus > Ancistrus triradiatus. Next base: position 329,894 of record JAJAGP010000316.1, read on the forward strand.
GATCAAAATCCAAAGCTATGGTTAAATCTGATTTACCCTCTGCTAAGAGGCCAGGAGCTCACAGTCAGGAATGACCTGTACCAGAGCCTCCAAAAGTCTGGAGACGATAAAGTAGACCAAACAGAAGACAAAATGGTTACAACAGTACGTTTTGGAAGTGAGTTTGTACAGATTTTAAGATGATAACAGCCAGTTCTGACACTTAAAACCATGACAGATAGAAAAATTCGAAAGACAGATTCAATTTCAATGTAAAACAGTACTATACAGTCCACCTATTGTTTGTGGGACCAAAAATAAGGGTTGTCATCCTCTAATGACGCCCAGTGTGCCCAAAGAGGCCCCCATTGCTCAACAGGACCTCAGACGAATGAGCTATTCGGTCCCAGGATTCCCATAAAACTGCCCATGTCAGTCAAGTAAACAGTCACGCAGTCAGTTGTGACTCCAGACAGCTGGAGTCGGATTCCCAGCGGAGTGTGTAATGGAGGGCGCATTGCGGATTCGAGACAGGGCTTCCTGATTAGCAGCGGCCCCTCTGGACGAGCATCGCCGGGATCGAGTGTCACCGCCTGGTGCCAAGCTCACAGAGCGCCACAGACAGGGTCCAGCTCAGAGCTCCCAATAACTGTGCAGCAGACCGAAAGCCGAAAAGCACCCAGCCTGGGAACACAGCTGACGGCCCCCACACACACCCACACACTTGCACTTTCGTTGCCATCAACACGACATGACAGGACGTCGCTGATTTATATACGCCGGTCTGGTCGCGATCTCAGAGGCAGGAGTCGGCCCAAACAGTTCTCCACAGTGACATCAGAGTGTGTATCCACTCCTACACACTTTCTAACTGGGTCAGCAAACCGGCAGGAGCTCTTCCCCCCGAGGGAGCTAACAGCAGAACAGAGGATGTACAGTATATGAGGGTATAGTGCAGCATGACAGCGAGCTGCTCGCTCATTATGAGGATCATGTTTACACCCGCCATAAAGAGTTAGCACAGTTTCTGGAGCATTCAGCAGTTTGTGCAGCAGCACAGAGCAACTACCTCAGCTGTTAGGACCAAATTCTCCATCACTAATAGATGGAACCTTGGAATTCAAACGATTTTGCACTCAATTCAAACTTGTAACATCTGCACCTTAAATAGATCCCTAAATGCTAAGTAGTAGGGGTGTAGCGATGCACCGGCATCAAAATGGGACAGTGTCCATTGTCAAGGTGGGACCATGCATGGTCTAATCGGATTATAGAGGGTGGGCCATTTATATGGATACACCTAAATAAAATGGAACCCTCTTCTCCCACTCTTGACACTGATAGCAACACCGCAGAAGAAATGCTCTCCCGATCTGACCCCCTTAGACTTTTATCTTTGGGGTCATCTGAGGGAAATTGTCTATGCTGTGAAGATACGAGATGTGCAGCATCTGAAACAACGGAAGCCTGTGCTAGCATTTCTTCTGCGGTGTTGCTATCAGTGTGTCAGAGTGGGAGAAGAGGGTTGTATTGACAATCCAACACAATGGGCAGCACTTTGAACACATTTTATAAGTGGTCATCAATTTGTAAATAACTCATGAAAGAATAAAGTTCTGTTAAAACCAAGCACACATTGTTTGTCTTGTGAAATTCTCAATACGTTTGATGTGTTACATGACCCTCTTCCCATTGGAAATAATAAAGTCGGATCCAAAATGGCCGACTTCAAAATGGCCGCCAATGTCAATACCCATCTTGAAAAGTTCCCCCTCCCATATACTAATGTGCCACAAACAGGAAGATGATATCACCAACCATTCCCATTTTATTTAGGTGTAGCCATAGAATGGCCCACCCTGTACATTCGACATCTAATGCAATTCCGGTTTTGAACACCAGATGGCACCTATCCCATTCTCAATGAGAATCCCAATTCCTTTTAATTGCAGGTGACTAAAGTTCCTTTTTGTTTACATTTTTACAACACACAAGACTTTGCACTTCAAGATTTGAATTACACTGGTGGAATTAAAATAAATCTGGAAACAATTTTAAACCCTAATGTTTCTTGTCATTTCTTTTCATTGCAAAGGGCTACAGTTTTATTGTTAAAAAAAACTCCTATACAAGAAAATGCATTGTTTTCATTGTACACAGTACAGAACAAAAAAAAAAGAATGTCTTTAGTCAAATGTAAAATTAAAATTCTTAATTAAAAAAGGTTAAAAAGCTCCCTATCCCCACAGCCCTAACTGAGCACGCCTATCCATGTGTAGTTTCTTACTGACAGTGTAGCATTAATGCTAAAACCCGGTCTGTCCGTCACAGTGTTAAATCAGAGGCCGTATTAAAGGAATTTCGCGGGGCGGCGATGCCTCTCAGCGCTCCTGTCATACATCAGCCAGCGTGTATTTAAACAGCGTCAGTCAAGTGAAGAGCTTAGCGTGAGCATTTAACTCACAAAGCCTTTTCAGCAGCTCGTACGCTCACACAATACAGGGGACGAGAATGTGACAGCTAAGCATGCGCTGGAAAATCAGCACTCAGTCTAACTGCAGAAGAACTTCAGAAGGTTTCAGACTAAAAAAATAAATAAATAAAAAAAACATCCTTCATCCTTACTGGTATTATGCTTTCTCCAGGGAAGGTATTACTCATTGGCCGGAATGCACCGGTGTTTAAACTGTAGGTTAGTATCAACAAACACCTGATAGTTACCATAGCAACACTGCGGGTCACATACGGGTCCTGCACAGGCCCGGTTCTGACTTTTGGTTGAGATAATTACAGGAATCTTTCTAATTCTTTTTCTTCTTCTTATTATTATTATTATTACTATTATTATTACTACTACGATTATCATTATCATAATTCTTGCTTACAGGTGTAGTTGTAGAACACCTTATAAAATGAAACTATACTTTAATAAATTGAGTCATTTTTATTAGTGATAGTACTGTTAGTGGTACAACTGTAATAATAATAGTTACCATTATCCTTATTATGCTTATTGTTTTTGTTATTATCAATATAATTATTAATTATTAGGGGGAAATTGTTGTGCATTGAGCACTGTAATCTCACAGCACCTGACCTTCTGGTCCACAGCTCAATACCTGAACCACTTGTGCCACAACAATTACTATCACTACTTATTAATAATAACAATAACAACAACAACGCCAATACCACTAGTAGTGTAGGACTATTGCTCATAATTAATATTATTAATACTATTTTGGTTCATTAGTAGTTAACAACAGTAACAGCTATACATATATGTATAGTATATACACACACGTTTACTGATTTATTTAACGTTTCTATCAGCATCAGTAGCCATGTTCAGCGACACACACAAGGTCAAGACAAGTCACTCATACACAAGTCAATGCCAATTTAGAGTAGTCAATTAACCTAACATGCATGTCTTTGGATTGTGTGCGGTACCGGAGTACCCGGAGTAAACCCACGTGGACACGGGGAGGACATGCAGACTCCACACAGAAAGGACCCAGGCCGCTCCACCCTGGGATTGAACCCAGGACTTGCTGTGAGGCGCCGATGCTACCCACCAAGCCACCGTGCCGCCGCCCCCATACACACACACACACACACACACACACACACACAGCGAAAGGAACCAAGGACTGAACCCAGGACCTCCTTTCTGTGAGCTACCATGCCTCCCATGTTACTAGTACTAGCAGTAACTACACTGTTATTATTATTAATAACAACAATGTTATTAGATGCAGCTGTAGCAAATATTAGTGGTAGTAGTAAACAGTATCATTATAAGTAGTACTAACAATGTAATTAATATTAGTAGTAGCATCTGTACTGTTATGTTACTAGTTGTAGCAGCAGTGGCAATATTATTAGGAGTAGTAACAGGCGTAACAATATTATTCTTAGTAGTAATAACAATATTATTATTATTATCATCATTATTATTATCACCATCATCCTCATTATAAGTAGTAACAGTTATTAGTAATAGTAACAATGTTATTAGTAGTAGTAGTAACAGTTATTATTATTATTCAAAGTAGCAGTAAATATTATCAGTTGTAACAATGTCATTATTATTACTACTATTATTAGAAGCAGTACCAATGTTAAGTAGTAGTAAATATCATTAGTAGTAGTTGTGGTATTCACAATGTTGTTATTATTAGTAACAGTTATTATTAGTGGCAATAATGTTATTATCAGTTGTAACAATGTTATTATTAGTAGTAGTAACTGTTACAACTTATAACAGTTACTACTACTACTACTAATAATAATAATAATAATAATAATAACTGTTACTACTACTACTAATAATAACATTGTTACAACTTAAAAGTGTGTTATTATTAGTCGTAGTAACAATGTTAAGGAGTAATGATAATTAGTAGTAATAATATTAGTAGTTGTGGTAGTAACAATATTAGTAGAGGTAACAGTCATTAGTAGTAGCAACAATATTATTATTAGTAGTAACAGTTATTATTATTAGAAGTGGCAATGTTATTAGTAGTAGTTGTGGTAGCTGTGGTAGTAACATTGTTGTTAGTAATAGTAACAGTTATTAGTAAGAGTAAAAATGTTATCAGTTGTAACAATGCTATTATTATTAATAGTAATAACAATGTTAAGGAGTAATGATAATTAGTAGCAATAATAGTAGTTGTGGTAGTAACAGTAGCAGTAACAGTTATTAGTAGTAGCAACAACGTTATTATCAGTTGTAACAATGTTATTATTATTAGTAGTAGTAGTAGTAACAATGTTATTAGAAGTATTAGCAGTACAGTTATTAGCAGTAGCGACACTGGCAGTAGCAATGGTACTACTATATACACTGAAGTCACGTCATACGTTTTTGTTTGCTATTTAAGAACTAACAACATTGTGTGTCCCATATAGGCTTCATTATATGACAGCAGTCACTACTTTCATTCTTAATGCTCCTGTCCTTCATTACTCCATTAGCTGATAGAGCATATCACACAATAAGCCCCAACCACACCGACCTGCATTAATGATATTATATCATCATAAACATAACCTCAATAACCACTAGTGTAACCCTGGTATAGTCCTGCACCGAACACACACACACACACACACACACACACACACACACACACACACACAGTTCATAAGAATAAACCTGACTGCATTATTGCTGGATCTCTTCTGGACCTGTGAGTTCCATCTAGGCTTTGTTGTAACATTTGCATGGGAAGTGTGGCACTGTTTAATGTGTGTGTTACTCTGTGTGACTGGTGCTGAATGCTGAATTACAACGAGCAGAATTCCAGTGCATGTCTGTGCATCTTTGTCTGTGCGCAGTGGCGAATAAAGTGCTTTCTGATTCTGCAGCAGCCAAATCAAACACAGACTAATACGGCTCATTTCAGCTAAATAAATTACTTACAGCTATTACAACGACCGTGTTGTGGCACCGTTAGCTCCATGCTGCTGTGAAAGGGAAGGAAAATTGATCTTGCTGCTGTTCTTTGTGCACGAAGATGTTCCCAATTAGTTCCCAACTAAATGATGAATTAAATATTGCACTGCCTTACTGGATTCAAACATGGGCGTGACTACAATATTACACCAGCACAATCTGGTCTCCTACTTCGGCTGCTTCAGGCTGCGCTGATGTAATATCCTGTTCTCATTCTACCCATTCTGAGGGAGAGCAGAAATCAAAAGACTGTTTTTTTTAGGGGGTTTTTTCAGCAATAGTCTTAACATAATAAAAATATGTGCAACAACCACATAATAAAATGCAAACTAAGATAGCAGTAAGACAAAGTGGACGTCGTACTTGGCACCAGTCGCCCCTTCTTGTGCTGAACCATGTCCAGCTTTTGCTGCTTTTCTTAGTGTTTCTAGATTTAAGCAGATCAATCTGTCAGCATGGACTTTTATCAGGGTCAGGTTCACATCTTAGTGACCCGGCACATTAATGGAGTCACCTTGTTTAAAAAGCTTTACAGTAAGAAAGATGGACTGCTTTTGCGTCACGACTTAATAATGGAAATATAGATGTAACTCCTGAGATTAGATCATCGCCGATCTAAGCCTCCACACACAGTGCAGGATCATTAATTCGTACAAGGATCAGTCTGAGATTTGCACGAATTCGTATTTACACATACCTGTGTGCAAAGCAAATATCAGGGGTCAGATCAGACAAACAGGAGGAATGAGGAGGACACATGCTGCAAAAACAACAGAAGACAATCCCATCCCAGAGCCACTTATTACTGGGTTAAGGGTCTCTTTCCAGCACCCAGTGGTGGCTGCTTTCCAAGGAGGCAACAAGCACTAATACTAATATTAATTTGTTTTTACCTGCTTAACCCCTCTCTCACCTTACCAGATACCTCAGCTGAAATACTGTTGTAATGACAGACATAAGTGGATCAGACACAGCAGTGCCGCTGGAGTTTTTAAACCACCTCAGTGTCACTGCTGGACTGAAAACGGTCCAGCAGCCAAAAATGTCCAGCCACCAGCATCCTGTAGGCAGCATCCCAATAGCACTGAGAGATTATGAAGGATTAGAGGATGACTAACACAAACTGTGCAACAACAGATGAGCCACTGTCTCTGACTTCACGAGAAAAGGGTAAAGGGAACAAAAAGTATGAAGAGAAACAGATGGACCACAGTCTGTCATTGTAGAATTACAAAGTGCTTCTGTGAGTGTAGAAGCAAAGAGGGGCAGCTAATAAAGCAGCCAGTGAGCGTATAAGTACATTACTTAATATGGTGTCTCATAGATCACATAACTTACAATTTCACAGAAGGTACAGTGGACGTTAAGTGCCTCTAACCTGTATATGGTTCCTGCATTTAGGTACCCTGTTGGCCACCTGCTGGAGGTATAAATCTGTAAAATCTGCAGGTCCTGATGAGGAACTCCTTCCCACAGAGTGGTGTAAAGCCTCTCTGTGAGTGCCTGCTTTATCTGGAGCCACCTGCCCTACCTGCTGCAGTAAATCATCTCACCAGGGCACCCAGAGAATCTGCTGAAGAGGCTCTAAACTGTTCCAGCTCCACTAAATCTGCTTTATTTTCTTGCTCCACTTAACACTGCTCGCTTTAAGAACTCTTGGGGAGTCATGCTCCAGTGATAGCACAATGGGGTGCAGATCTGCGCCTGATTTTCCTTGCCGAGAACCGAATTCAACATTCCGAGGTGGTCAAGAACCGAGGTACCACTGTGTATTCGTAAAGCTGGAAAAGGAATAAGAGGAAGGTAATTACTTGTAGTTTGGTAAGCGTGGGTCTTGGGCCTCCTACAAAGTGCTCCTGAGATGATGCAGCACTTTCCTGCTCTGCTTCTGTATAAACAGGAGCATCTGCTTCAGTGGAACAGGGCTCGGGCACCTGGGTGCTGAACAGGGCGATCCCACAATCCTCAGCGGCACGGAGGACACCTGGAAGCTCCTGTACCCGTCGGTACCAGCGCAGTAGCAGAGGCAGGTGAGCGAGGACATGAGGAGCGTGATTCTGCAAGGAGCTCTGGGAAAACAGAACAAATTAAGTGTGCTTTGGAGAATACCAAGAACACGGACTGTAATGATTTTCTATCAATCAGTTTAGGAGGCAGCTACAGAATAAGTGTTAAACGTGCCTAAGATTGTTATTACATGTGATTGTGGTTAAGTACGAGCTACTATGGTTGGTATCCCGTCTCTGGTGAGGTGAGGTATGATGATTACGGGGTTGCACTTTGCCCTCTCTTTAAAGAGGAGCTGCTCTGTTTCTGTAAAGTGAGGGCACTCTGGTCTGTGTCACAAGATATAGCCAATGGAGCAACCTCAGGACTCAGCAGATCCAGAAACCAAAGCTGCATGAAGACCGAACATCTGGACTTAATGCAACTCGATTCATGAACCAGTGCTTTACAGACTCAGCCACTCTGGCTCGCATTCCTTCTCTGGCAAGAGTTAAGGTTATGAAACTAGAATTAATGATAACAGGATATAAAATTCTATCTTAACTCTGGATATTGCAGCTGTAACAGCCACTCACCTCAATAGCCAATCAGCGTTGTGGATCCAGAGGTGGGATTTGAACCCTAGACCTTCTAGTCCATAGTCTCGGTTACCACAGCAGCACAGGAGGAAGAGGGTCAAGATTGTAAAAACCTACTTATAACAAAACTTTTATTCATGGTGTTCGTACGACAAAACGCCCACTAAGGAGAACACAAAGCACTTCTGTAAATCACTCCGGGTTAGGGGGTCTCCTCAATTTAACGTCATGTGTGGAAACTTTACTATTTAAACACGAGTCAAACATTTAGAAAGAACAAGAAAACAAAAGGCACTGATGAGAAGTGGCAGCAAAATCACGCCAACGTACTCCTGACTGGAAACAAATCAAAGGGTAAATCAATAAAACTGCCAGATCAAGCAGTGATGGGCTTGTGTGACATTAGAAATAGCTTGATTATAAATCAGTCCCATAAAGCAGGATAAAAACCTCTCGGTGAGAGCAGCTGCTTTATCTGGAGCCACCTGCACTACCTACTGCTGTGAATCATCCCACCGGGACACCCAGAGACCCCGAACCTGCTGCAGAGACCGTCAACTGCGCCAATTCTACAAAATCTCTGAGTCACCTCTGATCTAAAGATTTTAAAACTTAAATTGGAGTCCAGTTATTTTGTAGCTTGATCAGCATTGGTCTCGTGCCTCTCACAATATACAACATTTACTTACATTTACTTAGATTGCAGACCGTATGAAAATATATTTCATGTTTTTCTGGTCAACTTATTGTATGTGTTAATAAACATCCATTCTTGCATTTCAACCCTGCAAAAAAAAAAATTCTGGGATGGGGGCAGTTTATGGCTGGAAATGAGGTTTAAAAAAACAATAATAATCTGATTTCAAGCAGGTGATTATAATCATGATTTGGTACAAAAGCAGTATCCACAAAAGGCTGAGACTTTGAGAGGAGTAACGATGGGCAGAGGATCTCCAGTTTATCAAATGTGCAAGAAAATTATTGAAATCTTGTACCTTAAATGTTCCTCAAAGAAAGACTGGAAGGCATTTACATATTTCTCCCTCTACAGTGCATAATATCATTAAACGATTCAAAAATCCTGGAGGAATTTCAGTAAGGGGTAAGGGCGCAAGCCTAAACTGCAGAGGGGTGATCTCCAATCCCTCAAACGGCATTGCATCAAGAACCGTCATTCAGCAATAGCTGATAGAACCACATGGACACGGATTACTGTATCAAACCTTTGTCAAGCTCTACGATATAGAGTTACATTCACAAATGCCTTCAAGATGTCATCTTTTCCAGGGACGTCCATGCATTTTTCAACAAGGCAATGCAAAATCAACCAAATCAGAAAATGTTGGGACCGAAATATGTAAATTCTTTCCAATCTTTCATTGAGGAACATTGTTTTAAAACTCTTCAATAATTCTCTCATGCATTTGTTTACATTTACAGCATTTCGCAGACGCTCTTAACCAGAGCGACTGACAAGTCATAGAGTCTTACAGTCCAAGCAATTGTGGGTTAAGTGTCTGGCTCAAGGACCCAACAGTGTCAGAGGTGGGAGAGGTGGTATTTGAACCCTGGACCTTCTAGTCCATAGTCCAAGATCTTAACCACTAGGCCACCACATTTGTTGATAAACTGGAGATCCCCTGCACATTTTGGCTCCTCAAAGACTCAGCCTTTCATGGACACGCGCACACACGAACACAAAAAGTAAAAAGAAAAAAAAAAGTATTTAGTCAGCCACTGATTGTGAAGGTTCTCCTACTGAGAAAAATGAGAGAGGTCTGTAATTTTCATCATAGCTACACTTCAACTATGAGAGACAACATGAGGAAAACAATCCAGGAAATCACATTGTAGGATTTTAAAATAATTTAATTGTAAATCATGGTGGAAAATAA